>CM038112.1:28993839-29378137 GCA_001642375.2 Mentha longifolia
AATCGGGAAGCGGGGCAGACATCATACTCCTCAGCCCAGACGGACATGAGACAACCTATACACTTCGGTTTGACTTCCCTACAACAAACAACGAAGTGGAGTACGAAGCTTTAATCGTCAAACCTTGCCTAGCTCAAGGTCTCGAGATATGAGTTGTACAAGTTTATAGCGACTCTCAAGTCATAATGAGCCACATGCTAGGAGGTCACGAAGCTAAAGGCGACAGGATACCTCCACAAAGCCAAGAACCTACAACAATACTTCTCGTATTTTGAGTTGGTTCACATCGCAAGGGGACAGAATAGCGAAGCAGATGCACCAAGCAAATTAGCCTCGTCATCCACAAGCCCTCCCGTGGAAGAAGTCAAACACCGAAGTATTAACGAAGTCGACGCAAGCCTAGTAACTCCATTAGGCAAAGCTCTTGACCAACTCCAGTTCCCATCATAGCCATCGACTACATCAAATGGGTGGAAGCCGAACCCTTGGCAGAAATCACGAGCAAGAACGCCCTCAACTTCGTCTAGAAGAACATAGTATGCCGCTTCGGCATACCCCATATCTTCATCTCGGAAAATGGGACACAATTCATGGACAGAACATTCAGAGAATGGAGTGAAGGGCTTCATATCCAGCAGACGTTCACTTCGGTAGCTCATCCTCGAGTGAATGGCCAAACCGAAGTTACGAACTGAACTATTGTCAGGGGACTCAAAACCCGCTTCGATAAAGCCAAAGGAGATTGGGTAGCGAACTTACCCCAAGTTATAGTCATACCATACAACTCCCCAAACCTCGAACGGTTAAACACCCTACAATTTAGTGTATAAATTCGAAGCAGTGATCCCGGTAGACATCGGCCTGCCGAGCCCGCGCACTCTCAACTTCACAGCCGAAGTTAACGAGGAAGACCTCCGAACCGAACTGGATCTGTTGGAAGAGAAACGAGAGCTCGCCTAGATAAGAGAAGCCAAGTACAAGCAACAAGTAGCTCGGTACTACAATCAAAGAGCGAAGTACCAACAATTCCAAGTAGGCGACCTCGTTCTTCAAAATAATAAAGTCAGCAAGACTGCAAGGCTTGGCAAGCTTGAAGCCACACGGGAAGGACCTTACCGAGCAGAAGAAGTCCTCGGCAAAGGGTCATACGAGCTCGCCCACTTATCCGGTAAGCCAATACCCCGTGCATGGCACATTACTCATTTAAAGAGATACCTTGCATAAGTGGCCGAGAGTAATGTCCAAGTTCATATAGTTCATTTAGGTCATTTAGGTCGTCTTTTTAGGGTCTTGCATACATCTTGCATTTGCATACATCTTGCACATCTCTCTCTACTCTACTTATGCATATTATCTCGACAAGTGAGCTATTTAAAACCAAACTTCGTCGAAATCCAATTTCCAAAGTAAGCTATTTAAAGTCAAACTTCGTCGAAATCCAATTTCCGAAGTAAGCTATTTAAAGCCAAACTTCGTCGAAATCCAATTTCCAAAGTGAGCTATTTAAAGCCAAACTTCGTCGAAATCCAATTTCCGAAGTGAGCTATTTAAAGTCAAACTTCGTCGAAATCCAATTTCCGAAGTGAGCTATTTAAAGCTAAACTTCGTCGAAATCTAATTTCCGAAGTGAGCTAATAAAGCCAAACTTTGTCAAAAGACGAAGTGAGCTAGTAAAACCCTGACGAAGGTACTTAATAAAACTCCATAATAGGAGTAAAATTAAAACGCGCGTATTGACCAGACCTTGTTAAAAATAAAAGTACGAACTGCCTCTGCTAAAAACAAAGGTATCACCTTTGTTACAAGCAAGGAAGAGCTACTTTAATTTAAAACAAGGAGGCACCACCTCAGTTAAAAACAAAGATACGGCCTTTGTTTAAAACAAAGAAGAGCCTAAACCTCATCGGATGACGAGGTCGTGCTAATCAAAGCCTAAACTTCGTCTTTGACGAAGTCGCGCTATTCAAAGCATCCCCACTTCGTCGAAATCCGATTTCCGAAAGGGTAATGCAAATATTATACCTACCTCGTCTTAACGAGGTGGCAAGCATTCCGACTTCATCGAAATCCGATTTCCGAAGGGGCAATGCAAATATTATACCCACCTCGTCTTAATGAGGTGGCAAGCATTCCGACTTCGTCGAAATCTAATTTCCGAAGGGGCAATGCAAATTTTATACCCACCTCATCTTAACGAGGTGGCAAGCATTCCGACTTCGTCGAAATCCAATTTCCGAAGGGGCAATGCAGGCAATGCAAATTTCTTACCGACTTTATCTTAACAACACGGTATTATTTCTCCCTCGTCTTAACGAGGTGGTATTATTTATCCCTCGTCTTAACAAGGCGGTATTACTTCTCCCTCATCTTAACGAGGTGGTATTATTTCTCCCTCGTCTTAACGAGGCGGTATTATTTCTCCCTCGTCTTAACGAGGCGGTATTACTTCTTCCTCATCTTAACGAGGTGGTACACGATTGACTTCGTCAATTTATTTTTCGACGGGGCAATGTACTTTTCTTCGACCTCGTCTTAACGAGGCGGCACGCGATTGACTTCATCAATTCTACTTTTGACGGGGCAACGTACTTTAGACCACTTCTACCTCAACTATTTCCCCTACGTCACACCCTCGCTTCTACATCTTTTTGGAGGGGGGATGTGATAGGATACGGCCTAGCTCCTAGGCCCAAGCATCAGGCCCAATATAATTGAGCCCCGACAGTTAAGCTCAGCCCACGCAGCTCGGCCCAACTAAAGAAACTTCTTCACCAAGGCAACTCCTACATCGACTACAATTCAAGCTCCAAGAGAGATATAGAAGCTCGGTGTTTATCCACAAAGGAGAAGATCAAGCCAAAGGAGTCCTAATAGGAAAAGACTTGTAATCCTAGTCGGATTCCATATGTAAATACCTATATTAGGGGTTTAGAATAGATTGAAGGGGGGAGAACAATCTTGTAATCACTACTCATACATGCAATAAAGATCTATACTCTTTCCGCCCGTGGATGTAGATCTATTCCAATAGATCGAACCACGTAAATCCCTTTGTGTTCCGTTTACTTTCGTGTTCGTTAATTCCTTATCTACATGCATTAATTACCTTACGAAAATAAGTTCGATCAATATATGATGTTGTTTAGTATTTAAATATACTGACTGAGTTTTGTGGACAATTGATGATTTATGAAATTTTAAATAAGAATAATGAGTGAATTTAGTGGGTCATGGTTAGTTTTTCGGTAAATATTGATAGATAATGAGACTAAAAAAACATTATAGTTGTCTAAGGTATATATATCCAAAACTAAATAGTTACAAACTATGATGCACGAATTCTTCTAAAATACCATATTGCAGTATCACACCCGCACCGATACGCGTGAGGGTGATCTCATGGATTCGCACCGGATATGCACATGATGAATCCTAAAAATAAAGAATAAAAAATAAATTAGATACGCGTATCAGGTGTGTCTGCTTCAAGAATCCTGTGCGTTTGGGGTTTAATTTTAAATAATTTTATATTTTTTTTAGGTTTTTTTATATGTATATTGCCATAAAATTAAAATTCACTACAAAATCAATATAGTGTAGTAATATTTAATTTATGAATTTTATTTTTTAAAAAGCAGTGATATATTTAATAAAATATATAAATATATAAACGTATCCTTGACGAATCGCACCCTAAATTTTTTAAAAATCTATATCCTCGTATCCGAATAGTATCGCTCCCTCACCCACATCCCCACACCCATGCAACATAGGTTACAAATATAGAGGACGAACAAAAAAGAAAAGAAGTTATAATTTCTGTGGACGTGTGAAGTAATATGCATGCACGTGCGGTGATGGATCCAATATTAAATCCTAGTAATATCTAATAATAATATATAAAATTAATTTCATAGACATACTACGGACATAAAATTTTGGCGAAATTTACACAGCTACCTAGAGATACATTTGGGATACTCGTCTGTGAGATGATCTTCTTCAGGAGGTTTGCTAGAGTATTATCATATAATGATTTGATATAACTACTGCGGATTTTATCTTTAGCACCAATATAGTTTCCACGCTTCAGGCATCAATGAGCATTAATTAATGTATTTAGTTCATGAAAAACGTTAATTTAGTATGATGCATATACAATAAGCATATAAAATCACTCCATTGACAGTCAATAACTAACTGAACTTCTTGTTCAATTTATTTTGTGCGCGTACTAATATTTAATCCAACAAGAATTTTGCGGCATTCTTTCATTCATATCTCCCCTAATGCCATGAAATGAATTTGATTGGGTTATAAGAATAACGTACCAATTAATCAAATGATCCCCAGTAATTGGCTCTATTTTATGTTTATTTCTGACGGAGGGTACACATAATTTTTCTTAGAGCTATATAAGTATGTTTTGGTGGTGATAATTAAAAACGATTAGCAGATTGGGAAATGATGATTTTTATTATCACGCTCTTATTATAAGAGGAATGACCCAAACACTCATGCCTTAATAAATTTTGAGAGTAATTTGAGTATTTAAAATTATCACAACATGATTTTAATCTATACTACTTTTTCAAAGTGGAAGACAATCAAAATGCTTATCGAGTATTGATGAATCTCTTTTAGAACTGATAATAATGATATTGTTATTTGAAATATAAAAAGTTCTCCCTCTCTTCTTAGTAAGAGTTAAAGGAATAATATTATATATAATATTCTCCAAATTTTATTTTTTGATGCTCTAATTATTAAGTTTGCTTTAGGCAAGCTAATAGATACAATCTACAATCTTCATAGTCATGGGCTATAGGAGAATAATTATATCTATCATCTTGATTAGCTTACACATGTTTCACCATATTAGATTCAACAAAAATTTTCTTAGATCTCCCTCGAGTGCTTTTATAAGTAGAAGCATGTGCTTCAGGCATCATTTGATTACTATGAATGACTTCCAATAGAAGTGAAAAATACGTAGGATCGATCCTAACATAGTACTTCCTCTGTATTACCTAATTAGTCCACATTTATTATTTTATACCTCACATATGAATATAAAGGTGGACTAATTAGGTGAGACGAAGGAAATATAATTTATTTTAGTCATGTGCTACTTCTGGAGTTCACAATCTAAAAATATGGACTCAAACAATTATACTTAAAAGGAGAACTATGAAAATTTTGTCATGATCCTTCAGGGATTGTCATAGAGAAAAACAATGTATTTTCATGTATTATTACTGGAGTATAAAAGAATCTTTTTATAATTTATTTTAACTATGTATTACTGCTAAAGTACAAAAGTAAGAGAAGTAATTCAATTATATTGTTTTGGGAGAGAATTGTTATAAAATAATAACATTTTTCTCGAAAAAAATATGAGAACTTTTGGCTTCTTAACGAAAGCACTTGGATAATAAGAAATTCTAACAACATTTTATACAAAAATAAAATATAGATTCTATAAGCATATATGTCATTCCATCTTTCAAAAGCAAATTCGTAATATCATCCACCAAAAGAATGTATGCATGCTTATCAAAAATCACATAATATATAACTGTAATGATAGCTTAATTAATTAACAACAAGAGCATTAAAGTTTGACTGTTAGGAAAGTCATCTAATATTGTAAAAAAATATCATGACCACATTCCTAAATACTCGTTCAGTATAGTTTGTTTGTTTGTTTGGTTTTTATTTGTTTTGTTTTTTTTAATATATATATAATTTTTTAAAAGAGGAAATAAGCAATGCATTAAACACCAATCATTCCAAATCCGTTGATACAATATTCAAAAGCTAATGCGGAACATTAGTAGACTATTTGGTTGAGCTGGGTGATGACGTTGCATGTTGAGCAAGCGCATGAGAAGCAAAATTTGCACTGCGATACATATGAGAAACACGAACGACACCTTCCTATATTAGCGATAAGGTCTCTCTAAGCTCCTCCGGCAAATTGTCTCCAAGCTGCGAAGGATCATTGAGGAGATATGTAGCAAGAAGTGAATATGTGAAGAGATGAATTGGATTAACTTTCTCCTCCAATTAAAACGAAATGAATCCCAATGCTACTCGATTTTAGGAAGATGAGTCCAAATCACTAAATTCAAATTATAAACAAATTCTAAACATGTGAATCGGAAACAAAAGCAAAGTTTTTATCTTTTTATTTTTATTTTTATTTTTTTGTTTACTTTTTCCGTTATCATCATATCACATAAAATTGAGATTGTCGATATTCCAACAAATTGGAAAAAAAAAAAAAAAAAAAAAAAAAACATACGAATGAAGCAAATATCATCATCTCTTTCAACGAAAAAAAATATATATATCAAACATTAACTATAAATTAACAATTTAGAATATTTGTTGCTAACCCCACTCAGTTTGTAAGTTCTGATGATGTTTATCGAAACCACACTTAGATTGTATTTACTCTTTTTAGAATTAGGTTGCTAGATCAAACTGTCATGTATAGCTCAATTTGATGATCTGATTAGGTAGATCTCAGTTCACAATCCGACTGGAATTGAAGAACGGATCATGGCCTTCATCAAAGCTGAACTGAGATCAATGTTGAGAAAGCTCAATCAGTTCGAGTTGGCTGACATTCAAAGGCAAAAGCTGGTCAATGAGAAAATCGATAAGGTAGATTCCATTGTCATCGATGATCTTAAGGGCTTAAATGTCAAATTCGACCAATGTCTCAAAGAGCTGCATGAGGAAGTCTATTCTCTCGCCAAGGCTACTGTAGTGGAAACCATGGAGACCCACGCACCCTCAATCTTTGCAGAGTATAGCCTTGTCCAAACGTCAGATGTGGCTGCTCTCGAAATTCACTGCGAGGATTACGTGGGTCGCCAGGTCGAAACTCTTCAAGCTAAGTACGCCAAACTTTGGAAGTTCATCCAAACCCATTTTGATGATATCGAAAAAGGGGAAGATGACAATATAGTGGCGAAGAAGAAAAAGGGCTCAGAGACTTCCAAATAGAGGAAGCATGATAAGAGAATGAAGATCCTGGAAGAGATAATCCAGGACCTCTATAACAAGAAAGACTACCCTAAGAACAGCAAGAAACTGAAGCCAATCTGCTGTTAAGAGGGAAGATCTTTGATCGATCTTGTTTTCGTAAGGTAATTAATGCACTGTAGACAAGGAATTAATAAACACGAAAATAAAAGGACACAAAGGATTTACGTGGTTCGATCTACTAGAATAGATCTACGTCCACGGAGCAAAGGAGAGTATGGATGTTATTGCTAGTATGCGAGTATTGCTTACAAAGATTGTTATCCCCTCTCAATCTATTCTAAGCCCCTATTTATAGATAGTTACATGGAGTTCGACTATAATACAAATTCTTCTCCTATTTGGACTCTTTGGCTTGATCTCCTCCTTTATGGATAACACCGAGCTTCTATATCTCTCTTAGAGCTTGAGTTGTAGTCGATGTAGGAGTCTTGGTTGCCTTGGTGATAAAGTCTCTTATCTTCAATTGAGCCGAGGTTCCTGGGCCGAGCTTAACTGTCGGGGCACAATTATATTGGGCCTGGTGCTTTGGGCCTAGGAGCTGGGCCATATCCTATCACACCCCCCCCCCCCCAAAAAAAAAGATGTAGAAGCGAGGGTGTGACTTAGGGGAAATAGCTGAGGTAGGAGTGGTGTAAATTACGTTGCCCCGTCAAAAGTAGAATTGACGAAGTTCATCGCGTACGGCTTCGTTAAGACGAGGTCGGTTAGAAGTAACTTGCCCCGTCAAAAAATAAATTCGACGAAGTCGAGTTCGTACCGCCTTGTTAAGACGAGGTCGAAGAAAAGTAACTTGCCCCGTCAAAAAATAAATTCGACGAAGTCGAGTTCGTACCGCCTCGTTAAGATGAGGTCGGAGAAAAGTAACTTGCCCCATTGAAAAATAAATTCGATGAAGTCGAGTTCGCACCGCCTCATTAAGATGAGGTCGTAGAAATAGTTGCCGAGGACGAACACGGAGTGTCAGTCGCTTTTAATTAATGCACCGGTTGGACTCCCGATAAAGTGAGGCGTGATTGGACGTGGGGAAAGTGAAAAGGCAGAAAGTTGATAAAACTTCCCTTATACGCCATCTCTTTACACTTCCCAGAATT
Organism: Mentha longifolia; assembly: GCA_001642375.2. Classification (NCBI taxonomy): domain Eukaryota; kingdom Viridiplantae; phylum Streptophyta; class Magnoliopsida; order Lamiales; family Lamiaceae; genus Mentha; species Mentha longifolia. The sequence goes on from CM038112.1 coordinate 29,001,990, forward strand.
TCAAAATCCTTCGATTTTCTGCAATTTTCTCTTTCTCTCCGCCTTTCGCAATTTGCAACGCCGCCGCTCGTTTTTCCGTTGGAAACATCCACAGCGTTTGCGCAAGTAAGTTATTTTCTAACCATGGCTTCTTCTTCCCGGGTCAGTGGTAGTCATAGTGACGAGAACCATGACGAGTCCGTTTCCCCATCGTGTTCTCTGGTGGCGGCATTCATTCCGTCACCGTTTATAGATATTGAGGTTTATACCGTAGATTCAGCCGACCCTATTATCCGTAGGGTTAGGGTTCCTCGTGTGTTGGATTGTGGTAAAGTTAATGATTTTGCGTCGATTTTAGACGTGTCTTCAATTTGAAAAATCGCGGATAAATTTTTGTTTCCGAAGTCTGCTCTCCTCATCGCTCCCCGTCCGGGGGATAGGGCTTGTTCACCTCCGGATGGATTTTTTACTATTTACGAAGACTGCTTGAATTACGGTCTTTGGCTTCCCCTTCCTTCTGTTTATGCTGATCTATTGCGGAAGTTCGGTATTTCTCTAGGTCAGATAATGCCGAACTCATTTAAGCAGTTAGTAGGTCTAGCTGTCGAAGCTGGTCACTTCAGCCATCCACTTACCCTAGGGTTGATCCTTAGGTTTTTTCAACTAAAACCTAGTCATTCCGGATGGTATTACCTTTCGCCTTATCGCTGCTTCAGAATGAAAACGAAATCCAAAAACGCGAACTGGCAGAAGAAGTTCCCTCAGTTTATCTGGATACAGATAAGCTAGAGGATCAAGGCACCGGAGAGGACTTCGGTGACCTTGAGAAAAATTTGAAAGAGCTCGGCCTCGTTTTGAAGGAATATCCTGAGGCCGAGCTCGCTATGCTAAGGTTGAGTCCTTACGACCCAACCTCAATGGTGGATCCGGGTGAGGCCCTACTTTGTGTCTTGCGTGACATCGGTTCTTTTTTATGCACCCAGACCCCCTCTTGTCTGTCTTGCAGTGAACTTTGAGTTGAAACCTAAGAAGTCCAGAAAGAGGCTGAGACCCACCGAGGAGGCTGCCTTGTTGGAAAGGACTCTGGAGATGGGGCAATCCCCTCTTTCCGGCTCTTCGTTGCTGGGCCCTTCTCTTCAGCTTGCCCCGTGTCCGAGTAAGGAACCACGTATCGAACCTGACGTGATCGTGGTCGGGGAAGTGGGCGGGACCCTTGTTCGCAGCCGACCATCCGATCAAGTACTGGGCTCACCGAGGTCACTAGCCGAGGTAGTGCATTATATCTTCGAAATACTTATGTATTTATTGCGTGACCTAACACTGGCTATTATTGCAGCGGGCCGAGATGGTGGTCGCTGATCTGGCAACCGAGCATCGGAAATTGGCTCGGAAGTTGGACCAGATGAAGGCAGCTAAGGAAGACTTGGCTAATAAGGCTGCTGCCGCCGAAGAGAAGGCAGAGAGGCCGAGAAGAGGGAGGCTACGTCGGTAGCTGGGCATGTCCAAACCGAGGCCGAAGTTAAGCTTACTGCTGCTCAGTTCAAATATGACGAGCTATAGGCTCAGTTTCTAGAGCTCGAAGAGAAGTTGGAGATTGCTGAGGATGAAGCCAAGAAGGTCGAAGTAATTTCTCAGGAGCATGCTGAGTACGAGGCTATAATTCACCGAGCTGGGGGGTCTACTATTTCCGAGACCAATAACAAAGTCAGGGAGCTCAAGGCTCGGTGCCGGGACTACAGAGAGCAATACAGAGATGACTCGTGGGAGCTTCAAGATCAAGTGGACGAGCTTATACGAGTGGCGAGCACGTATAAGACAGTTTTGGCTCGTCACCCAAAATTGGAGCGTCGTATCTTGTCCGAAGCCGGGTCTTCTCCTTCAGCCAACCCTGGTCCAAACCTGGGGCTTCTTGACTGTACTTCTAGGGAGTTCTTGGAAGATGGACCTTCAAGTTCAGCTAATCCTGATTCTAGGATTGTCAAGTGCCATTCTAAGGAATTTTATGATCGAGAACGGCAGTCGGCGTCTGGATGAGGCCGAGGTCGATCGAGCCAAAATACCCGAAGTTAGAGTGGCCGAGGTAGGGGAGCTGCTGGACGAAGTAGAGACGGAGGTAGAATTAATATAGATAATATCTTGAATCTGAACACTAGCAGAGATTTTGCTAGAGATTGGCTCAGCTTTAGCAAGCCTAAGCCTCCGGGCTCTTCGTCTTCTTGATGTAATTGTACATAAATGGAAATTTATGTACTGGTATTCAAGCTTTTCATCCTCGTTTTTAACTAAGGTAGTTTTCCTTATTTTAAACGAAGGTTGGCTTTAGATAGCTCGACCTCGTCATAAGACGAGGTTTTGGCTTTAGATAGCTCGACCTCGTCATAAGACGAGGTTTTGGCTTTAGATAGCTCTACCTCGTCATAAGATGAGGTTTAGGCTTTAAGTAGCTCGACCTCGTCATAAGACGAGGTTTTGGCTTTAGGTAGCTTTACCTCGTCATAAGACGAGGTTTATGCTCGTCTTCATTTTAAACAAAGGTTCATCCTTATTTTTAACGAAGGTAGTGCCTCCTCATTTTAAACAAAGGTCTTTTGTCCTTATTTTTAACGAAGGTAGGTTTGAGGTTCCTTATTTGTCGAGAAGTATCAATAGGGGTGGTCCCCTTACGCGCGTTTGAATTTTACTCCAGTTATGGAGTTTATTTATCCTTAAAAGGATATTAAGTTACCCTCGTCAGGGTTTTTAGAGTAAAAGGGCGAGATAATTTGCATAAGTGGAGTTGTAATATTCATAAATGCAAAATGAAGTATTCAAGACCAAACAAATTATAGGAAAAATAAAGACTTTATTAATAGAAAATTTGAAGTTCAAAAAAGAACAAAAATCACAAAACGACCTGACTCGTAACTTAGACAAGCTAAATGGACTTAAACATTACTCTTAGCCACTTATGCAAAATATCTCTTTAAATGAGTAATGTACCATGTACGGGGTATTGGCTTACCAGATAAGTGGGCGAGCTTATACGACCCTTTGCCGAGGACTTCTTCAACTCGGCAAGGTCCTTCCCATGTAGCTTCTAGCTTGACGAGCCTTGCAGCCTTGCTGACTTCGTTATTTCGAAGAACGAGGTCGCCTACTTGGAATTGCTGGTACTTGACTCTCTGGTTGTAATACCGAGCTACTTGTTGCTTATATTTAGCTTCTCTTATGTAGGCGAGCTCTCATTTTTCTTCTAACAAATCCAGATTAGTTCGGAGACCTTCTTCATTATCTTCGGCTGAAAAGTTGATAGTGCGGGGGCTCGGCAGGCCTATCTTTACCGGGATCACTGCTTCGGTTCCGTACACCAAATTGTAGGGCGTTTCACCATTCGAGGTCCGGGGAGTTGTTCGGTATGACCATAGGACTTGGGGTAAGTTCGCTGCCCAATCTCCTTTGGCTTTATCTAGGCGAGTTTTGAGTCCCCTGATGATCATCCGGTTGGTGACTTCGGTTTGGCCATTTGCTTGAGGATGAGCTACCGAAGTGAACTTCTGTTGAATATGAAGCCCTTCACACCATTCCCTGAATGTCCTGTCTATGAACTGCGTCCCATTATCCGAGACTAGGATGTGAGGTACACCGAAATGGCAAACCACGTTTTTCCAGACAAAGTTGAGGGCATTCTTGCTCGTGATCTTTGCCAAGGGTTCAGCTTCGACCCACTTAGTGAAATAGTCGATGGCTACGATGAGGAACTGGAACTGTCCGGGAGCTTTGTCTAATGGGCTGACAATGTCTATCCCCCATTGCATGAATGGCCAAGGGCTTTGCATGCTTGTGAGGTCGGTCTGGGGTAGCCTCGGCACTGTCCCATGAACTTGGCATTTCGGGAACTTCTTCACGAGGTCGACTGCATCTTGGAACATTGTGGGCCAGTAGTATCCCCATCTCATTACTTTCTTTAACAATGCTCGAGCTCCTATGTGACTTCCGCATGATCCTTCATGCACTTCTCGCAATGCGTAGTCCGCTTGGTTCGGCCCAACGCATCTTAGGAGAGGCTGAAGATACGATCTTCTGTACAGCACTCCTTGCTCTAGAGTGTACTTCGGAGACTTACTTAAGATCTTCCTAGCTTCAAGCTTATCACTGGGTAGTTTGCCCTTCTCCAAATATGCTCGAAAGGGGGTCATCCAGTTCAGCTCGTCCTTAATTACTAGGTTGACCTCAGCTTCATCTATGTTTCGGCACTTGACTTCTTCCACGGGAGAGCTTGTAGAAGATGACACTAATTTGCTTAAAGCATCAGCACAATTGTTTTCTCCCATTGGAATTCGAACCAACTCGAAATATGAGAAGCCTTGTTGCAAACTCTTGGCTTTGTGGAGGTACTTTTTTATCCTTTTGCCTTTAGCCTCGTATTTTCCTAACATATGGCTCACTATGACTTGAGAGTCACTGTGGACTTGAACAGCTCGTATCTGGAGGGCCTGAGCTAGACGAAGTCCGGCGATTAGAGCTTCGTACTCCACCTCGTTATTTATTGTTGGGAAGCCGAACCGAAGTGCATAAGTGGTCTCTTGTCCTTCTGGGCTGAGGAGTATAACACCTACTCCGCTTCCCGAATGTCCCGAAGCCCCGTCCACATAGACTTTCCAGCAATCTTTTGGTGGTTCGGTCAGAGCTTCGGCATCGGTTTTGCTTGGGGAGGATTCGGTCGGCTTTGGCACTTCTGTAAATTTTGCCTCCACTAGAAAATCCGCTAAGGCTTGACCTTTGATGGCTTGATGTGGGCAAAAAGAGATGGTGTGCTCGCCGAGCTCAACTGCCCACTTTGCAATCCTTCCCGACGCTTCTGGTTTTGTCAGCACTTGTCGAAGTGGCAGGTCGATCAGGACTTGTATAGGGTACGCATGAAAGTAAGGTCGCAATCTCTTTGCAGCATTTACCAATGCGAGCGCAACTTTCTCAAGTGGTTGGTACCTCGTCTCCAGCCCTTTCAGTGCTCGGCTGATGAAATAGATAGGCAACTGATGACGTCCTTCCTCCCAAACTAGCACCGCACTTATGGCCTCATCCGAAGCTACGAGATATAGGGAAAGGACTTCTCCCTCCTTTAGAACGGATAAGGTCGGGAGATTAGCTAGGTACTTCTTGAGCTCCTCGAATGCCGACCTGTGCTCGTCTTTCCATTCGAAGTCCGGCACCTTTTTCAAAATCTTGAAGAAAGGGAGCTATTTTTCGGCGGCTTTAGACAAGAAACGACTTAGCGCGGCCAAACAGCCCGTCAATTTGTGCACATCATGAATGGTTTTTGGCACCTTCATCTCTTGGATAGCTCGGACTTTGGATGGATTGGCTTCAACCCCTCTTGAGAAACCCAGCACCCCAGAAATTTTCCTGATCGGACCATGAAGGTACACTTCTCAGGGTTTAGCTTCAGGTTCACCTTGCGAAGGAGGCCAAAGACGACCTTGAGGTCGTCAACACAAGTAGTCGGCTCTTTACTTTTGACGACGATGTCGTCCACATACACCTCTACGTTGTTGCCGATGTGAGGCTCGAATATTTTGTCGACCATTCTTTGATAGGTCGTTCCAGCATTCTTGAGTCCGAAAGGCATCTTCTTGTATGCATAAATGCCGAAGTCTGTAATGAAAGCTGTTTTCGGCGCGTCCTCGTTACTCATGAGGACTTGGTGGTATCCTTTGTACAGATCTAGGAAGCTGAAGACTTTATGGCCAACGAGAGCTTTGACTTTTTTATCGATGTTGGGGAGGGGGTAGCAATCTTTAGGGCAGTGTTTGTTGAGATCGGTGTAGTCGATATATATCTGCCACCCTCCTCCTTGCTTTTTAACCATCACCGGGTTCGCGATCCATGTCAGGTATTTGACCTCGAAAAGTATTTGTGCTTTCAAGAGTTGATGCACTTCATCATAGATGACTTGGTTCTGCTCTGCTGTGAATACTCGGTGCTTTTGCCGAACTGGTTTTACTCCTGGGTCGATGTTCAGCCGGTGTGTGATGATACTTGGTGCCACCCCAGTCATGTCAAATGGTGACCAAGCAAAGTCATCTCTATATTCCTTACGAGCTCCTTGTATAGGGTGCCCGACTGGATAATAGTCTGGAAGGCTGAGATAAGGACCTCATCAGTCAGACGATCGACTTTTAGACTTTCTTTATTGAATCTGGTCATAAAGTTACTGATAGACTCGCCTCGCCCTTGCCTTATGGTGAGTAGGTGTGCCACAGTGATTTTGGGCTCGGCCTTTTGGAAAAATCTCCACTCGAAGGCCTGCATCAGCTCGTCGTAGGAGTTGATACTCCGAGGTGGTAGACTATCGAACCACTTGCGAGCATTATCAACCAACAGCTCCGGGAACACTTTGCACATGTAGATATCATCGCTGAGCCCTTGATTGAGCATGTTGTATTAAAATTGGGAAAGGAAGTTCTACGGGTCACACAATCCGTTATACGACTTCACCGGTGCCACCTTATACGAAGGAGGGAGAGGTGTGTAGAGTATCCGGTTAGTGAAAGGAGTAGAGATCCTCCTATAAACGTCGAATCTCCCGCCTCGGTAATTGTCCTCACCGCGCCGAGGTGAGTCAGCGTAGCGACGAGATGAGATTATGTCGCGCCGAGGTGAGACGCGATTATAGTTCCCTTGGCGATCATCAGCAAATCACCTAGGAGGAATCCTGGTGTCCTGTGCGTCTAGGATCCTGACGCTTGGGGACTTTTGCCGGTGCCTCGATCCGGACACAGCTTCGTGCTCTCCTCCTCGGCTATGAGCTTTCTGCTGCTCAACGAACTTTAGGAAATCTTGCTGATTGTCCGCCAGATACACTTTTACAGCGTCGTTAAATTCTTGCTGGAAGTTAGCAAGGTCGTCTTCCTTGCTGCTGTCGCGACCTTCTCTGTCACAGTGGATCGGGTTGTTGAACTTGTCCAACGGGACATGATCGATGTGGCCCTCTAGGGTTTGGTCTCTCACATGTTCCTTCCCGGGTCGTTTGTTCGCTGCAAGATTCTGATCTTGCACTTGGCTTGCCTTGGCCTCGTTGACCGGTGGATTTGCTACCGGATCTAGTCCGGTTTGCTGAGTCTCTTTTTCCTTGGCGGCGACAGCAGCGGCACTCGATCGTGTTGGTCTCGTCATGGCTATCGTTTACCTAGAAAACTTTGATCGGAATTCACAAATTTTTAGTTTCCCACAGACGGCGCCAGTGATCGATCTTGTTTTCGTAAGGTAATTAATGCACGTAGACAAGGAATTAATGAACACGAAAATAAAAGGACACGAAAGATTTACGTGGTTCGATCTACCAGAATAGATCTACGTCCACGGAGCAAAAGAGAGTATGGATGTTATTGCTAGTATGCGAGTATTGCTTACAAAGATTGTTCTCCCCTCTCAATCTATTCTAAGCCCCTATTTATAGATAGTTACATGGAGTTCAACTATAATACGAATTCTTCTCCTATTTGGACTCTTTGGCTTGATCTCCTCCTTTATGGATAAACACCGAGCTTCTATATCTCTCTTAGAGCTTGAGTTGTAGTCGATGTAGGAGTCTTGGTTGCCTTGGTGATAAAGTCTCTTATCTTCAATTGGGCCGAGCTTAACTGTCGGGGCCCAATTATATTGGGCCTGGTGCTTTGGGCCTAGGAGCTGGGCCATATCCTATCAATCTTGTTTAGGGGGTAGATAGATAACATTGCATAGGGAGTTAGCAATGTAACTGCGTAGTCTAGCTTACTTGTAATTTGTTCAGTTTTATTTCTATTGTAAGCTGTAAATTATCTAATGAAGAAATGTTTTAATTAAAGCCTTGATGACAATCTCTCTTTGTCCAAATAGCTACTGTATACAACTTCATTTGTTAATTTACCTTTTTTTGTTTCCTAATGAATTGAACTGTCTATCTTTTTATTTAGGAACTACATTGTAAAGTGTTGGGTTTCGACATCATCAAAAAGGTGGAAATTGGTAGGAACCCCACTCAGTTTGTAAGTTTTGATGATATTTATCGAAACCACACTTAAATTGTTTTTACTCTTTTTTGAGTTAGGTTGCTAGATCAAACTGCCATGTATAGCTCAGTTTGATTATCTGATTAGGTAGATAGTCAACTAGATTGAAGGAGTCAGCACTTACCTTGAAGAGTTCAAGACTCGCAGTTTGAAATAAGTTCGCTGAAGACTCCAGATTAAGAGGAAACATTAACCTGCTTACATAGGTTGATCTGATCAATTTACTAGATCTATATTAGTAAACTGAAATGCCTCAACGGGAAGAAGCTGCAATGTGTCAGAGTACCGTTCTGACACAACCAACAACTCTATTTCAAATGAAGCTTATATATACATTCTTCCATTCCATAATCAAGTACGGGAAACTAAAAGCTTTCAAGCCAAATCGCTGAAGATATCTCTCACGCTCAAATCATTCAACACTCGAAATTAGACGAGTTTTCCAAGTGTTGAAAATGAGATTTCTCATTCTGGAATTTGAGTACTAGACGTTTACTGTTGTCTAGTTTACTCGCTCAAACTCTCTCTACATATTCTGATTAGATATAATTTTAGTAGATAGAAGAATTGTAACTTCCACCATTGTTGAGCACAGTCAAGCTCTGTAATAAGGAAGAGTTTAGCAGTTAAGTTTACGCTTTGTAGTAAGTTGTAAAGAAAGGTTGTAAGGGGCACGACCCATAACTCGTGCTTGGTTTTTGTCGAGGAAATGGTGATGATTAAGGCTGGTTCTTAACTAGTATAAAGAAGAGAGAAGGAAATCCAAAGTAAGGGATTTCAGATTGCAAGATCTGACGTGGATGTAGGAGGGTTATCTCTGAACCACGATAAACTCTAATGTCTCGATCTCTCTCTCTCTCTCTTTGTTCTCTCTTTACAGCTTATCCACTCTTATAAACTGTTATACTAACAAGCATATCAATCTGCATGTATATCACAATCTGTTAGTTTAGACACAAGAATTTTCTCAAGAGTTTTCCAACTTTAGCCACCATATTCCACACTCAAGTTTAATTTAACGAACTCAGCTATTCATAGTCTGAGTTGGATAAACTGAACTCACACTCTGATCAAACTACCTGACTCAGTTCGTCTTAGTCAGTTCGTGTTTGCCAGATCGCACAAATCACAAAACTGTTGGAAATTGGTGTATCTTCCCCCCCATACACCAATGAACTCTTTCTGGGACCAATAATATTACCTTGCAGGAAAGATATAATTCTTTCCCATATATATTCCAATATATTATTTCATGCAGTCTGTTCATATTCCTCCATTATCGATGATTATTTGCCAATAAGCCTCTCCAGATCAAGATTAAAATTTGCTCAATTGGTTAGAGACTCATGTTGATAACGTGTTGTAAGATAATAGTGTAGAGCAAATAGAGAACAAGATTGAGAATGGGAGAAGATGAGGAACGGCAGTTTTCTCATTAAATATGTGTTCTCCGTGTGTTACAATATGATAAATACAAGATATATATACAAGAGAGAAAATCCTAATAATAATAATAATAATAATAATAAATAATGTCTATCATAAATTAATATTTATAACAATTACAAATATAGAGGATGACTAAAAAAGAAAAAAAATATATAATATTTGTGGACGTATGGAGTAATATGTATGCAAGTGCAGTGATGGATCCAATATTAAATTCTAGTAATATATAATATATAAAATTAATTTCATAGACATACTACTAATATAAAGATTTGGCGAAATCTCAGCTACCTAGAGATAAACTTAATTGGTCAAAATAAGTGACTTGTTTAAGTCTAAATGGTACATCTGACCTACCTTAGTTAAATGTGCGTTAATTTGCTTTATTCAACTAAATTTCACAATTTTCTCACAATGTTATTAGGAAAAAATAATATTCCCTGTACAGCGCTTTAGTCACTTAATCTTGAACGGATTTATCTATAGTAGTGGCAAAATTGTGTCCTTAATGCAACAATCATACTTAATTAAAGTTCAACCAGAAGTAACAAATTTGTGCAGATATTTTTCTGATAATTTTTACTATTAGAGCAACTCGGATGTGATCCTCTAACCTCATTGCAGTGTACCAAAACGTGTATTAAAATGAATTTTTCTTGATTTTTATTTATTTATTTATTTCTATATTTCGATGTAATATGAATAATTTCAATATTATAACAATGGTTCATTAATTTAATTAGGGTATATAATTATTTTTAGTATTTTTTCTTCATTCTTTAACTAATAAAATTGAAATTAAATACTGAAAAATAAATATTATTTCTAATTGGCTTGGTGAACCCCTAATCAATTATGTAAAATTAGATTGAATTATAATATCAAGAAATTGAAAAAAAAAATGAATAAATGAAATTGTGTTTGTTTCTTGAAATTCATGAAATACTACAAATGATATCAAAGTCGAGTCCTCAAATTCCATCACACCGTGGTAAGCCAACTAATACCTACCTAATAATTATATACAGTAGTACCTTTCATTTATCAATCAATGCAATTGATTTTTCAGGAGCATGAAATGTTAACAATTAGTTTTGACATGAACCCTAGTTACCAATCATGAGTTAATTTATATTTCCCTATATATATATATATATATATATATATATATATATATATATATATTTTCTAAATGTATAAAGTTGTGTTTTTGAATAGAAGGAATTCATGATGAATCTATGGAGTACATTTAAAACTTATAGCCAATTTAATTATTGAGTTTTGACTCATTGAGTATATCCAATTCGAATTTTCTATTATTTTTTATTTTATCGATAAATGATTTCCACATTTACACAATAATAAATTCTAATATCAATCATTTTTGTTTATGAGAATTTTCAATTTTTGCTGATTTCACAACATATTTGTTGTAATAAGAAATATAATACAAAACTACAATGCTATAGAAGATTCAGATTTTGTTGTAGCTTATTTTTATTTCACGTTCATTTATAGTATCCATAAATTCTTCTCGTCCATCTAAAAATTAGTTACACATATTCATAACTTACACAAATTTCACACGTTGCACGTATTTTTTTGTTCTTAAAAAAAATAGTTAAGTACAATCCACTCGTTTGAATTTCTTGGCTTGTAACAACCGAATTTGGACTAACACTAAAACGAAAAACGAAATAGTGAGAGTTAATATTTTTCCATAAATTGCAATTTGGTGACCATCGATGAACCCCACACGTTAAAAGATATACGGACCTAATATTAATAGGCGAAATCCTATATTTTATTCCGCGTGTAATCTCGTAGTAAGGCCGTGTCTCCCGATTATTCATATTTAGTTATTAATAATATAAAATAAACAGAAACTCAATACAACGCGACAGAAAAAATAATATAAAAAAATTCATGGAGGACCATATTGATTGTCTTTGAAGAATATGATTATGTTTGAAGTAAAAGAGTGATTAATTAGACCCTTGAAGTTCACCTAAAAAAGTGGTTATGATTTTTTTTTTCAACCGTATATCAAAATAAATTTTATTAATTGGTCCTTTTAAAAAAAATTCTTCAAATTCAATGTCATATAATTTAATTCAATTTTACACTAATTAATTATATATGGTGCATTAATCCAATTATACGATATATATATATATATATATATATATATATTTATCTTTTTGAATTTCATATTTTAACTAATAATGTAAAGATAAAAGCTTAAAATAAATAATAAATTCTAATTGAATGGGTCATAACCAATTAGTTTAAAATTAAACTAAACCTTAATTAGTATTGATAAATTGAAGAAAAAAATGAAACAAAATAAAAAATAGTTTATATTTTTAGTACAGTTATATTTAAAATATAGAATCTCATGTGCTAAGAAATCTCCTAATACTCCATACAATTCGACATTTAGAAAGATTTTGCATGTATAAGAGTAGAATATGCTATGTCTGTAATTAAATTGATATAGATTTTATATGTAATGATCGAACTTATTTTCGTAAGGTAATTAATACATGTAGACAAGGAATTAATGAACATGAAAGTAAACGGAACACAAAGGGATTTACGTGGTTCGATCTATTGGAATAGATCTACGTCCACGGGCGGAAAGAGTATAGATCTTTATTGCTTGTATGAGTAGTGATTACAAGATTGTTTTTCCCCCTTCAATCTATTCTAAACCCCTATTTATAGGTATTTACATATGGAATCCGACTAGGATTACAAGTCTTTTCCTATTAGGACTCTTTGGCTTGATCTCCTCCTTTATTGGATAAACACCGAGCTTCTATATCTCTTGGAGCTTGAATTGTAGTCGATGTAGGAGTTGCCTTGGTGTAGAGGTTCCTTTGAGGTGGACCGAAGTGGACTCGGCCTAGGTAGGCTGTTTGGGCCGAGCCAAGTAAGGCTCTTAAGTGGGCCGAGCTGCAATAGGCCGAGCTTGACAGTCGGAGCCCAATTATATTGGGCTCGATGCTTGGGCCTAGTAGCTAGGCCATATCCTATCACATCCCTCCCCAAAAAGATATAGAAGTGAGGGTGTGACTCGGGGTAGAAAGTTGAAGTAGGAGTTAGGTCGAGGTCGAACTGAATTCACATTGCCCATTCGGAAATACAATTTCGACGAAGTCGGAATGTGTAGCGCCTCGTTAGGATGAGGTCGAACTGAAATTCACATTGCCCCTTCGGAAATAAGATTTCGACGAAGTCGGAATGTGTAGCGCCTCGTTAGGACGAGGTCGAATTGAAATTCACATTGCCCCTTCGGAAATAAGATTTCGACGAAGTCGGAATGTGTAGCGCCTCGTTAGGACGAGGTCGAACTGAAATTCACATTGCCCCTTCGGAAATACAATTTTGACGAAGTCGGAATGTGTAGCGCCTCGTTAGGACGAGGTCGAACTGAAATTCACATTGCCCCTTCGGAAATAAGATTTCGACGAAGTCGGAATGTATAGCGCCTCGCTAGGACGAGGTCGAACTGAAATTCACATTGCCCCTTCGGAAATACAATTTCGACGAAGTCGGAATGCGTAGCGCCTCGTTAGGATGAGGTCGAACTGAAATTCACATTGCCCCTTCGGAAATAAGATTTCGACGAAATCGGAATGTGTAGCGCCTCGTTAGGACGAGGTCGAACTGAAATTCACATTGCCCCTTCGGAAATACAATTTCGACGAAGTCGGAATGCTTGCCACCTCGTTAAGACGAGGTGGGTGTAAAATTTGCATTGCCCCTTCGGAAAAAAGATTTCGACGAAGTCGGAATGCTGGCCACCTCGTTAAGACGAGGTGGGTATTAAATTTGCATTGCCCCTTCGGAAATTAGATTTCGACGAAGTCGGAATGCTTGCCACCTCGTTAAGACGAGGTGGGTGTAAAATTTGCATTGCCCCTTTGGAAATACAATTTCGACGAAGTCGGAATGCTGGCCACCTCGTTAAGACGAGGTGGGTCTTAACTCGCATTGCCCCTTCGGAAATTAGATTTCGACGAAGTCGGAATGCGTTGAACAGCACGACTTCGTTAAAGACGAAGTTTAGGCTTTGAATAGCACGACTTCGTCAAAGACGAAGTTTATGCTTTAATTAGCACGACCTCGTCTTCAGACGAGGTTTAGGCTCTTCGGACAAGGTCGAACTGAAATTCACATTGCCCCTTCGGAAATACAATTTCGACGAAGTCGGAATGTGTAGCGCCTCGTTAGGACGAGGTCGAACTGAAATTCACATTGCCCCTTGGGAAATACAATTTCGACGAAGTCGGAATGCTTGCCACCTCGTTAAGACGAGGTGGGTGTAAAATTTGCATTGCCCCTTCGGAAATAAGATTTCGACGAAGTCGGAATGCTGGCCACCTCGTTAAGACGAGGTGGGTATTAAATTTGCATTGCCCCTTCGGAAATTAGATTTCGACGAAGTCGGAATGCTTGCCACCTCGTTAAGACGAGGTGGGTGTAAAATTTGCATTGCCCCTTTGGAAATACAATTTCGACGAAGTCGGAATGCTGGCCACCTCGTTAAGACGAGGTGGGTCTTAACTCGCATTGCCCCTTCGGAAATTAGATTTGGACGAAGTCGGAATGCGTTGAACAGCACGACTTCGTTAAAGATGAAGTTTAGGCTTTGAATAGCACGACTTCGTCAAAGACGAAGTTTATGCTTTAATTAGCACGACCTCGTCTTCAGACGAGGTTTAGGCTCTTCTCTGTTTTAAACAAAGGCCGTATCTTTGTTTTTAACCGAGATTAGGTCAATACGCGCGTTTTAATTTTACTCCTATTATTGAGTTTATTAAGTACCCTCGTCAGGGTTTTACTAGCTCACTTCGGAAATTGGATTTCGACGAAGTTTGGCTTTAAATAGCTCACTTCGGAAATTGGATTTCGACGAAGTTTGGCTTTAAATAGCTCACTTCGGAAATTGGATTTCGACGAAGTTTGGCTTTAAATAGCTCACTTCGGAAATTTTCGGAAATTGGATTTCGACGAAGTTTGGCTTTAAATAGCTCACTTCGGAAATTGGATTTCGACAAAGTCGGAATGCTTGTCACCTCGTTTAGACGAGGTGGGTATAAAATTTGCATTGCCCCTTCGGAAATTGGATTTCGACGAAGTCGGAATGCTTGCCACCTCGTTAAGACGAGGTGAAGGTTAATTTCGCATTGCCCCTTCGAAAATTAGATTTCGACGAAGTCAGAATGCGTTGAACAGCATGACTTAGTCAAAGACGAAGTTTAGGCTTTAATTAGCACGACCTCATCTTCAGACGAGATTTAGGCTCTTCTCCGTTTTAAACAAAGGCCGTATCTTTGTTTTTAACCGAGGTTAGGTCAATACGCGCGTTTTAATTTTACTCCTATTATGGAGTTTATTAAGTACCCTCGTCAGGGTTTTACTAGCTCACTTCGTCTTTTGACAAAGTGTGGCTTTAAATAGCTCACTTCGGAAATTGGATTTCTACGAAGTTTGGCTTTAAATAGCTCACTTCAGAAATTGGATTTCGACGAAGTTTGGCTTTAAATAGCTCACTTCGGAAATTGGATTTCGACGAAGTTTGGCTTTAAATAGCTCACTTCGGAAATTGGATTTCGACAAAGTTTGGCTTTAAATATGGCTTTACATTCCTTATTTGTCGAGATAATATGCATAAGTGGAGTAAAGAGAGATGTGCAAGATATATGCAAATGCAAGATGTATGCAAGACCCTAAAAAGACGACCTAAATGACCTAAATGAACTATATGAACTTGGACATTACTCTCAACCACTTGTGCAAGGTATCTCTTTAAATGAGTAATGTGCCGTGCATGGGGTATTGGCTTACCGGATAAGTGGGCGAGCTTGTACGACCCTATGCCGAAGACTTCTTCAACTCGGTACGGTCCTTCTCATGTGGCTTCAAGCTTGCCGAGCCTTTCCGCTTTACTGACCTCGTTGTTCCGAAGTACGAGGTCGCCTGCTTGGAATTATTGGTACTTCACTCTTTGTTTGTAGTACCGAGCTACTTGTTATTTGTACTTGGTTTCTCTTATCTAGGCGAGCTCTCATTTCTCTTCCAACAGATCCAGTTCGGTTCGGAGGTCTTCCTCGTTAACTTCGGCTGTGAAGTTGAGAGTGCGCGGGCTCGGCAGGCCGATCTCTACCAGGATCACTGCTTCGGATTTATACACCAAATTGTAGGGTGTTTCACCGTTCGAGGTCTGGGGAGTTGTGTGGTATGACTATAACTTGGGGTAAGCTCGCTACCCAATCTCCTTTGGCTTTATCGAAGCGGCTTTTGAGTCCCCTGACAATAGTTCAGTTCGTAACTTCGGTTTGGCCATTCACTCGAGGATGAGCTACCGAAGTGAAAGTCTGCTGGATATGAAGCCCTTCACTCCATTCTCTGAATGTTCTGTCCGTGAATTGTGTCCCATTTTCCGAGACGAGGATATAGGGTATGCCGAAGCGGCATACTATGTTCTTCCAGACGAAGTTGAGGGCGTTCTTGCTCGTGATTTCTGCCAAGGGTTCGGTTTCCACCCATTTGATGTAGTCGATGGCTATGATGGGAACTGGAGTTGAATAAGAGCTTTGCCTAATGGAGTTACTAGGCTTGCTTCGGCTTCGTCAATACTTCGGTGTTTGACTTCGAGAGACTTCGGTCGGCCTCGGCCTTGAGAGTGGACCTGTCTCCTCGGCTTCATCAGTACTTAGGAGTTCGACTTCGAGAGATTTCGGTCAGCCTCGGCCTTGAGAGTGAACCGGTCTCCTCGGCTTCGTCAGTATTTAGGAGTTTGACTTCGAGGGACTTCGGTCGGCCTCGGCCTTGAGAGTACACATGTCTCTTCGGCTTCGTCAATACTTAGGAGTTTGACTTCGAGAGACTTCGGTCGGCCTCGGCCTTGAGAGTGGACCTGTCTCCTTGGCTTCGTCAGTACTTAGGAGTTTGACTTCGAGGGACTTCGGTCGGCCTCGGCCTTGAGAGTACACCTGTCTCCTCGGCTTCGTCAGTACTTAGGAGTTTGACTTCGAGGGACTTCGGTCGGCCTCGGCCTTGAGAGGACGTCGCCTAGGCCTTAAGAGGACTTCGTCACGTCGGCCTTGAGAGGAATTCATCATCTTTATTGCGTTTTGCCTCGAGTGTGGGCTTCGTGCTGGTCAGAACGTCGGCTGCGACTTTGGTACCTCTTGAGGGTGCTGTCGCGCACCAATTGCTCTATGACCGCAGCAAGCTTTCTGCATTCCTCGATATCGCACCCGTAATTCTCATGGAAGCGACAGTACTCCTTGGATCGGCGCTTCTCCCTTCCACTTGACATGGGCCGAGGCTTCTCGAACATATCGGTGTGAGTTGGCTTCGGCCTCATCAATGGAGTGAGTTGGCTTCGTTCCTGGTTTTGCCGAGGTCCGAGCCTAGATTCCAGGGGTGTATGCTGGAGCCTGTCGAAGGCACTTCGCCGACTTTGGCCTCGGTCATTCCGATCCTTCTTCCGATCTGAAGGTTTGCCTTGTCAGCTTCGCGCTTGTGCCTATCAGCTTTGTCGGCTCTTGCTAACCGACCTGCTATGCCATAATGGTTTCGTAGTGCGAGGTAATTGTCCTCATCGCGCCGAGGTGAGACGGTGTCGCGCCGAGGTGAGATAGTGTTGCGGCGAGGTGAGATGTGATGGTGGCCTCGTTGGCGGATCCCGACATCCCGTGCGTCTATGATCCTGACGTTAGGGGACTTTTGCCGATGCCGCGATCCGGAGGTAAGCTTCGTGCTCTCTACCATCTTTGCGTGAGGGTTGTCCTTTTTCACGGCTGAGCGTTGTGTTGTTTTTGGCGAGCTGGAGAAAATCTTGCTATGCTTATCCAACATGCTCAATGTGTCCGTCCGGAGTCTGGCCTTTGGCGTGTTCCTTCCTAGATAGCCGGTATGTTGCCGGGTGTAGATCTTGCGCCTGGCTTGCCTCGCCTTTGTGGATTTCGGCTTCCTGAACAGGTGGATTTGTTGTCGGACCTTGTCCGGTTTGCTGAATATCCTTTTCCGTGTTGGAGGCGGCAGCGGCGGCGATTGATCGTGTTGGAATCCTCTCGACGAGTAGAGCATGTTTTCAGGTGGTTTCGTCCGATTTGGTGGTGATTTCAGTCCGGAATTGGCAAATAACAGAAGCTGTTCCGAACGAATCGTGATTTCGCGAGTCGTGCAGCAGCATGAACTTCCAGATGCGATTCCTGCCGTACCGGTGATCGGTTTTTGACGGACAACCTACCGTTGGAATCCTCTTGACGAGTAGAACATGTTTCCGAGTGGTTTCGTCTAATTTGGTGGTGATTTCAGCCCGGAATTGGCGAATAACAGAAGCTGCTCCAAACGAATCGTGATTTCACGAGTCGTGCAACAGTACGAACTTCCAGACGTGATTCCCTGCCGCACCGGTGATCGGTTTTTGATGAGCAACCTACCGTTGGAATCCTCTCGACAAGTAGAACATGTTTCCGGGTGGTTTCGTCCAATTTGGCGGTGATTTCAGTCCAGAATTGGCGAATAACAGAAGCTGCTCCGAACGAATCGTGATTTCGCAAGTCGTGCAACAGTACGAACTTCCAGACGTGATTCCTGCCGCACCGTTGATCGGTTTTTAACGAGCAACCTACCGTTGGAATCCTCTTGACGAGTAGAACATGTTTCCGGGTGGTTTCGTCCAATTTGGCGGTGATTTCAGTCCGGAATTGGCGAATAATAGAAGCTGCTCCGAACGAATCGTGATTTCGCGTTTAGGGGGGATCGCGTTAGTCTTCCTGTCATGGCTGTAGATTACCTAACTTTTGTTCGAAAATCACAAATTTTTCGTTCCCACAGACGGCGCCAGTGATTGAACTTATTTTTGTAAGGTAATTAATACATGTAGACAAGGAATTAACGAACACGAAAGTAAACGGAACACAAAGGGATTTACGTGGTTCGATCTATTGGAATAGATCTACGTCCACGGGCGGAAAGAGTATAGATCTTTATTGCTTGTATGAGTAGTGTTATTGGGTGTGTAGAATGCGAATCGGTAGAGTAACGACTATGTAAAACCGAGGCGAGAATTTAATTCTCTCTCCGCAAGACAAAATTGCTCCGCACAGTACACGCGGTTCTATAGCAATTGTCTCCAAGATACAACGGTTTTCGATTACGAGTTCTTGTACTAGAACGTCGTAATTACGGCGAACCTATTTGATACTCGGGACTTGAGTATGCAAAAGATAAACTATAGGATATATATGTGATGTTTGAAGCGAATTGGAATGATTGAAACCAAAGGGCGGGGCTCTATTTATAGTTTCCAAGTGGTGCGATCGAAGAGACGCGACCGGACGAAATGGCGCGAACCAAGGGGACACCTTGGTTCAGCCAAGATGTGGGCCGAACCGCTGCCTCGGTGCGCGAGCCACCCTTTAGCCGTTTGCAACGTGGCAGTGGCTGGGCGCGCCATGTCAGCGCGCGGCGACACGTGGCACGCTCAGAGGTCGCCACGTCAGCGCACACGCGACGGACATACGCCAGCCACGCATCCACGTCAACTGGGCGCATACGTGGCAACGCCACACGTGCTCAACTGCCGGCCACATCACCAATCCGAACCATCGATGTTCAAAACATCAAAGGCCCCTACGGCCCCTCGCGACGATGCGAAGTGCGAGTTGCTTCGTCAAAGCGCCCATTGCGACAAGTGCTCGGACTCAGACTCGGACTCGGATGGTGCTTCGCACCATCCTCGTAGGAGTTCGGTCAATGGTGACTAAAAAGTCAACTATGGTACACCATAAGGCACACCATAGAGGAGCACACTTGATTGCTCCTTAGTGTTTGGAAATCCCTTATAAATGGCTCTACTCTTCATTATTTTTCCAATGTGGGACAATGTTTTCCCCCACATTTCCCACATTCAAATGTTTTATTTTGTGCATTCATTTCTCATTCATTCCTTTATGGAATTAGACAAATAAATACACTAGATTCATCTACATAAAATGTAGATTTCAAATCCATTATCAAATTCCATTAATTAATGGAATTACCATAACTTAATTATGGATTTAATTTAGAGCATTTATTGGGAAAATTCCAACAAGTAGTGATTACAAGATTGTTTTTCCCCCTTCAATCTATTCTAAACCCCTATTTATAGGTATTTACATATGGAATCCGACTAGGATTACAAGTCTTTTCCTATTATGACTATTTGGCTTGATCTCCTCCTTTATTGGATAAACACCGAGCTTCTATATCTCTTGGAGCTTGAATTGTAGTCGATGTAGGAGTTGCCTTGGTGTAGAGGTTCCTTTGAGGTGGACCGAAGTGGACTCGGCCTAGGTAGGCTGTTTGGGCCGAGCCAAGTAAGACTCTTAAGTGGGCCGAGCTGCAATAGACCGAGCTTGACAGTCGGAGCCCAATTATATTGGGCTCGATGCTTGGGCCTAGTAGCTAGGCCTCCTATCATGTAACAAAAAAAACAAAAAAAAACTTTAGATGATTATGGCTCTATGAAAATAATCATATAAGAATTATATTATTGTGAAGACTAAATCGGCATTTAAGAAATTTTAAAGTCTCGGAACTTTTTCAAAATAGTCTAAACAATTACCTAATTTTAGAGATGGTGTCTTTTGACATTCTTAGTCATTTTTTGGAAAGTTGAAAGTAGAGAGAGTCAAAATAATTCACGTTCTCGCCTCACTACCATAAGAAATGTGCGATCAAAATATGTTTCAAAGAATTAAACTTCAAAAGCCGCCCATTAGCTATTACAATTTACACATTCTTTTTTTTCGAAGTTATTAAAATTCACACATTAAAAATGTTTTTCTTTTTCTTTTTCTTAAGAAGATAAATTCATCCGCAATAGAATTAATTTAAAATTTTCTTTTATTTGGAGAGGAGTAGGAAACTTCATTAATGTTCACACAGTCTTCCTCCTGCAGGAAGCTTCTCATAATATGCTACAGTATTATGCAACTCTATAAATATGTACTCATTATTCTTTAATTACTTCAACAACTCACTACTCACATAAATCTTCTCATTATTCAACATATTTTACAACTTATATAACTTGATTCATTCCTTCAATTTTAACTTGATGGTCCGGTTCCGTCTTCTCCATCCCGACTCTATTGCCGATATTGATCGACGAACTTCAGAAAATCTTGTTCGTGGATGTCTAAGTACGCCTTAAGTGCATCCCCAAGCTTGGGTTGGAGTGCGGCATTTCTGCGTCGGAGACCGCCCTGGCTTGGCTCCCCGTTACTGGTTGAATCACCGGACTGGCCTGGTAACACATCCTCCAGGTGGCCTTCAAGAGTTTGGTGGATTATGGGTTGCTTGTCACGTCGGACTTGGGAAGCAGTTTGCCGAACTTGGCTTATGTCGGCTTCCTCCTCGTTGGCCAGCGTGTGAGGTGGATTGGTGAGCGGGTCAGTTTGGTTCTGCTTTGCCTTGGCAGCGGTAGCGGTGGAGCGGGTTTGTTTCACCATTGTATCTTCACTCAAAAACGTTTGATCGTTGTCACAAAAAGAAACTCTTCACTTCCCACAGACGGCGCCAGTGATCGATCGTGGACTTTAGAGTGTTTGTACGACGGAAAGATTTAGGAAAAATATGAACACAATGAGTTACGTGGTTCAATCTTTTGTTAGATTTACGTCCACGGAGGAATAAAGATTCTTTCTATTAATATTTTTGAGTTACAGCGTGTGTGTGCTATCTATCATAGAAGCTCTATTTATAGGTATCCAGGTGCGGTTATGGCCGAGGTCATGCGCCCGAGATCGTGGGGTGCCACGTCCGTGATCGTGGGTTGGAAATCGTGGTCGGTCGAGCTTCTGTACATTTGGGCTGCGCTCCTGGATTGGGCCGAAGTGTCTTCTGGGCCTTGAAGTGGGCCGAGCTCACCTAGGCTAAGCTTATTTGCCGGGGTCCAATTATATTAGACCGGCGCTTGGGTCTAGTGGCCGGGTCATATCCTATCAAGAATTAATTTAAAATTTTCTTTTATTTGGAGAGGAGTAGGAAACTTCATTAATGTTCACACGGTTTTCCTCCTGCAGGAAGCTTCTCATAATATGCTACAGTATTATGCAACTCTATAAATATGTACTCATTATTCTTTACTTCAACAACTCACTACTCACATAAATCTTCTCATTATTCAACATATTTACAACTTATATAACTTGATTCATTCCTTCAATTTTTATTTGTGATTCAATTCTTTCATTCTTTTTTACTGAAAAAATGGAGTTTAAATCAAGAAATGAAGGCCAAATCCTCTCCAAGATTGCAACAAACGACGGCCATGGCGAAAACTCGCCTTACTTCGATGGTTGGAAGGCGTACGACAGTGATCCATATCATCCCACCAAAAACCTTAATGGAGTTATTCAAATGGGACTAGCAGAAAATCAGGTATAAATTTATCATTAACTATTAAAAAAAAAAAAAAAAAAAAAAAAAAAAAAAAACCCACATTTTTTCAATGAAATAAATTATTTCTTTTATTTGTCTGAATTTATCTGACATTTGTTTTTTGGTTTCTGCAGCTTTGCTTTGATTTAGTCCAAGAATGGATAAAAAACAACCAAAAGGCCTCTATTTGCACAGCAGAAGGAGCTGCTGATTTCAAAGATATAGCCATTTTTCAGGATTATCATGGCTTGCCGCAGTTCAGAAAGGTAATTAAGAAAAAAAATTATCAATATTTTTTACATCTCTGGCTAATTCAAGTAATTAATAGATATATAAATTAAATTAATTAATTCTTACACTTTAATTTTATTACATGATAATTTACAAGCCGTTGCAAGATTCATGGAGAAAGTGAGAGGAAATCGGGTCCGGTTCGACCCGGACCGTATAGTGATGAGCGGCGGCGCCACCGGAGCTCAAGAAACTTTGGCCTTCTGCTTGGCTGATCCCGGCGATGCATTCTTAGTTCCCGCACCATATTATCCAGGGTCAGTACTAATTATTAATTCTCTCTCTAAAGATTTTTAATTATATCAAATTATATGATTAAACCATAATAATGAACACGCATAATAATTGCATATCTACCCTTGCTCTAGTGGGGCCACGACAGCTACTTCCTAGTCGTCTTGTAATGAAAACTAACTAAACATACAACGACTTTCTACACTTCCTCTCACTTGCATTATTGTACAAAATTTTAGCTACTCCATCCGTCTCTCGTTGATAAATAAATTATTAGTTGACTGTCTTTTTATGAGTTCTATTTTCCAACTAGCCCTTTATTATTGGAACAGAATGAATATTCATTTTCAATATTTACATACTTTTTATATGTCCGACGTCTCATGAAACGTGAATTTGTTGCAGAAACGACAGAGATCTGACATGGCGAACCGGAGTGAAACTGGTCCCGGTGGTGTGCGACAGTTCGAACGACTTCAAGATAACGAGCAGAGGACTCGAGTCCGCGTACAGAGAAGCTCAAGATTTAAACATAAGAGTGAAGGGCTTACTCCTCAACAATCCTTCAAACCCTCTAGGCACCGTCCTCGATCGCCAAACCCTGCAAGAATCCCTCGATTTCGCCACCCAAAACAACATCCACCTTATCTGCGACGAGATCTACTCCGCCACCGTCTTCGCCGAGCCCGGCTTCGTCAGCATCGCCGAGCTGGTGCAGGAAAACCCTAACTGCAACCTCGACCTAGTCCACATCGTCTACAGCCTGTCCAAGGACCTCGGCTTCCCGGGCTTCCGCGTCGGCGTAGTCTACTCCTACAACGACGTCGTTGTGAGCTGCGCGAGGAAGATGTCGAGCTTCGGCCTCGTCTCGACGCAGACGCAGCAGCTGATTGCGTCGATGCTCTCCGACGAGGAGTTCGTGGAGAGGTTCTTGGAGGAGAGCGCGAGGAGGCTGGGGAAGAGGCATGGCGACATGTGCAGGAATTTAGGGCAAGTGGAGATCGGGAGTCTCAAGAGCAACGCCGGATTGTTTTGCTGGATGGATCTGCGGCGGCTGCTCAAGGAGGACAGCTATGCGGCGGAGCTCGACCTGTGGCGGCTCATTATAAATGAAGTGAAGCTCAACGTTTCGCCAGGGGCGGCGTTCCACTGCCCGGAGCCGGGGTGGTTCCGTGTCTGCATCGCGAATATGGATGATGAGACGATGGGGGTGGCGATGGGTAGGATACGGAAGTTCGTGGTGCAGAAGAGAGGTGAGGAGGAGGCGGCAGCTGCTGCGGCGGCATCGAGGAAGAGGTGCAGTAGGATGGAGATCAGCTTATCGTTCCGGCGGCGGTTGGATGAGAAGGTGATGGGGCCGCACATGATGTCGCCGCATTCGCCCATGGCGTCGCCGCTGGTTCGAGCGAGGAATTGAAGATTTTAAGTTATATGTGATTTTGTAATAAATGAGGATTAATTAAGGGCTGTCTATCGGTTTAGAGAGAAAAATGTTGAATGATTGTAAATGTGCTTTAGTTCATCATCGAATGTTTAACTCCAAATTTTATTTAAAGTATATAGATAATATACTACCTCCGTCCTCCATTTAGTGACCCTCTTTTTTCAGCATGTGTGGCACGCGTTTCCACGCTTATCGTTGATGAGTTTTTAAATGAATTTTTGAAGTATTCTTTCTTTTACGGGATACTACAACACTTGTGCTAAATGGAGGACTGAGGGAGTATATGAATTGGATCCATTAGTTTATGTTAACTAATTAGATTGTGCTACATATATAAGTTAATTAATGGAAATCAAATTTTTTTCACAGTGCGTTATATTATTGCTTGAAAAATATAAAAATCCATAAGAAGGTATTTCCATTTTCCAATATACGAAATATATATTTATATATATATATTAATTTTAATTATGAATGAAAAACAATGACCTCATGGACGATACGCTCAATTTAGTCAAATTTGATGACTATATTTGATAATACAAAGTGGAAGATCATATATGTAGAATTTAGAAATTTAGTGACTTCTAAATCTCATATTTATATTATTTTATGACTCAAATATAACCACAGAGTCCAACAACAATTAATATGTAAGGGCGTGGATGGTATATATGAATGGTCTCGAAATGAAATGATCATTCATGTTTTTTTATAATCATGAATCACATGAATACGTGACTATTCATTCCTCTCAGTATCCTTGGTATTAGCATTGATTTTCAAGAATGACTTTTTTTCAATTATTGAAGAAATTATTATTACTTATTACTTTACTTCGATGTGATTTATTTGACTTTTGTCGGGAAATTTGGACCGGGTTGGGCCAATTGGGCCAAATGAAAAAATAGGACCTAAACGGTTATTAGTAGTTTTTTGTACATTGCTAGGGAATTAAAGTAGCATAGTATCAAGCTAAATTGACCCGTTATGAGCCCGACATGCTTTTGGTCAAATGAGTCCGAATTATTTTTGATAGCCCTACTAGCGTGTAGGTTTAGAGTTAGTAAATGGGTTTGGACTAGCCCAACTACATCCCAGTCTCGTTACAAGTCGATACACACTCAGTCAAGTTGCTTAGAGGGGTTGGGCTAGCTAGTAGGATTTCCCTTGAACTGGGTTCTATTTTGGCCTATTTTTCAGACCCAAAGTCGGGCCCGGCCCTACCCTCCAAAAAAAGCCTCAAATGGGGCCCCTATTGGACTATTTTATTTTATTTTATTTTCTAAAGAAGCCTGGTATCGATCTGGCCGACTACAGCGTGCCTGGCCGAGCTGGGCCTATATACTCGATGGGCTCAAGTTGGTCTGATCTTTTTTATTATAGTAATATAATTAATTAAACAAAATGACCATTCTATTCTCTGAGGATGTCAACCATATAAATCGAATTATTTGCTTCATTCATTTCCCCATGCTCATTTCATTACTAAATTCATTTCATGTATACCAACTATTAACTAATTACACAAAAAAAAAAAAAAAAAAAAACCAATAATAATTAATTAAAGAATATTAGTCATTCTCTTAGATTGTACAATAACACACTGTTGGTTCTCACGAGACTTGAAACCAAAACTTGGAGGCTAAGACATTAACAAGAGTTATGGTAATTATAGTAAAAATTAAAAGTGTTGATTCTTAAAATTTCACTAAATCATATAAAACCACATCTTCAATTGAAGTTTGAAGAAGACAATAATTCTCTCTCATTGTTTCGTATACAGTACAAGTAACAAGAATTAAGAACATTGTTTGGATAACCAATTGTATTTCTTATTATTACTTGGTGTGACATCTCACGTCCAATAAGTAAAGTATGTCAAGATAGTACAAGTATTGACTCAATGGACATATAGCAATTTGGGTTAACCATTTTAGAAAAACGATGACGAACGTCAAAATAGTTGCTAGCATGCACATTGTGCCACTGAAACGTAACAGACTCCCATCCCCGTGGGTCCACGGGGAGAGATTGTGACATCTCACACCAATATGTAAGGGATATCAAGGCAATATAATTATGGACTTGATAGACTCTCTTGCAACTTGGGATAACCATTTTGACAAAACGATGATGAACGACATTTGAATATGTATTAAAAAAATAAAACATTCGAAAGATATCTTCAACATGTTCATTTCATAAAACAAATATAATATATACAATAAAAAAACAACAATTTCACAAATTGTTATTGTTAAAACTATATGATCATATAAGATCATTACAATTTTATATATTAAACAAATAAAAAAAATTAAAATTTAGTTTATCATGTGCGTCGCACGGTGTATTACTAGTAAAACTAATCTAAAGTCCGTAGAATTAATAAAAATTGTGTATCTTGTCTTGTTCCATGTCTTATTTATAAATAACAAAAGAAATTCGGGTGTTGACTTTTCGCTATGATGCACCGATCGCTGCCCTATCATGAATTCCCTCCACGAGCGCTCATTAATCCAATCCGGCGATCGTAGGTCTTCAAACATCAACCAACGCTCGTGCACTTCTTTAGGCGAGCCGCTGTTGTTCTTCCGCGATCGTTGGACGTTGTTCTCTGCCTTCCATATTGTTGATAGCCAGCAACTGCCGGGATGAAGGATGCGGTCGCCGGACGTTCCCTTCTGTCCGGATTTATACTCATTTTCCACATTTCCTTTATTTTTTCATGTACAATTATACCCGAAATCCATCGAAGAGCATCACCACCACAAAATACACTAGAAACAATTGGAAAAAAAAAAACAAAATAAAAACGAGACTCTCGAACTAATAAAAGTAACTTGGGATAAACATAACAAAACTAAACTAAACAACTCCCCCACACTTAGTCTTTTAGGTGTCTTCAAGCAAATCATCCAACAAAATTTAAACTCAAATGTAAACATTTCTAAATGATGAAGCACAACAACCAATCATACCTTCAACCAAGAAACTTAAGCTAAAACTCATACTAAGTTGTGAAAATTAAATCAAATAATCATCTATGTTGCTTGTTCTAATACCCCGACTTTTATTAAATAGAAAATACGGGTAAATTCAAAATTTTGCATAGCTTTAATTTAATTCTCGTTAGATAGAATTGTTCTAACAGTATAAAATTTGCGACTTATTTTGCAATTTAGAAATAGATATAAATACATATTTATATCTCGTAATTTATATAGCGAACAAAAAGAAATCGAATTCGGTATTATATTATTGTATAATACTTCTAACGAGTTAATAAATAATTAAAAAAAAACGTAATTATACTTGAAGTATTAACTATTAATGGCCAAGAATATAATTATATCAATTCTTTAAAAGGAAAATTTGGGCCAAGCCCTTATTTAAAAGATACAATTTATTTACCTAATTATTTATAAGTAGCCTAAATCGAAAAATCACAATTATCCCAAATAAGCAATGCGTATAATAAAAGAGATAGAACAAATAAAATACATTATTCTTCTAGCCCTACGAAATCTTAATTAAATCAAATAGGCACAAGGCAATATCCATAGAATATAAATGAAATTCCCCAAATCTTGCATACTCCCATCTACCATCAGCTTCAAGCCTTCAACTGTACCACAAAATCCCATAAAATCTGAAAGGAAATGTGCAAATCTTTACTAAATCTTTATGAAGCACTCCATCATCTCCATAGTACCCCTCGACAATAGCAAAGCATGGCCTCACCTTAAATCCTTGAACCACTCCCTCAGCACCTCTATATATATTATCCCATCCAGCATTCTTCATCATCTGCAAAACAAAAACAAAAGAAAAGAGAAGAGAAAGAAAGGAGACCAGCTAAGGCAGAGAAAAGAAGAAGGGTGCAGAGGAAGAGAGCTCCACAGCTTCACCCTTTTTCAAGCTGCAAATCCTTCACCACCAAACTTAGCACAAAAGTAAGAGTTTTCATCCCTTATTTCCATGCTTTAGCTAGAACAAGGAAACTAGAAATGAAACCATAACCTGAAGCATGAAACTAGAATCAAAACTGAAAAAGAAAATATAGCGCAAGGGTTCCCAGCTCTTATTTTCATGCTTTAAACAACCTATTTCTGAGCTACAAATCACAGTAATCCATCTACTGCTAATACTATGAAACTAAAAAGTTATATCCTTCATAACTGCACCACCCAGGAACAAATATTCTTAAGTTATAGGCATAAGGTTATATACTTAATGTGAAGTTTAAAACTGCAATACATGCTCCACTTAAAATATATGCTTACTGCTAAAGAGGACAAGAGCACCAAATCACAACGTTTATATAGATGTTTAATGAAAGAAAGGCTTCTCCCAAGCTATAAAACAGAACACAAGCATGAATTAAATACAAAATCACTCCCAAACAATGAAACTGAAATCTTTGAATAATAGCGTAAAATCTGAAAACGAGGAGAGGTTGAGGGAGAGATTACGGAGACGAGACCTCGTCATTTCTGTCGGGAGAAGAGCACCGCAACGTAGCTGTAGGAAGGAAATGAAACAGGGGCTGTAGCTGCCGTTGAGGGCGAAGGCGGGATTTATGGATTCCGGCGACGGTGTCCGTTGCTGAACAGAGGACGACGACAGTGGAGGCGATGTTTCCGGCGAGCAGCGGAGTTGAGCGGAGGCACGGTGCTACCGTAGTCGACGGCGGCAGAGAACTCGAGAGGAGAGGATGAGGGCCGAGGAGGAGCAGAGGCTGCTCTTTGCCACGGGGTCAGCTACCGCCGGAATTAAAGGAGTAGAACGAAACGGCGGCGCGAGGGCGCGCAGGAGATGCCGCATCGGCATCGGAACAGAGCCGCAGTCGAGGCAGCGGTGCTGCAGCTGCTACGGTGGTGGCGCTGCGGTTGTGTCGAATGGAGAACTGGAAAAAAGAGGTTACCGCGGCGGCATCATCGGCGGCGGCAGAAAGCTGCTGCGAATACGCGGGCGGCGCCGACTACATTGCAGCAGCGGCGGTTGACGGCGGCGCTGTGGCGGAGTCTCTCCAGCCATGGCGGCAGCGACGCCAGCGAGGGCGCGACCACAATGGTGAGTTCTCGTCGGGAATTCGCCGGTGCTGAATCGGAGGAGAGAAACAGGGGTGATCGATTCGAGGGATCGATGGCGGAGAAGATGGCGCGAGGTGACGGCGACGGCGTGGGCTGCCGGCGATCCTGCCGATTTGACGAAAAAGAAGAGGGTGAGCGACAGTGAGAGAAGAAGAGAGGGCTGTAGTCGGTGAGAGAGAGAGCGTCGGTTCTGTGCTGCGCGATTGTTGGTGGAGGGGAAACTTATTAATTTTTCATTATCGGGCCCTTGATTTCATTAGGCTCAAGTTTCAGAGTTGGGCCGAGATGATTATAGGAACTGGGCTTGATTTGATAATCAGAACTAGTTAAGGGTTTTAACTTTAAATGGATTGAAATTTATTAAGTTGTTAAGGTTTAATTAAATTGCAAAGCTTTAATTAGCCTAAAATATGTTCTGGAATTTATCCTAATTTCGGATAAATATTTCAACGTATATTTATAAAAGAATTGGATTCTAGAATAATAATAATAATAATAATAATAATAATAATAATAATAATAATAATAATAATAATAAAAGGATTATTCTATTAATGAGAAGATTGAAAAGATTCCAAATAAATCTGTTAATCCCTAACAGATCTATAAACAAGAAAAATAGAAGGCGAATATATTTTCCTTAGAATTATTTTAAGAATTTTAGAACTCTTATAGTATCATTATGAATAGGCGCGGTTGGACGAGAACGCTGATTTAGGTGTTGCCTATCAAGACCGGCCATTATCGACGCTTCAAGAGGTGGACTTATTTTTCAAAGTATATGAGTTATGTATGCTCAATGATTTAAAGATGAAAACTGTTTATCCATAAAATGTTTTAATGTGCACTCTAGACGTTTAATGCTCTGAAAAGTTAATCGATCGAGATTCATAGCTCAGTCTAACACACTAGCTTGAATCGTTTACACTCCCCAATAGTAGTGCAATGGGTTGATCTCCATTGTGTGCTATTTAAACTGAGGCTCTCTGGGTTTAGACCCGAAGTCTGAAAATTAAAAACTGTAAACTGCGACCGGGGCTATCTATTGGAAGTCCGAGGACCTATCGGTGGCAAGAGGTCCGGGGTCCAAGTAAGAGTAACTATAGAGTGCAACATGATGCTGGCAAGTAAAATGATTTAGCATACTTAGTTGAATTTTGTTTTCCAAAACCTCTAAGTTATGCTCATAAAATGGATAAACTGCTATGTTTCCAAGTTTTGATAAAATGTGCAGCCCACTGAGTACATTAGTACTCAGCCCAAAATATTTTCAAATGTTTTCAGGTTGATGGAACTGTGATGATGGTGCGGAGCTGAGGCTAGGACTGTCCACTTTATTAAGCTTCCGCTGATCGTAATTCTTTTGTTATGCTTAAGAATATTGCCTCTGAATTTGTGTTCTGTCTTTTTGTCGAGAAACTTGAACTCGTTATTTTATCTATTGTGAATGATGGTCTTTTGTGATTTGTTGAGCCATCGAATCTTAAGCGATCCTAGTTTATTAATGTACGATAAGTTGGGATTATTTGCCGTTGTTTTTATTCTGGCTTATTCCCCTTGCAACGAAGATGCTGCTCAATTTTTCGGGAAGTATCCTTCAATTATTGTGATGAAATGTTTACCCCTTTCTATCCCCGCTCCTTCAATCCAACCCCTAGTCACGCTCTTAGTGCATGCGCCTTCCCTTGGGAATTGGGGCGTGACACTTGTCAACTCATCCACTTTATAAAATCTCAATCGTGGTACACACTCAACTCACAACTTGAGTAACTACCATTCAAGTGAGTTCCATTTTAAACCAATGAGCACCAAAAATAGAGAATCCGGTATGACCATCCATTTAAAAATTGAGTCACCTAATGTGGTTTCTCATAATCATTATTCAATGAATAAAAGGAGTAGAGTCTCATAAACTATCTTAAATTTTCAATATTTTTACAAGTTGAACATATTAGGATATACTGTAAGGGTATAATTTTATTAGGGTTACTCAAAATATCTTTATGTGGTTTTGTATGCTCATTGTTTAAATTTATTTGAACCTTGAACGAACAATAAGGTCACTCACCTTACAACTTGAGTAGCTACCATACAAGTAAGTTCCATTTTAAACCAATGAGCACCAAAAATAGAGAATACAATCATGAACGTGGAAGAAAATATTCATTCGGTATGACATCCATTTAAAAATTGAGTCTCCTAATGTGGTTTCTCATAATCATTATTCAATGAATAAGAGGAGCAGAGTCTCACAATCTATCTTATATTTCCAATATTTTTACAAGTTGAACATATTAGGATATACTGTAAGGGTATAATTTTATTAGGGTTACTCAAAACATCCTTATGTGGTTTCGTATGCTCATTGTTTAAATTTATTTGAACCTTGAACGAACAACCCACACTATTCATCTTATTCGCACAATGGTTTTTTAAACAAAATGGAAACAAACTCATAGGTAGCATCCAAAAGAAATCACTCTATTAGGGTTCCCGAGCACCACCACCAAGTCCATATTAGTATGATATTGTCTGTTTTGGGCCAAGCCCTCACGGTTTTGTTTTTGGGCTCCTTCTCAAAAGGCCTCATACTAATGTGGTGGTGTTTCCCATATATACAAGGTAAATCCACCTTATAATTCCAATGTGGGACTTGATTGTTTGTACCCAACAATCCTCACCTCAAACACAAGGACCACATCATTGTCCTCCCCTCCAGCGATAATTTGTCATGTACCCGTTATTACCTAATGTTTCCCGGCATAAGTAACCTACAGATCTTGCAATTGTCGAGGTAACACTAGAGGGGCATCCCTCCATTCCCACATATGTCGCTAATTGTTAGGGTTCTCGAGCACCACTATCGAGTCCACATTAGTATGATATTGTTCGCTTTGGGCCAAACCCTGACAGTTTTGTTTTTGGGCTCCTTCGCAAAAGATATCATACTAATGTGGTGGTGCTCCTCTTATATACAAGGTAAATTCACCTTATATTTTCAATGTGAGACTTCATTGTTTGTACCTAACACACTCGTATAACAATTACAATCGAAATCATTTATCTTAGTTGAGAGACATGCCCCTACAAAATGGTCAATTATCGATCATAACCTAGAATAACTAACAACTTAAGCTCTTACTTTCCAACTTTCACATATGCTTCACAATTTAAGAAAACACCATCTAAGTCTAAACTATTCTAGAAACATGCAAAAAGCTAGACAACCAAAATTCTAAGTATGCAAAGACAAACAACCTAAAACATAAAATTAAATAAACTAACATGAAAACAAGAACCCCGCACTAAAATTATATAATGTCCCTATTGCATAAATAAAAGAAGAGATGAATTAGAAACTTCCCTAACAAGTTAAAAAAATCTAGCAATGAATCAATTGACGCTCCAAGAACTCAATCAACTCGAAACCTGAAACAGAAACTTGAGACACAAAAACACAAGTAATAATAGACATAAAATTATAAACACTAAACAAAACACATACATAAGAAAAGACACAAAACACATAAAATGTCGAATAGTAGTGAGAAATCACTACTAAGCCGGATGCTAATAATGTGGCGGTGGTTAGGGCTGTCCAAATGGTTCTCGGTTCTCGGGTTACCCGGAACCGAACCGGAACCGAATCGGTTCCGGGTACCCGATAACCGAAATTTCGGTCTTTGGGTCCGGTTCCGGTTCCTAGTTTTTAAAATGTTCGGTCTTCGGTTCTAACCGGGAACCGAATGGTTCCAACCGAAGAACCGAAATATTTATTACTAATTTTAATTTTAATTTTTTTCATAGTACAAATCATGATTTTTAGAATGTTCACTCACTTCTTTGAAGCTACTTGCAAAGTTGTAGTTTAGATGGATGATCTCTTCTCTACGTTTTTATTTTGTTTGTACATATTTTGTTGGTTACGTGATTCTTTATTTTAATGTAAAAAAGTTGTTTCTTGATTTTGATGTATCATCCAACAAATTAAATTGAGCTATGTATAATTTATGCGTGTGATGGTGGTCTATAAATCACAACAATTTAAAAAAAAAAAAAAAAAAAAAAAAAAAAAATCGGTTCCTTTTCGGGTAACCGGAACCGAACCGAATAACTTTGGGTCCGGTCCCGGTTCCTAAATTCCACCTATTTTCGGTTCGGTTAACCAAAATTTTCGGTTCGGTTCCCGGAACCGAACCGTATAGACAGCCCTAGCGGTGGTGGTCAAGGATAAAATCCAGTCCGAGCATCCTTTTTTTTTTCAAGAGCCTTCATTCAAGTTTCTTGGCGATCCATGCGCTCAAACATTTTTTTGTGAAAAGAACGCAAATCATTTCGAAAGTCTTGAAATCTGAAATACTGTGGAGTAGGGAAATGACTAAATGAGGCTTGGGCACCGAAATGCGGGTGGTAGTGGCATAAACAACTGCTTCTCTGGCCTCTCCAGATGTATTGGCTCATCCGGCTTGTTCTGAAATGCTTTGGGCATTCAAATACGCCTTTACACATGGCCTCTTCCCGAATGGATGAAATGTCCCTTTGTTATGAATAAAGAACACATTCTTCATCAGTTCTACATAGTCGATTGAGTGACTTGGCAATATTTTAAGATCGGCTGGGAATATAATTAAGCTGAAAATGGCAAGCCAGCTGTAGCAATTAATCTGGCTCAAGAGGCTAGAAAAGTAGGTCTATGTTGAATGATTTCCATTTGATTCCACAAAAAAGATGTAGCACATATTTTTTGGTCATTCTTTGTAGCCTAGAGAAGGAACAACCTCAGTGCATTAACCTTGTTAACTTCAGACTTCCCAAAGATATTGAAAGCGATAAACTTATGAAGCACAACTAACACTTGGTCACTAACAAAACCATCAGAAATCCCGGCAGATGACCAATTGGAGATACCAATAAGTTACTCCCAAGCTAACTAAGCATTAAATCTAGATGATTTCCCCGTATCACACTATGCAGTGAAGAAAAACCTAATAAATAACTCATTGTGTACATACCAATAGAGCTTCTTCACCAAACAATCTACTCACTCAGTTTTTCTTCATGTGGCTCACTTGCCATTTTGAGGTGTTTTTTTCCAAGTGGTCCATTTCCCTTTTGGGGCCAACAAACCCACATGTATCCAAACTAAGCCCAATTAATCCTAATTAAATTATCCAATTAATCTAACCCTAATTTGCTAAACATGGGAAATCATCCGCCTTTCTCATTCCCACTTCAGAGTATCCGCTCAACCCTCTCTTCTCATTTCCTCACTTTCTCGATCTGCCTCCCGCTGATTCATCCTCGCCGTGCCTTCTCTCTCCCGACGCGGCTTTCCCTTCCACCCTGCCGCCGATATGAGTTGTTCATCCACCCCACTATCTAGCCCTGAGTCAGAAATTCCCGATTCACTCCTTCTTACAAACCCTACTCAAGATGAAATTGTTCCAAAGACATGCTGATCCATCTTGTTTTCGTAAGGTAATTAATGCACGTAGACAAGGAATTAATGGACACGAAAATAAAAGGACACGAAGGGATTTACGTGGTTCGATCTATAGATCTACGTCCACAGGTGGAAAGAGTATGGATCTTTATTGCTTGTATGAGTATTGATTACAAGATTGCTCCCCCCTCTCAATCTATTATAAGCCCCTATTTATAGATAGTTACATGGAGTTCGACTATAATATGAATTTTTCTACTATTTGGACTCTTTGGCTTGATCTCCTCCTTTATGGATAAACATTGAGCTTCTATATCTCTCTTAGAGCTTGAGTTGTAGTCGATGTAGGAGTCTTGATTGCCTTGGTGATAAAGTCTCGCCTTCAAATGGGCCGAGCTGCCTGGGCCGAGCTTAATTGTCGGGGCCCAATTATGTTGGGCCTGATGCTTTGGGCCTAGGTGCTGGGCCATATCTTATCACATCCCCCCTTCCTAAAAAATAAGATGTAGAAGCGAGGTTGTGATTGTAGGGGAATTAGGTGGGGTAGGAGTGCCGCCTCGTTAAGACGAGGTCGGTTAAAAATAACTTGCCCCGTCGAAAAATAAATTCGACGAAGTTGAGTTTGTACCGCCTCGTTAAGACGAGGTCGGTTAAAAATAACTTGCCCCGTCGAAAAATAAATTCGACGAAGTCGAGTTTGTACCACCTCGTTAAGACGAGGTCGGTTAAAAATAACTTGCCCCATCGAAAAATAAATTCGACGAAGTCGAGTTCGTACTGCCTCGTTAAGACGAGGTCGGTTAAAAATAACTAGTCCCGTCGAAAAATAAATTCGACGAAGTCGAGTTCGTACCGCCTTGTTAAGACGAGGGAATTGACGAGGTGTCATGCGTACCGTCTTGCCGAGGCTAAGCGTAGGATGTGTCAGTTACTTTTAATTAATGTACCAGTTGGATTCCCGATAAAGTTGGGGTTGATTGGACGTGGGAGAAACTGAAAAGGCGGAATAGAGATAAAACGTCTTTGATACGCCATTTCTCACATTTTCCCCCAAATTTCAAAAACCTGCTACTGCAACTTTCCTATTTTCTTCCGCCGCTCGCGTCTGCACCAACATTATTGTCACTGTCGCTCACAACCGTCTAAACCTCCTCAACTCCTTACACAAGTAAGTTATTCCATCATGGGTTCTTCTCGTGTTAGTTAGTTTGACGGCTAGTGAAAGCCGTGAGGAGTCTAGTTCGCCGTCGGGTTCTCCGGCGGTGACGTCTGGTCATTCGTCATTCGTAGATGTAGAATGTTATACTGTAGATTCGCCTAACCCTATTGTTCATAGGGTTCATATTTCTTCCGCGGGTGAGGATTGTGGTAAAGCTTATGAATTTTTGTCGATTTTGGATGCGTCTATGGTCCAAAAAATCATGAAAAAAAATTTATTTCCCAAATCTGCTCTTCTACTCGTTCTCCGCCCAGAGGATATGGCTTGTGCGCCTCCAGTGGGTTTTTTCACTGTCTAAGAGGACTGCTTAAAATGCGGTCTTCGTTTTCCCCTTTTCCCTATTTTTGCCGATTTGCAGCGGAAGTTCGACATCGCCCTAGGGCAGATTATGCCGAACTCCTTTAAACAATTAATTGGTCTTGGTGTCGAGGCTGGTCGCCTTGGTTCACCCCTTACCCTAGGATTGATCCTTAGGTTTTTTCAATTCAAACCAAATACGGGGTGGTTTTACTTGTCCGCCAGCCTCGGCTTTAGGGTACAGACGAAGTCCAAACTCCCGAATTGGCAAAGGAAATTTTTCTTCTGCCGGTCTGAAGAGGTCCCCCAGTTCGTCTGGAAAACCAATAGGTTAGAAAATCACGGCACCGAAGAGAGATTTGGTGACCTCGAGAGGGATTTAGGGGAGCTCGGCGTCGTCTCCGAAGAATATTGCGAGGCCGAGCTCGCCATGATGGGGCTGAGCCCTTTTGATCCTACTTCAATGGAGGATCCGGCAGAGGGTGAGGCCCTACTCTGTGTTGCGTCCCCCCCTCTCCTTGACCTTTTGTTTTAATTCGTGCTTTACTTTGTTGCAATGAACTTTGGCAGAATGAAAAGAAAGAGGCAGAGGTCGGCTGAGCCAGAGAAGGCGACGTCCGCAGCCTCTTCGGAGAGGACTGTGGACGTTAGCTCGCAGCTATTGGGTCCACCGCCCCGGTCTAACACACTTCGGAATAAGGATCTCCACGTGGTCGTGGTACCCTCCAAGGATGAGGAGGGTATCCTTGGTCGTTCTACTGATCAAGGAGCAGCTCGTCGCTGGGCTTTTCCTGAGGTGCGCTTTCCTTGTACATATATTATTTTGGCTCGTACTCTGTCTAACGTTGCTCGATGTTATTACAGGGGGCAGAGTATATGGTTGCCGAGCTGACGAGCTTCCTCACAATGGGGTAGCTCAATATCAGAAGCTGGCTCGGGTGGCCCGGGATTTAGAGAGAGAGAAAAGGGCGAGCTCATGAATAAAGTGGTCGTAGCGAAGTTGAAGGTACGCAACGCGGAGAAGAGGGAGGCCGCCGCGCTGACGGCTGCCGAAGATGCGAGAGGTGAGGCGGCCTCGGAGAGGGCGAAGATGGCCACATTAATGGCCGAGGTAGCGTCTTCCCAGGGGCAAGTGCTCCGTGCTTTCGTGAAGAGGTTGTTCCTCTCTGGGAAGTTCTCTGAGCTGGCTGCCATTCTGACGTCATCAGTGGCGTCGGAGAAGATTGATGAGATCGCCGAAGACTACCCAGACTTGGAGAAATCCAAGTATGGGTACGAGATGATAACTAAAGAGGCTCTCCTGCATGATTACGCGAAGGCCTTGACGGAGGGCCTTAAGGCCTTTCCTGTCTTGGAGTCTCTTGCCTCCTCGTCATCTGTGTTGACGCCCGATGTGATCCGAGCTTGTCCGGTAGACAAAGATAATGTACTTGAGGAAGCAATCGCCAGCCTAGGCAAGGAGCCAGTGATTAACGAATCGGGAATGTCGAGGCCGATCCAAAAGGACCCATGCAGGATGAGGTGACCTCTGGAGGGGTCAGTTGATCATTTTTTTTTTCTTTTAGATCTTTGTACAACGTCATCACTAGGATGGCGCTTTTTGCCAAAGTGGCTTCAATGAAATTCCAATTTTATTGAACCTCTTTCGTACTTTTGTAGTCTTGTTCCGCACTTATTGATACATCTCCATTGGTTGCTCAAATATCCCAATTGACTCGGGCTCTTGAGGTGAAAGAGGCCGAAGTCTTACATTGGAAAGACCAGGCTGGACATGTTCAAGATGAGGCCGATGTCAAGCTTACTGCTGCTCAGCTCAAATATGACAAGCTACAGGCTTAGTTTTTAGAGTTCGAAGAGAAGTTAGAGATCGCTGAGGATGAAGCCAAGGCGATCTCTCTAGAGCATGCCGAGTACGAAGCTATCATCCACCGAGCTAGTGGATTTACCATATCCAAGACCTATGACAAGGTCAAGGAACTCAAGGCTCGGTGTCGAAGTCACAGAGAACAGTACGGAAATGACTCTTGGGAGCTTCAGAATTAGGTAGACGAACTCGTACGAGTGGCGAGCACTTATAAGATAGTCCTGGATTGCTGCCCGAAGCTGAAATGACGTATTTTGTTGGAGGCCAGGGTTTTGACTTCGGCTACCCATGGTTCTAACTTGAGGCTTCTTGACCGCACTTCTAGGAATTCTTGGAAGGTGAATCTTCAAGTTCGGCTAACCCTGATCCTAGGATTGTCGCACACCACTCTCCAGATTTCTATGGTCAAGAGCAGCGGTTGGCGCCAGGACGAGGTTGAGGTCGAGCGAGCCAAAGTATCCAAGGTCGGGGAACTCAGGGTGGCCGAGGTAGAAGTCGAAGCTCAGCTCCCGGACGAGGTAGAGGCAGGCTTAGTGTAGATGATATTTTGAACTTTAACTCTGGTAGGGATTTTGCCAGAGATTGGCTTAGCTTTAGTCAGCCTAAGCCTCCGGGCTCTTCGTCTTCTTAATGCAATTGTACTTTTCCTTTTATACGAAATAAAATGGAATTTTATGTACTTATGTTTAAGCTTTCATTCCCGTTTTTAACTGAGGTAATTCCCTTGTTTTAAATGAAGGTAAGCGTTAGATAGCACTACCTCGTCATAAGACGAGGATGGCGTTAAATAGCTCGACCTCGTCTAAGACGAGGCTTGGGCTTTAGATAGCTCACTTCGTCATAAATGAAGTTGGGCTTTTAGATAGCACTACCTCGTCATAAGATGAGGTTTAGCTTTAGATAGCACTACCTCGTCATAAGACGAGGTTTAGGCTTTAGATAGCACTACCTCATCATAAGACGAGGTTTAGGCTCGTCTTCGTTTTAAACAAAGATAATTCATCCTTGCTTTTAACGAAGGTAGTGCCTCCTCATTTTAAACAAAGGTAGTTCGTCCTTGTTTTTAACTAAGGTAGGCTCAAAGTTCCTTATTTGTCGAATTTATTGATAGGGGTGGCCCCCTTACGCGCGTTTAGGTATTACTCCATAATTGGAGCTTATTTTTATCCTTGAAAGGATATTAACTTACCCTCGTCAGGGTTTTAAGAATAAAGAAGCGAGATAATTTGTATGAATGGAAAGAAGATGTGCAAGATGAAATATGCAAGACCAATAACACTTCTTAAAAAAAAGAACTTTATTGACATAAAAACCGAATTTGAAATAAAATGACAGGACGACCTGACTCATGACCTACATGAACTAAATGACTAACCTTACTAGTACTCCTATCCACCTATGCAAAGTATCTCTTTAAATGAGAAATATGCCAAGTTCGGGGTATTGGCTCACCAGATAAATGGGCGAGCTTATATGATCCTTTGCCAAGGACTTTTTCAACTCGGTAAGGTCCTTCCCATGTGGCTTCGAGCTTGCCGGGCCTTTCAGCTTTACTGACCTCGTTATTTTGAAGTACGAGGTCGCCTACTTGGAATTGCTGATACTTCACTCTTTGGTTGTAATACCAGCTACTTGTTGCTTGTACTTAGCTTCCCTTATGTAGGCTAGCTCTCGTTTTTCTTCCAGCAGATCCAGATTGGTTCGAAGTCCTTCCTCATTAGCTTCGGCTGAGAAGTTAAGTGTACGATGGCTCAGCAGGCCGATCTCTACCGGGATCACTGCTTCGGTTCCATACACCAAACTGTAAGGTGTTTCACCATTTGAGGTCCTGGGAGTTGTTCGATACGACCATAAGACTTGGGGTAAATTTGCCGCCCAGTCTCTTTTGGCTTTGTCGAGGCGAGTTTTAAGTCCCTTGAAGATTGTTCGGTTCGTAACTTCGATCTGGCCATTTGCTTGAGGATGAGCTACCGAAGTGAACTTCTGTTGAATATGAAGCCCTTCACACCATTCCCTGAATGTCTTGTCTGTGAACTGCATCCCATTATCCGAGACTAAGATATGAGGTACACCGAAATGGCAAACCACATTCTTCCAGATGAAGTTAAGGGCATTCTTGCTCGTGATCCTCGCCAAGGGTTCAGCCTCAACCCACTTAGTGAAATAGTCGATGGCTACCATGAGGAACTGGAGCTTTCCGGGAGCTTTGTCGAATGGTCCGACGATGTCTATCCCCCATTGCACGAATGGCCAAGGGCTCTGCATGCTTACGAGATCAGTCTGAGGTAACCTCGGCACCGTCACATGGATTTGGCACTTCGGGCACTTCTTGACTAGGTCAACTGCATCTTGGAACATTGTGGGCCAATAGTATCCCCATCTCATCACTTTCTTTGACAATGCTCGAGCTCTGATGTGACTTCCGCACGATCCTTCATGCACTTCTCGCAGTGCGTAGTCCGCTTGGTTCGGTCTCACGCATCTTAGGAGAGGCTGAAGATACGATCTTCTGTACAGCACTCCTTGCTCTAGAGTGTACTTCGGAGACTTGCTTAGGATCTTTCGAGCTTCGAGCTTATCACCGGGTAGTTCACCCTTCTCCAAATAAGCTCGAAAGGGAGTCATCCAGTTCGGCTCGTCCTCAGCTACTTGGCAGATCTCGGCTTCATCTATACTTCGGCACTTGACTTCTTTCACGGGTGAACTTGTAGATGACGACGCTAATTTGCTTAAGACGTCAGCTCGATTATTTTCTCCCCTCAGAATTCGCACTAATTCGAAGTAGGTGAAGCCTTCTTGCAAGCTCTTAGCCTTGTGGAGATACTTCTTCATCCTGTCGTCTTTAGCCTTGTATCTGCCGAGCATGTGGCTCACTATGACTTGGGAGTCACTGTGAACTTGTACAGCTCGTACTTGGAGAGCCTGAGCTAGACGAAGTCCGGCGATCAATGCTTCGTACTCCACTTCATTATTTGTCATCGGGAAGGTAAACCGAAGTGCGTATGTTGTCTCTATCCCGTCTGGGCTGAGCAATATGACACCGGCACCGCTTCCAGCGTGTCCCGAAGCTCCATCCACATACCTTCCAGCAATCTTTGGGTGGTTCTTTTGGTGCTTCGGCCTCGGCTTTGGCTGGAGGGGGTTCAAGCGGCCTTGGCACTTCTGTGAACTCGGATTCTACTAGGAAATCTGCTAGGGCTTGACCCTTAATAGCCTAGCGAGGACAAAAGTTGATCGTGTGCTCACCGAGCTGAACTGCCCACTTAGCAATTCTCCCAAACGCTTCAGGTTTCGTCAGCACTTGGCGAAGTGGAAGATTGTTCAGGACTTGTATGGTATGTACATCAAAATAGGGTCGCAGCCTCCTTGCGGCATTTACTAGCGCCATTGCGACCTTCTCCAGTGGTTGATATCTCGTCTCCGGCCCTTTGAGTGCTCGGCTGATGAAATAGACAGACAACTAATGACGTCCTTCCTCCTAAACTAGTACCGCGCTTATGGCCTCGTCCGAAGCCGCGAGATATAGGGAAAGGACTTCCCTTCCTTTGGAACAAATAGGGTCGGAAGCTTGGCTAGGTACTTCTTGAGCTCCTCGAATGCCGACGTGTGTTCGTCTTGCCACTCGAACTCCGGTGCCTTTTTCAAAATTTTGAAGAAAGGAAGCTGTTTTTCGGCGGCTTTGGATAAGAAACGACTTAACGCTGCCAAGCATCCCGTTAATTTGTGCACATCATGAATGGTTTTCGGCACCTTCATCTCTTGGACGGCTCGGATTTTGGATGGATCGGCTTTCAGCCCCTATTGAGAAACTCAGCACCCCAGAAATTTTCCGGATCGGACCATAAAGGTGCACTCCTTGGGGTTTAGCTTAAGGTTTACCTTGCGAAGGAGATCGAAGATGACCTTGAGATCATCTGCACAAGTAGTCGGCTCTTTACTCTTGATGACGATGTCGTCCACATACACCTCTATGATCTTGCCGATGTGAGGTTTGAATATTTTGTCGACCATCCTTTGATAGGTTGCTCCTGCATTCTTGAGTCCGAAGGGCATCTTCTTGTATGCATAAACACCGAAGTCGGTGATGAAGGCTGTTTTCGGCGAGTCCTCATCATTCATGAGGACTTGGTGGTACCCTTTGTACAAATCTAGGAAGCTGAAGACTTTATGGCCGATGAGGGCTTCAACTTTCTTGTCGATATTGGGGAGGGGATAGCAGTCCTTGGGGCAGTATTTGTTGAGATCGGTGTAGTCGATACACATCCGCCACCCTCCTCCTTGCTTTTTGACCATCACCGGATTGCTATCCACGTCAGATATTTGACCTCGAAGAGTATCTGCGCCTTCAAAAGTTGACGCACTTCGTCATAGATGACCTGGTTCCGCTCTGCTACGAACACTCGCTGCTTTTGCCGAACTGGTTTTACTCCTGGGTCGATGTTCAGCCGGTGTGTGATGATACTCGGTGCCACCCCGGTCATATCAAGAGGTGACCAAGCAAAGACATCTCTATATTCCCGAAGAAGTTGGACGATCTGCTTTCGGAGTTCGGCTCCACTCGCAAAACCTACTTTGACGACCTTAGACAGGTCGTCTTCGTAGAGTGTAACGTCTTCTACTGGCTCGTCAGATACAGATGCCTTCTCTAGCTCCAACTCCTCGGGTTTCTATGGTTACTATGCTTGCGGATGCTGAGGTGTTCCAACACCTCGTAGGGCGATTTGCATGCACTCTTTGGCTCGCTTCTGATCACCTTGAATTACGATCACCCCGTGCCTCGATGGGATTTTGATCGTCAAGTGGTATGCCGAGTAGATTGCTTTCACCGCCACCAACCAATCTCTTCCTAGAATGATGTTGTAGGGAGAACTGGCCTTCACGACGAAGAAGTTGATCACTTTGGTGGACGACAATGGATGTTTTCCCATGGTAACAACGGAGTTGAATGATTCCCTCTGTTTGCGTCTCTTGCTGGACGAAGCTTTTTAGGGGGATCGGCACCGGCGTGAGACGTGCCTCTTCGATCCCTAGCTTCTCGAAGCAATCCTTGAAGAGTATGCTCACCGAGGCTCCACTGTCAATGAACACTCGTTGAACGAGCTTATTAGCCAGCCCAGCCTCGACCACAATGGCGTCTTGGTGAGGCATGGTTGGCACCGGATCTTTCTCAGAAAATGTAATGGCCTCGTCCTTTTTGAACCTCTTTTGTGAAGGTTCGTCAGTCTGGGGACTTTTTGCCTCGGCCTTAAGTGATGACTTCGTGGCTCCTTGAGGAAGCCCGGTGATGGCTGACGATTCCGTCGAACTGAGGTTGGTCATCATCTTCGTCTTCATCCTCGCACTTCGGCTTCTTATCCACATGAGGGCCACAGTTATTCCCCCCTCTGTTCTTGCGCTTTCCCTTGCCCTGAGGTCAGGCTTCGTATTGGCCGCGACTTTGGTACTTTTTAAGGGTACCATCATGCACCAAGTGCTTGATATCTTCAGCTATGTTCCTGCAATCCTCCGTGTCATGGCCGTAATCCTCATGAAATCAGCAATATTTATCCTTGGATCGGCATTTCGACCCTCTTCGCAACATAGGATGAGGCTTCTCGAACATGTTAGTGTGGAGCTCATAGATTTCTGTCCTCAGCTCCGTCAGTGGGGTGAACTGGCTCTTTTCCTAGCTCTGCCGAGGTCCAAGCCTGGATTCGATCGGTCCCCACTGGAGTCTGTCGAGAGCGCTTCGCCGACCTTGGCCTCGGTCATTGCGATCTTCTTTTTTCCGATCTGACGGCTCGGCCCTATTAGTTTCGCGCTTGCGCCTGTCGGCCTCGTCGGCTTTGGCGAACTGATCTGCTATGCTCCACAATTGCCTCGCAGTACGAGGCTCATTTCTTACGAGCTCCTTGTACAGGGCGCCCGACTGAATAGCATTCTGGAAGGCCGAGATAAGTACTTC
Source organism: Mentha longifolia (assembly GCA_001642375.2). NCBI lineage: Eukaryota > Viridiplantae > Streptophyta > Magnoliopsida > Lamiales > Lamiaceae > Mentha > Mentha longifolia. The sequence continues at coordinate 29,045,733 of CM038112.1, forward strand.
ATCAGTTAGGCAATCTACTTTCAGACTTTCTTCATTGAACGTTGTCATAAAGTCACTGATGGACTCCCCTCGCCTCTGCCTTATAGTGAGTAGATGCGCCGCAGTGGTTTTAGCCTCAGCTTTTTGGAAAACCTCCGCTCGAAGGCATCCATTAGCTCGTCATATGACCTAATACTGCGAGATGGCAGGTTATCGAACCACATGCGGGCATTATCAACCAGCAGCTCCGGGAACACCTTGCACATGTAGATATCATCGCTGAGTCCCTGGTTGACCATGTTATACTGGTACTGTGAAAGAAAATTTTGCGGGTCACACGATCCGTTGTACGGCTTTACTGGCGGAACTTTATACGAAGACGGGAGAGGCGTGTAGAGGATTCGATTGGTGAAAGGCGTAGAGATTCCTCCTATATACGCCGAACCTTCCTCCTCGGTAATCCTCGTCTCACCGAGGTAAATCAGCGTAATGACGAGGTGAATCAGCGTAGCGACGAGGTGAGATGGCGTCGCGCCGAGGTGAGGTGCGATTAGGGTTTCCCTGGCGGTCATCAGCAAATCTCCTAGGAGGAACCCTGGCGTACCATGCGCCTAAGATCCTGACGCTTGGCGACTTTTTCCGGTGTTTCGATCCGGATGTGGCGTCGTGCCCTCGATCATCACCATGTGAAGGTTGGCAGCCTTCACAATTGCAATCTCTTTGCTGTTTAGCGAACTCTAGAAAATCTTGCCGATTTTTCGCTTGATATGCTTTTACAGCGTCGTCAAATTCTTGCTGGAAGTTTGAAAGGTCATCCTCCTTGCTGCTGCCGCGACCTTCTTTTTCATGGCCGAACTTGTCGAACGGAACATGATCGACATGGCCCTCCGGGGTTCGGTCTTTCACAGGCTCTTTCCCGGGTTGTCTGTTCACCGTGGGATTCTGGTCCTGTACTTGGCTTGTTTCAGCCACCGGGATTTCTTGCCCAGTTTGTTGATTCTCCTTTTCCTTGTTGGCAGCAGCGGTTGATCGTGTCTGTCTTGTCATCATGATTTGTTTACCTTGAAAACTTTCGATCGGAATTCATTGAGTTCCCACAGACGGCGCCAATGATCGATCTTGTTTTCATAAGGTAATTAATGTACGTAGACAAGGAATTAATGAACACGAATATAAAAGGACACGAAGGGATTTACGTGGTTCGATCTATAGATCTACGTCCACGGGTGGAAAGACTATGGATCTTTATTGCTTGTATGATTACAAGATTGCTTCCCCCTCTCAATCTATTCTAAGCCCCTATTTATAGATAGTTACATGGAGTTCGACTATAATATTAATTTTTCTCCTATTTGGACTATTTGGCTTGATCTCTTCCTTTATGGATAAACACCGAGCTTTTATATCTCTCTTAGAGCTTGAGTTGTAGTCGATGTAGGAGTCTTGGTTGCCTTGGTGATAAAGTCTCGTCTTCAAATGGGCCGAGCTTAATTGTCGGGGCCCAATTATGTTGGGCTTGATGCTTTGGGCCTAGGTGTTGGGCTATATCCTATCACATGCTTTGAACACAATGAAGATCCTATCAAAGGATATGTGAGTGAATTAGAATACTATTCGACCAATGGCAACCTTTCTAGGAAGCGGAGGTCGTTCAGCTCCCTAATCGATAGACCAGGTGTAAAGAAGCCAAAAGTTGCATAGGAGATCTGAGATGGCAGGCACGGGAAGTGAACCGAAAGCACGTTGGCTATTCTGACGATTCATCTTTCCAAGTTGTGGGAATGGGTGAGATCCCACATTTTGACATGCTTTACTGATTATATAATCATATGTGTATGCTATTGTGTTAGTTGGGTTTCCATTGCTGAGATAATGAAATTTTGCTCACACTTCGCCTATTTTGTGCATTCGTGATTTTATTGATGCATTGTGCTGCTTGAGATGTGCTCACTTTGTCTTTCTACCCATTTAGATCATTGAATGGTTCAAGTGTGTTTGTGGACTGATACGGTTGTTGATGCTTCGGTTTTCAAATGCTTTCTGTGGGGGTTTAATCATCTGATGGTTGTTCAAATTACCAAATGATAAATTTCTTGCTTTAGTGCTGAAAAAATGAATCTGATAGCATGCATTTAATAAGCCAAAATGATAAATAAGCATAAGAAATCTCTGATATGTGGGCTAAATCTGAAAATTAACATTGACAAAAACTTGTGTCAGCCGGAGGTACCGTGCGGCCGGGCCCAAAGTGTCAATCTTTATATAGAAAAGTGTCAATTTATATGAATAAAAGTGTCAATCTTTAACATAATTATTTTACGAATAAAATGACAATTTTTAAAAGTGTCAATCTTTATACAGAAAAGTGTCAATCTATATGAATAAAAGTGCCATTGTTTTAGCCCGGCCGCACGGTGCCTCCGGCTGACCCAAGTGTGTCCCATTAACATTTAATTGAAACCTGCCTTCTAGGCACAAAAAATGGTGTTTGAAATTACACTGAATTCAGAATTGAAACCTGCCTTCTAATTAGGAAAAACTTTAGCCTTAGAACATGCCATCTAGATAAAAATAATAATAATAATAATAATAATTAAAAAAAGGCATCCTTAATTACCTAAGCTATTCATTAAGAAACTTTAATCAGAATTAAAACCTAACCTATACATGATCAGTTCAATGTTCTCAAGATCTCCCTCTTCAATTAAATGTTTGATGCTTGTTGCCACTAGATCAATTGAAACTTCCAAATTTAATGGCAGTTTGTGTTGCCTAATCAGTGCCCCTTTAATCATGTGGTGATTTTGTAGCAATTCTGCCCCTTCACCTTCATTATCTCCACCATGCACCCTTGTAGACTTAGGAAGACATTATTTCATGTTTGAGGAGTGATGTGGTATTTGTTGTTCATATTTTTGATATTATTGATGAGCTTTAATTGATTTAATTTACACTATGGTGTGATTTGTGCAGAAAATTGTAATATTTGGATAAAGAGGAGTTTAATGGAAAATTCTGGAATTTTGAGCTTATTTTGCAAATATGGAGAAAACATGAAGAAGGAAGGAAGTTGATGAGAAGAATACTTTTATTAATTCTAATTAGTTTAGGATTATAATATTTTATTAATATTTTAGTATTTTGGGCTTGACTATAAAAGCCCAACATCAGACGTGATCAAGGGGAGTTAGCTTTTAGCTTTTAGGTTTTGGAGATTATATATTACCTTTCATTAATTACCATAGGGGGTTTTTTTTGGAGGTTTTGGTATTATTTTTCTTTCACGCCAATTAGCAGTAGTGGAGAATTAGATTAATTGTTCATCTTTTTCTTCGAAGCTTTGGACGATTGAAGAAGAAACAGGAAGCCATTGTTCTTTTCGTTTGATTTAAATCATGTTTCCATATTTCTATTTTGTGTCGTTTTATTTCAATATTATGAGTAGCTAGGTTTTTAATTCGGCAAGAATAATGAATCACTAGGCTAAATATTCTGTGAGACCTAATTGTTTGATAATTAATTCTATGGGTTCTGAGTTATTCCTTGTGTTTATTATTTATTTCTGATTCAGTTTAAGCCTGATCAACTTAGATTTAATCGGAATATAGTCAATTAGTTCGTCCAATCCGTAATTGTTGGAATAGGGCTAATTTGTGGCAAAGTTATCGTATTGGTAGTAGGAATGATTTGGTAGATGAGTTATTACTTGCGTTCTTGGGTAATTTGTCTAATATCGGGTTCCTTCTTGTTTAATGCTATTGAAACATTAAATCTAGAACTGGCGTTATCAACTAGGTTGTGTTTTGATAAGAGAAATAGTTAGTTTAAGCGTCTCTTGCTAGCTATCGAAAAAGTATGTAGGAATTGGGGTACGTCTGTTGCATTCACGGTATCCTATAACTGATTGGTCCATAGGAGTTGATTTATTTTTGCGTCAATGATCAGAGCCATTAGACTAGTGAGGAGTTATTCGAAGCCGAATTATTTTTATTATTGATTTATATCACGCTTGCATTTAGTTTATTTTCTTGTTTTGGTAGTTATTAATCAAAATCTCACTCTTTAAGGCGTGGTGGCTACACCGAATTTAATCTTTAGGAAATTTAAGTTGATTAACCCATTCTCTGTGGTTCGACCCTGCTTACGCTTTACTAATCTTAGTTCTTAGCAATTTGCAGGAATTATTTGGTGGTAAACGACGTCCACCAAAATGGCGCCGTTGCCGGGGAACGGTCGTTAATTGTTTTCTTATTTTTCCTATTGATTTTTTTTTATTTTGTTTTGTTTATGAGCAGGTCTTCAAAGCCGAATCTTTTGTTTGATCCCGAAATCGAGAAGATTGCGAAAAGGTTAAGGAAGCTGCAGAAATTGTCAGAATCTCGAAACATTCGGTCTGCCCAAACGGAGTGCTTTTCAGAAACTGATACCTATTCTGAGTCTGAATTTGATTTAAGCCATCTGTTTGTCCAAACAGAAGGTATTCTTGAAGTTGAAGCAGAGGAACCAGTCCAAAAAAATTTCGTGGACATTGAAAGTGAAATGGCCGAACCAAGATTGTGTGATCTTGCACGTCATGATGCAGAGGATCCTCCAACTCCAATAAGGATGATAGAGGTTGAAAGGTCGATTGAAATTAAGCTTGGGCTTCTCAATGTTTTACCAAAATTCTATGGTAAAAAGAACGAGGATCCTTACAACTTTTTGAGTGAATTCATCAAGATATGCAAGGTACAGAAGCGCCCTGAAGGAATTACAGAGGACCAATTCAAGTTGACTGTGTTTCCATTCACTCAGACTGGAGAAGCAAACTTATGGTTCAATTGTCTTGCACTAAACTCCGTCAGTACTTGGGCTGAAATGAAGAAATTGTTTTTGGAGCACTTCTTTCCTCCAACCAAGACTAATGCTTTGAAGAAGGAAATTACTGGAGTTAAGCAAGAATTTGATGAGTCATTCAGCACTTACTGGAGCCGATTCAAGAAACTGGTGGACAGTTGCCCTAATCACAAGTACTCTGATGGTGATTTGCTGCAATACTTTTATCAAGGGATGATCACCGAGCATAAAAATCTTATGAATTCGGCAAGTGGAGGAGGATTTTCACAGTGCAGAGTGAGTGAAGCAAAGAAGTTGATTGAGAATTTGGTAGAAGCCACAAGAGAATATGAAGAGCCTAGTGTTCGTTTGCTCAAGAGAGCTGCACAAATAAATTCTTCGGATTTGGAAGAGAAGTTTGATGAAAGGATGGGAAGGATGGAAAAGATGCTAAGCAATGTGGTGGAGAAAGTGCAGTGCAATATGAATGAAAGGGAACCTATTGCTCAAGCAAATTCTGTGGAAAGTTGGTATGGCCAAGATTCAAAAAGAGATCCTTATTCAAACTCGTATAATCCGGGATGGAGAGATCACCCAAACTTCAGTTGGGGCGGCCAAGGCAATCAAGTGCAGCAACAACCTCAACATGCACAGCAACAACAAAGCTATAGACCTCCTCATTAATGAGGATTTCAGCAAGCACCACCCCCTCCACAAGGAAAGCAAGGCAAATCTCTTGCAGAGATGATGGGAGAGATGATAGGCTCACAACAATTGCTGACAAATAATTTGCAAGCCAATAATGAAGTAGTGCAAAGACTTCAACAAGCACAAAAAGAGCAAAAGGTGTGCATGGATTGATTGGCTCATCAAATATCTCAACTCGCAGTGTCTGTGAATGAGATAAAGGGGAATCAAGGCAAATTGCCCTCACAAGTTGAAGTGAATCCAAGGGAGAGTGTGAGCCAAATCACCTTGAGAAGTGGTAAAAGAATTGAGAGTCACCAAGCAAGAAGTTGGAAAAAAACTCAAGAAATGATTTTGAAGAGACAATCCATCTGCCCAGTCAAAAGGTATTCTCCGAGAATCAGACGGGAAATTCGCCCAGTTTAGCCAAACAGTTGGCCGGTCCAGAATCTTTGCTGAAGCAAGACGTTGAAGAGGAATTTGATTTGGGTACACCAGTTGAGGTTCAAGAACATTTGATTTTGGATGTACCTGATATTAAGATTCTTCCACCTTTTCCTGAGAGATTAGCAAAGAAGAAGCCGAAAGAAGATCCCATGGACTTTATGTCGATCTTTGGAAAGTTGGAGATTAACATTCCATTCTTACAAGCGATCAAGCTTCCTCAATTGAGCAAATTCATGAAGGATTTCATTGCTGGAAAATTCAAGAAGGCGAGCAAGATCGTGATGAGTGAGAATATATCAGCCGTGATACAAAAGAATTTGCCTCCCAAGTGCAAGGATCCAGGTATGTTCTCTTTACCTTGTTCTTTTGGTGATACAAAAATTCAGCATGCGATGTGTGATTTAGAGCATCTATCAATGTTATGCCATTATTTGTTTATAATAGATTAACTGGTGTGGAGTTGGTAGATAGTAATGTTGTGATACAGTTAGCTGATAAATCGTGTGTTTATCCTGTGGGTTTATTGGAGAATGTTCTTGTGAAAGTGCATGATTTTGTTTATCCTGCTGACTTCTATGTGGTTGAAATGAATGATACGCAGTCTAAGGATTCAACTGGTGTTCTGTTAGGTCATCCTTTCTTAAGAACTGCTAGAACAGTCATTGATGTCTTTAGCGGTACTATTTGTTTGGATTATAATGGAGAGAAATTTACTTTCAACATTGATGATACTATGAAAAGCACACCTGCTGTTGAAAGTGTTTCTGCCATTAATGTGTCTGACCCTTTTGTCCAAGAACCTCTTGAGACTAATCTTTTGCAAGACTAGTCGGAGCTCACCTTGACAAGGAGTCTCACTGAATTTGATGATAAAGGGAATGGTGATGAAGGAATGAAAAAGAATATCCCGTCTCTTATTGCTCAGCTGGAAGTTGCAGAATCTGGAACTACGTTCTGTTTGCCCAAATAGAACACCTGCGACAGACAAGTTTCCTTTCACATGCAATCAAGCAAGTGTGAGGAAAGAAGGAAGAAGAGAGTCAAGAAAAAGAAGAAAGAGCCTCATCCGAAATTCTATGATGCTTCCAAGTGGTATTAGGATCTTCAAAGGATGTATTATGATTGGAAGAGAATGAGGAAGACATTTGAAGTTGGGCAGAAAATTCTCTACGAATCTAAGCTGCCACCGGAACCTGGAAAATTAAAGACAGGGTGGTTTGGTCCTTTCGAAATCCAGTCCGTATATAAAAGCGGGGCAATTGTGATGAAGAGCTTGGATAAGGCACAGTCTGTTTTGGTGAATTGTCACAAGTTGAAGCCATATCTTGATGCATCTTCTAAGAAGTCGGTGGAAGAGATTCCATTGTCACCTCAAACAAGCTCTTAAGTGCATTGGAAGTCTAGCCAAAGACTTTAAATGAAGGCGCTATTGGGAGGCAACCCAAATTTTTCTTTCCGTTTGTTTCTATTAAAAAAAAAAGAAAAAAAAAGTCTTCTAATACTTCTTATACAGGTCATGAGAGTGAAGCTTCAAGAATTTCAGACTAAGCTGCAGACCTGGAAATCCTTCCGTTTGCCCAAACAGTCCCTAGTCCAGAATCCATAATCGATAAAAAAAAGGGGCAGTTTCCTATTCCCTCGTTTTTATTTTCTATAACTTTAGTATTTGTTTTTTGTTGTCTTGTTTGTTCTCTTTATACTTTCTTTGTTTGCTTGAGGGCAAGCAAAGCTTAAGTGTGAGGAGGTTGTTCTTGTGTGTTTTTGTGTTTTGTTTTGTCTTCATTCTTCGAGTCATGTATGTGTGTGAAGTAAAGCCAAGTACTACTGATTTGTCGATGTTTATGAATATACTTTGCCAGTTTGAGTCTTGCGATTTACTTGGTGAGTCAATAAACTGTCAAGTGGTGAGATGAGATTTAAAAGTTTGGAGAGTTATTAAATGAGGCTTGGGATGATAAAAAAAGGGCAGTAATTGAATATCTTTTAGCCACACTATATGAGGTTTGAGCCTAGAGTAGAGCACTCTCTACTAAATTCTTTTCTGAGTGATCACAATGTTATACTTTGGAGTATGTTATGTGTAAAAGTGATGGAAGGCACTAGGATAAACCAATTTTTGGCCTGAGTTTCATTGCCCTACCCTTTACGTTTATCCCTATTGAGCCATTTTGAAGCCTTGACCATTTGTTTTTGATTTAGCTACTAAATATTAAGCCAAGGCCTGTTTTGACTTTCTCTTGACCCTATTATGCATGGAAAATTTGGAGAATCATTCATAGTCCCGTTTGTTTTCGAGGAAAGGCATCACTGTTTATACGTTCAGTTTGGCCAGACAGAAGGAATTACTGTAACTTCTGCTTTGTATTGCTTATTATTGGAATATAGTTTGAGGAACTGCGTAGTATGTTTGTTCTCGTTAAAATTAAAAAAAAATTAAAAAAAAAGAAAGCAGAAAGGTGCTGAAAAAAAGAAAATAAAAAGAAAGTCAAAAAAACAAAAAAGAAAAAAAAAATTGCACCTTAATTATTGAGGTTGGGTTGTGCTTAAGGCTTGTTTCGTGATGTTCAATTTCTGTAGCCTGCACGTGTTAATTGGTTTGTTTGAGATGCCTAGATATTATATATTCATGGATGATGATTCGAGTTTGAACATGCATAATATTTTGTTCTTATTTTCTGAAACCTAGGAACCCTTTAGATCCCACCGAATATTTTTAATGGTCCCTAGCCCCATTACAACCAAAAGAGAAAGACCTTCCTGATTTGCATAATAACTTCTCTATGTTATGACTTGTGAATTTGTGTGAATCTCCTTGATTAGTGTATCGAGTGAATGAGTGAATCCTTGAGCAATATTTGATTTTTGCTCGATTTTGATCAAGTTGATAATAATGAATCAAATTTTTGAAAATTTCGAATTGTCACTTGAAAGTTGAGAGTTGCTTTGTGAGTTGCCTGATTTTTACTTGGTAGAGGAAAGTTTGTGAACAATGGCAAATTGATATTTACTTGGCTATTTTGTGTGTTGAGTCAATTCGTGTCTCATTTCTTTATCTTCCATCTTTCTTTTATTTTTGTTGAGTTGTTTGTGTAAAGTCTTTGAGGGAATCAAAAATATGAACAACATTGTTTGATGATTAAGTTTATTCTTCACTTCATACTTGAGGGCAAGTATGATTCAAGTGTGAGGATGTTTGATGTGTGGTATTTGTTGTTCATATTTTTGATATTATTGATGAGCTTTAATTGATTTAATTTACACTATGGTGTGATTTGTGCAGGAAATAGTAATATTTGGATAAAGAGGAGCTTAATGGAAAATTCTGGAATTTTGAGCTTATTTTGCAAATATGGAGAAAACATGAAGAAGGAAGGAAGTTGATGAGAAGAATACTTTTATTAATTCTAATTAGTTTAGGATTATAATATTTTATTAATATTTTAGTATTTTGGGCTTGACTATAAAAGCCCAACATCAGACGTGATCAAGGGGAGTTAGCTTTTAGCTTTTAGGTTTTGGAGATTATATATTACCTTTCATTAATTACCATAGGGGGTTTTTTTTTGGAGGTTTTGGTATTATTTTTCTTTCACGCCAATTAGCAGTAGTGGAGAATTAGATTAGTTTTTCATCTTTTTCTTCGAAGCTTTGGACGATTGAAGAAGAAACAGGAAGCCATTGCTCTTTTCGTTTGATTTAAATCATGTTTCCATATTTCTATTTTGTGTCGTTTTATTTCAATATTATGAGTAGCTAGGTTTTTAATTCGGCAAGAATAATGAATCACTAGGCTAAATATTCTGTGAGACCTAATTGTTTGATAATTAATTCTATGGGTTCCGAGTTATTCCTTATGTTTATTATTTATTTCTGATTCAGTTTAAGCCTGATCAACTTAGATTTAATCGGAATATAGTCAATTAGTTCGTCCAATCCGTAATTGTTGGAATAGGGCTAATTTGTGGCAAAGCTATCGTATTGGTAGTAGGAATGATTTGGTAGATGAGTTATTACTTGCGTTCTTGGGTAATTTGTCTAATATCGGGTTCCTTCTTGTTTAATGCTATTGAAACATTAAATCTAGAACTGGCGTTACCAACTAGGTTGTGTTTCGATAAGAGAAATAGTTAGTACTAGCGTCTCTTGCTAGCTATCGAAAAAGTACGTAGGAATTGGGGTACGTCCGTTGCATTCACGGTATCCTATAACTGATTAGTCCATAGGAGTTGATTTATTTTTGCGTCAATGATCAGAGCCATTAGACTAGTGAGGAGTTATTCGAAGCCGAATTATTTTTATTATTGATTTATATTACGCTTGCATTTAGTTTAGTTTTCTTGTTTTGGTAGTTATTAATCAAAATCTCACTCTTTAAGGCGTGGTGGCTACACCGAATTTAATCTTTAGGAAATTTAAGTTGATTAACACGTTCTCTGTGGTTTGACCTTGCTTACGCTTTACTAATCTTAGTTCTTAGCAATTTGCAGGAATTATTTGGTGGTAAACGACGTCCACCAAGGAGACAACTTCTCAAAGCTTATAGTCACAGGCTCAATCAATTGATCTGCAGAATAGCATGCTTGCTCATTTTGAATAGGGCTGTCAATCGGTACGGTACCGGTACTCCCGTACCGAAAATTTGGTACCCGGGTACCGAAATACCCAGAATTTTGGGTACCGGTACCGTACCGAAATATTACTTCGGGTACCTGGGTACCGACCGGTACGGTACGGGTATTCCCGAAGAACCGAAAAGGTACTGAAATTTTAAAAAAAAAATGATTTTTTTTATTTTTTTCCGTTTCCTATTATGTCAACTGTCAAGTTCAAGTGTTCAACAAAATACAAATTTCAAACTTCTAATACCAATACCAATCTAAATTCATAATTATAAATTCACAATCACATATCCACAATCCAAATTCAAATCTAAATTAACAATTCAAATTCCAATCTAAAATAACAATTCCAACAATTTGAGTTCCACTCTAAATTCCTGTAAAAACACCAAACATAAATAACTTCAAATTCTTATAAAAATATAAATTAGGTTTAGTAATTTAGTTTTAGAAAATATAAGTTAAATTTTTTAAATAAAATAAATATTTAATTATTTTATAATTAATTTCGGTACCCGGTACGGTACGGGATTCCCGGGTACCGAAAATAATAAAATGGATGGTACCGAGTACCGTACCGTGTACCGAAAAATCGGTACTCAGTACTCGGTACCCGGTTCGGTACCGGTACGGTACCAGGTTTCCCGAAGTACCGGTACCGTTTAGACAGGCCTAATTTTGAATGCTCTAAATAGCCCTAAAGAAGCCTAAATCATTAACATTACAATTTGGATAGTTGGGAGGCTGCTGAATCAGCTAGATTTATCCATCTGAGGCAACTGCTCTAAACTCTGGATCATCATCCCGGCTTTGCATTGTCTTGCTGAATAAAAATAGTTTCTGGAGCATTTGGTGGCACTTTTCCTTAATAACTGGAACAATCTGTTGAGTATTAACCTCATAACTTAGAAACTCCACAATAATTAAGTTGTAATAGCTCTAATCAAAACAAAATGTATACATGATTCACTAGACAATCTCTGATTTCCTTCTTTGTGATTGATTCTATGGGTTTAGTTTCAAGTGTGCCCTTAGCCCCTTTTTATGTTATCTCTAATGGCTGCAACTTTCTTTGTGAAGGGAAAGATTCCAATCTTTCCATAAAAAAAGACATCACCATTCCTAGCAAAAAGAGGTCTAGAAACAGCGCACATGAACATTATTTTGGGAATAAACTCCTTATTTTTACAAGGTCTATGAGGTTCAACCTCATTAGGAATAAGATACATTATGTGGCTCTTTTTTGAGATAAAAAAAAAACTATTTTTCATCAATATGGATGATATTATCCATTGCTCTAAACTTCATAGTGTTTGTGATTTAATCAAACCTAATTACATCTAAAGAAAACCTAAGCCTTAACAACTTATTAGGAGTTGTTAAATCAGGCCTTAAGGCAGAAGTGTGAGATTTGATCAGCCCTTTGGAAATCCATTTGAACACAGTGTAAACACTTACCTTACATGTTGCAACAATTTGCCTAATTGTACCTCTTTGCAGTATTGGTAGTGAAGCAATGAACTCTTGAGGATAGTGGTGTTTTATTTGCCTTGTGGGGTGGTTTTTTTTGATTCCATGTTGACCACTGAGCCCTGATTTATTTGCAGCCTTGCAGTGGCCCAAAGCCTGGTGATACTTCTTCTTGAAGACTGGAACCTCACCACTGCAGCAGTAACTCGCACATATTCTACCTTTCCTCATTTGCTGCCTTGAAGAAGGAACTGGAAGATCTCTGTTCTTTGTTCGGTGGAGAGGTTTTTCTTCACCATTTTGCCTTCTTTTGCTTTTGTGTGCTTATTGTGAATTTGGAATCAGTGGTTATAAGCAATGTGGAAGGACAATGGATATTTATATGGAAAGTTTGAATTTTGGTAGTGGTGGGACGTTTGAACTTTGGTAGTGGAGGGAAGTTTGAATATTTTGAACTTTTCCCAAACTTTCAATTTTTTGGGAAGTGTGCTTGTATTCCTCACTTTGAACTTTTCAATCTAGATTCTGATTTGTTGTCTTATCTCTCTCAGTACACATTTCTATTTTTCATTTAAAAAATGGCAGGCCACAAAAAAAAAAAAAATTACAAGAATAAAAACTAAACTAAACAGGAAATAAAAAAACAAACTAAATAGGTTAAAATAAATAAATTGATATACAACAAATTTGGTGGGAAATTGAAACACAATCAATTAACATGATTAAATCTACACTAATGATTCTATGGTGGGTACCACCTTTAACCTCTAATCCTTTTTTCCTTTATATGTGTGCAAAAAAGACCACTTCGAGAAAAACAGAGGGAGTACAAGTCATCGATCATATCCCTAGATTCACTAAGCTTAAAAGTGCAATACATTTCCAAGCATAGATCAGAATATCTCATACACTCATTAGTGGCATAAATCAAGCAAACTCTTTTTCTTTTTTCTTTTAAAGTGAGAATCAGGCAAACTCAAGCATCTTAAATACTCATATTAAAGAGATTTTGTTAATTTAGAGAGTTATTAATATATCGATAAATTAATAATTAATTAATTTAAAGAGGTTTTTCAATATCAAAAATATAATTTAATTATCGCTGTAACAATTTTTAATATGTCCAAATAACAATTGATGAAAAGAACAAAACAAAACATAAACAAAATTAGCTGACGTAAACTAAATGTAAGTGGCGCTCACGAACCTGTCCACAAATGGTGAGCTCATCATTTATATTTTCAATATATAAACTTTAATTTATTTATGTATATTTAATTAACATATATTTATGTATTTACGGATATGTGTTAAGTAATTAAATATGATAGGGAGCAATCTGTCAGCTCCCAACGCGTATCTGAAGTGCAGAAGTATTCTTAAGAGCAGGATTCTTTTGGCCCAGTATTGAAAAAGATGCCAAGGAATTGGTAAAAAAATGTGAGCCTTGCCAAAAAAAATGGCAGATTGATTCATAGACCTGTAGAGGAGATGGGAATCATGTCTTCCCCTTATCCCTTTGATAAGTGGGGAATTGATATCGTGGGAAAATTCCCTACAGCTCTATTGTCGCTATTAACTATTTCTCTAAATGGGTAGAGACTGAAGCTGTAGTCAAGATCACAGAGCAGGCCATGAAAAAATTCATCTGGAAAAACATATGTTGCCGCTTTGGTGTTCCTAGAACTCTCATCTCTGATAATGGAACCTAGTTCACAGGTTCATCTGTGCAGGCATGGTGCCAAGAAATGGGAATTCAACAGCGCTTTGTGGCAGTAGCCCACCCGCAAGCCAATGGGCAAGTTGAAGTTACGAACAGAACTATTATATCTGGAATTAAGGCCAGATTAGGAAAAGCAAGAGGGAACTGGGCGGACGAGCTAGACTCAGTACTCTGGGCTTACCGCACTAGCCCCAGAACAACCACAGGGGAGTCTCCTTTCAATTTGGTATATGGATCGACGGCTGTGTTACCAGCAGAAGCAGAAGCCAAATCACATCGAATCTTAAAATATGATGAAAATCAAAACCTGGGGTTACTCAGGGAGAATTTAGACCTGATTGACGAGCACAGAACAGAAGCTCAGAATAGAACTGAGCGATATAAGCAACAAGTGCGGAATGCTTATAACAAGAGAGTTCAGATATGACGATTCGAAAAAGGAGACCTGGTGCTGAAAAGAGCGGATGCTCTCAAGCCCACGGGAAAACTGGACCCTAATTGGGAAGGACCTTATGTCGTTACTAAAGTACTCAAAGGAGGAGCATATGAGCTCAGAGATGCAGAAGGAAGGGATCTGCCCAGACCCTGGAACATCAACAATTTGAAAAAGTATTATGTTTAAGGCATTCTAGTAGTGTGATAAATTTAAAGAAAGGGAAGGTATGCAAAAACCAACTCACTATCTGTTATGATGGAAGTTCATGAAATAGAATATTTTTCTTTTTATTGTCTTTAAGAAATGAATTATAATTCATTCACTTTCTTATAATTCACTTGGGGGGGGGGGAGTAGGGGTATACCCCCTACTATCCATCTACTCCTAGAGCAAGTATCTATTTACGAAAATTGATTCAAAATTTTCAAAAAACATATTTGCAAAGGAAAATAAAGCATGGAGAAATGAAATAAAAATATACATTCAACCGAATGGCATACGAAATCCATATAAGTAATACATGATAAAAAAAGAGAGTACTAGTGGAGCCAATCCCACTGACATGGCACATCTACGTCTTGGAAAGAGGGCCTACTCTTGCAACTTATCCCTGCCATCTGGGGTCTGCTCGTGCAGATCCGGGTCGGCGCCAGGTGTCAAAGTACCTGGGGAGTCGACGACCTGATGAAGAACCTCGATTGAAGAAGTGGTTGCCCCTATTGTTCCCGCGAAAGTGCCCGCCATAACTTCCTCGAGAAGGTTGACTCCTTCCTCTATCTCTAAAAAATCTTCCCGAGCAGGAGCCTCGACCGCCGGGTCTGAAGAGAGGTGATCCGCGGGATCTGATAGGAGGGGGAGAGGCTAAGGCATCTGTGACGGAGAGGGGGATGAACTCTGCTGGTCCGGCACCTGGTCCGTCATCTGGCTTGACACCTGGGGCACCTCCTGGACCATCATTGGACTGGGCGTCTGGGTCGTCATCTGATCCGTGAGGGGAGTTTGAGCTGGGGAGTGGAGCTGAAGAGCTGGGTCCGATTCCCCAGAGGGCCCACCGAGCTCTAAGGTTCCTCTGCTGTTCAAGAGCCCATTCAATGTGATCCCGCACGGGGATCGAAGAAAAGATGCTTCCTCCGACGCCTGTATAGCCTTGATCTCTTGCAAGGAATCTCCCGTCTGCAAAAGACGGAGGTATAAGTTAGAATTTTTTAAGTCACCTGAGAAGGTGAAACAGGGAAGAGGAGATTCCTTACCCATCGCCTGTAATAAAAAGAAATCCATGAGAAAGACAAAGTAAATGAAGGCTTGCAGCCCACAAATAATGAAATAATACTTTATCATAATATTCTTATAAATAATTACCATTTTGAAGGCCTCCTCCAGGAGCCCATACATCCCAGCCTGAGGAGGGAGAAGATAGAAGGGAATCTCTTCCCAAGCAGGCAGGACAGCTTCGTGCTCCTCAGGCTTATACAGTATCTCGGTTGCAGATCTCAAACCCCGCATATACCAAGGGTTGCGGGGGTTGAAATGAGGATCCAATTCCAAAGTTGGGATCTCCTTCTCCAGGATGTCCAGGATCTTATCAATATTCAGATCTTTCATCCTGTCTTTTAGGCCCAGTTGAGTGAGAGCCTCTTCTGTGATCGCCCCAACCCAGAAAGCCAAGGGGACACTCATCCTCTCCCAGAATTCTTCTGAATGAACGAAAGCTTCTGGGAGATCCTGCACTAAGGCTTGAAGGAAAGCCTGGCCGTAGAGCGTCATCAGCAGGTAAGACCTACAACGGTGTGCTCCCACGGCGGACCCAGTAACGAGCCCCTTCTGTAGGCCCGCTTCAGTACCCTTCTTGAGGGCGTTATCACAAGCTCGCTCAATGGCATCATTATGCCTCTCAGATGCCTGGGCCAGATCCTCTTTTGCCTTGTCACAAGATCATTGGAGATCTTCAGCACGAGCCCTCTGATCAGCCAGATCCCTTTCCAGTTGCTAAAAATAAAGCTCCCATTCCTGGGCAAGCTTCTCCCTTTCCGCTTCTTGCTGCTTCAGATCTGCCAGCTCTCGCTCCAGATGTGCCGTTCGGTCCTGTAAAGCCTTGACCTCAGCCGCACGTTCCTCATTGCGAGCCGTCCGCAATCGCATCACCTCTGCTTGCAGATGCTCGGTAGAGGAATGCATATTGGATATATCTCCCTTCATGGGATCATATGCCAATGCTCGAAGCGAGAGCATGGATCTGAAGGCCATGGCCTAAACATAATAAAAATATTAAATAAATATGTGATTTACAAAGGTGGCAAAAAAACATTTCTGAAGTCAAAAACTCTCTTTTAATACCTTAATCTCGTGAACAGAGGCTTGACGGATAAGCTCTACAGAAGCCAATCTGTTCAGATGCCTCCAATCTTCAGCACGAGGGATGCTGTCCAAAACATTAGAGGCAGTGCCTCCATCGATGCCCCGAACGGTGCCAGGGAAGCTTATGCTAACCCCGGGAACGTTATAGGAAGCAGTAGGGACATCCAAACCCTTCATGCACAAGGCATGGATCATAGCCAGCGTGGCTTCAGAAGCAGGACTTTCCACTACGGTTGGCTCTGGAGGGTTAACCACCAGATAAGGGTTGGCAGTGGCATACCTGGCCAAGGTGTTGGAGTACCTCGGATGTCCCAAGACAGACAATTCTGCAGAGATGGGTGTGGGGGATAAAATGTTAGAAATTGGCATGCTCACTCTCCGGTCAGCACTACCGGCAGAAATCTTTTTTCTTTTCGGATCCGTGGAGGATGAGGAATCCGAAGGTCTCTTCTGTGGGATGGAAGGTCTGCTAGGCTCTGTTGGAGCTAGTACCTCAGCAGTAGCGAACAAGTCTGACAAAAACCCTTCCGAAGACTGAAAGTCCAAGTCTTCATCGGAAGGAAGAACCGCCCCCTCGGACCAGGTAGAAAGGCTACAGTCCACCCCAGCAGCCAAGGGGTGAGGGGGGCACGTGGAGGGAGACATAACGGCTCGAGGAGTTGGCGCTTCCCTTATGGTCAATCCGGGCAAGGTAGATTTTCCCCTAGCTCGAGAAACAGATCCCTTAGGCAGGGTAGCACCCCCAGATCCCTTTAAAGGACCTGTAGGCACTACAAAAGATGGGATCTGTGAGGCAGGAGGAGGAGGTGGCACAGAAGCCCTCAGATCTGTCGTGATTCCCGTTATGGGTGCAGAAGCCGAAACGGGAGTTGAAGAGGGAGCTGTTGCCGCTGCAGAGGCTGGAGGAGCCTGTTCAGAGGCTGCAGCCATAGCAGCCATCCACTCCCTCAAATTGTTTTCTGGCCTTCTCCCGGAGAACAGATCTGGCCGACATATCTAAAAAAGCAAGATAACCATAAATTAGAAACACGATTGAATCCAAGACACATGCATAAAAACACTCGAATCTAAAATATGAAGTATTTACCCATAGAGGGATTCCAAGGAGTCCCAGGCCTCAAACCAAAAAAAGACAACACCTCTTCACTGAGAAGAAGTGGCTTCAACATCCCATGACCTGCTGGATACTCTCTAAGCAGGTCATGAAGAATATCCTTTTCCCATGCAAATAGGGTGACCTTCTCAAAATAAGGTTTATCTTTCCTAGGCTCGGTATACAGAGGTATATTGGGAATATTCCAGGAATTGGGGGAGGGAGCACCTACTGTTAGATATTGAGGGTGCCATTTTTTGTCTATAGACTCATACTGACCATAGAATTTATGAAACCAGCCTATGGGAGAAAAATACAAATGATACCCGCGATGTTTTAATTCATGAGTCCTAAAAAACAAGGACACCGGATCTTCCACACCATATAATGTGGTTGCTATGTAGAAGAAAATAGCCCTACGGAAAGAAGTAGGGTTCAATTGGTTCAAAGGGATATCATATTTCGCTGCTAAACTAGACAAAAAGGGGGGAACAGGGAATCGCAAACCTGCCTCCAATTGACGAAGCCAAAAAAATTTATGATTGGCTTGAGGAAGTAAAGGGCGCTCACTAGGTCCCGGAATATCTATAGTGAAACCCCTAGTGTCTTCTAATCTACTCAAAATTAAGCCTAATTCGTATGGAGTTACAGTGGAAGGTTCGTATTCATCAAAAGGGAGAGAGGTGGCTGCGCGGCAGTCCTACCCTCTTTTTCCTCTTCGCCCTCTACTAATTTCTTCTTACCCTTACCCTGGGCACCCTGCCTAGAGGAAGAAACCATCTTTCCTTGTCGCTTAAATATAACAGAAAACTAAGAAATAAACTAATGCGAATAAAGAAAAGGAGAGATAAAGAAGAGGAAAGGTACATGCTTGCTGAAGAGAAAGATTGTTGCGGTGAAAGAAGGAAGAAAAGAAAAGGGGCAGGAAGCAATTCCTAGAGAGGGTACAGTGAAAGCTTTCAAGAAGAAAAGAAAATGGCGGAAAATTTCTAAGCACTGATTTCTCTTTCTAGCTCTCTTTTAAATGGAGGAAGTTAAGAAAGAGAAAGGGAAAAATAACTACCCACTATTGGCAGTTAAAGAGCACGTCCAGCCGATAAATGAGATGTGGGCGGAGAAGTTATGATGATGAGAAGTGGCGGCGGTTTCGGGTCCCAATAAAGGAAAAGGGGAAGTGACCCTAGGAAGCTGCGAAGCGTATGAAATACGCTTTAGTAAGGGTGTGGATCTCGCAAGAAAGGATCTGTGGTTATGGGGACCTGGAAACACGGGCCCCTTAACTCACAGAACCTTCACGAAAGGACTTGTTCGAAGTAGGACCTGGAAGCACAGGTCCGGAAAATCACAGAACCCTCACAAGAGGACCTGTGTAAAATAATATTCAGAAACTCGAACCTTGCCAATAACAGATCTGACGTAAAAAGATCTGAGAAATACTAAATCTGGTACCGGGTGATTTGTAAATTACAAATCCTCAAAAGAGGATCTGCATAGCATGAGATCTGGAGATACAGAACTTAAAATCGGTACATTCTTCAGGAAAGAGATCTGCGTAACGTGGACCTGATGGCGAGAGGCTTAGGGATCGCAGATCCCTTTACTGAAAATGGTAAGATAACTCCCATCCTACCAATAGGAATTTGCAAGGCAATCATGCCGAGGCAAATATCCAAAAAATAAGTGATACATATATATATATATATATAGATATATATCACTTCAACATGTGCAAAGTTAAGTAAATAAGATGCATATGTGCATGCATGTCTACAATATACGAGTAAGGCTCATATGCATGATGGTGTAAAAAAAAAAATCATCATTATCATCATCATCATCGTCAAAAAATCGATTGAAATTTTTTTTGACAGGAGTAAGTACGAGATATCACTCTCACCATACTTCTACGGAAGCAGGAAATGGCAAATGCTACCCAGATATTCAAGAGATAAAATTGTGATATGAAAGAATTTCTTGACGAAGCAAAAATAAGATGTCACTCCAATAAGTGCTTCTGGAAATATAGATAACATAAAATGTATCAGATGTCACTCTGATGATTGCAAAAAAAAAAAAAAAAAAGAAGGAGAGAGAGAGAAAAAAGAGAAAAAGGAAAGAAGTAATAAGCCTCAGAAAATTGCATTTGCTCATTCATAAGAATGGGTATGGGCAAGAAAGGATCATCATAGGCATAAATGGCCTCGATTATAAGGCAATTAATTTCTATCATAGCAATGCTTCTGGTAAAGGAAGCCTCGCTCAAATGGATGACACGTCTCTGTAAAAGCATCATAGAGAAGCATCTTCGGCCATGGAAAAATTCATCTTCCTTTCTCGCCGGAGAAGATGAGCGAAATAAATGGGACCACCCCTATTTATGGTGGAATATAGCGGGAGAGCCGAACGGTGGAGATCAAGCCGCAAAAAATCAAGGGCCTAAAAATTAGGGGTGTTTCAACTCCCCAAGGCGATGCTATCATTACACCTCGAGTGTGGTGAGGTAGATGTCAGCTGACAAGAAAGCTTCCCGTTCTTAGCGTATTGAAGAAGCTAACCAGGACCTGGAACTCTCAAAAGTCATTCCAGGAACCTGGGGGAGTAGCTGATAGGGAGCAATCTGTCAGCTCCCAACGCGCATCTGAAGTGCAGAAGTGATAAACAAACAGACGCTAAATTTCCGTCAGATCCTGCAGATCTGATCTATCGGTGAATAGAGCATAACGAGCTCAGATCACCCTTTGCCCGTGATCTGGGAATGATAGGCGCAGATCACCTCCCCGTCATTACTATCCCATTAACCTCAGATCCTTACCCGAAGTGTAGAAAAAACGTGACTGTGGGGACCACCTTGGGGACCATTAATCATAACTAAAATATTCTCTCTAACTGACTTGTCTCCTCTGAAAAGACTAATTTAACCCTGCGAATTAAAAGGAAATTACTCTTTTGTCCTTACCTTCTACTTTACTATAAATACTCAACCTTCTTCACCAAGAAAAGGTACGCATTTTCACTGATATTTTACCTCCGCTGCAAGCTTTGCTGAAGCGGATTTCTATTTCCCTCGAGCACATACTGACTTGAGCGTCAGCTTCCCGGAGGAACCCCCCCCCCCCCCCCGCTCCTCCGGTGTTGTTTTGCAGTGGTGACTGGAAAGGCGTCACTGAGGTAGCATCATTAAACAAAAGGAAAAAACTGATTCTTCAAAGAAAATACTTAAAGTTCATCTAGAGAGATTTTCAGCGTCTTTTATCTATTTATATTCTTAATTCATTGTATGAATTCGTTGATGGAAAATAACCCAATCTATCAAAATATATTCATGAACGGGTCTCTTATAAACTCTTTAATATGAAATAAAAAAATAAAAAATAAAAAATTAAGACCCTAAGACCTATTCATGGTGCATTATCATCTAAAAAGTGCATATAAAAAAAATCATTTATGACTAAACAAGTACCTAAAACATTATATCTAGAGATATACACATTTTTACCCACTTTGACTTTGTAAAATTAATTTTAGGTTTGAAATATAATTTGCACAAAAAATACCCATCTTTTGGTTCGGTGGACAAAAATGCCCCTCTACTTTTTGGATATTTCCTAATTATGCGGTCTTCTCTTTCGCTGAATTTTCTCTCCTCTCTTCCTTTCTCTCACCCCCTCTCTCACTGTCTTCGAGATCGTCCCCTTCCTCCCCCGGTGCTAGTAGTTGTACATCTGATGGAACGACGACATGATTGATCAATCTAGCTTCTCTGATTGAAGAAATTAAGGTCTGATTTAGATGTTTCATCAGCTCCGCCGCGATCAGGAAGAAATCGAAATTTGAAGCAACGTCAATTTGGATGACGTGGATGGTGTTAGGGTTAGGGATCTCGGCTTGATTTACTCTTCCTTGGCCCGATTTTTTCAGTATTCAACCGCAATCTCCTGAGGTGCAACGGTAGCATAGGCGATCGATGCGAGATGAGTATCCAAGTTCTGCTGGAAAAGCTTCTCCTCAAAGATCGCGGCGGCGATAATCCTCCGTCGTGCTCGTCATCAGAAGTCGATGAACTGCATCAGATCTGCTTAAGAACTTCCCCTTTCACTTCCTCAGGCTCGCTTATGTTCGTTTGTTTGATTGGATATTTTCTTATGGTGCTAGAGTTGTGCTCATGATTGGTGGTCAGATGCATGTTATTAAGGTAATTCAATTTTCTTAAATCCAATTGATACACAATGATCTCCCACGCTAATGTGTGCAATCTCTTAGATTATTATATCAATTATGTTTCACGAAGTATATCATTGATAGATCCTTTGTTTTCTGGTTATGTTTTGTCTGTGTGTTCTTGTTATAACTCAAGAGTTTACTGCATGAGTGATTGGAATTAAATGAGGAGCAACATTTTTTGTGATTCTGGTGTTTGTATGTCTTTTATGTGGTTGAAGTTTCCAAGTGACCAAGTTTAGTGAAGATAATATGGCCTTCAGTCCTGTTGCAAGGCGTTCTCATGAAATACAATCAGTGATATATAGGAAGACTTGGATGAATTTTTCCTTTCTATATTTTTTCTTTTGGGCATAGACTGCGAACACTAGAGCCTTTTTTAGTTGATGTTATATTGGATTTAGCTAATGGTATGGAAATTAAATCAGAGCAAATAAGTATGTTATCTTCTCCTCACTAATTAATAGGTTGCTTTCAAAGTAGGATTTTTATGCGGGTTGAATCTTTCAATGATTTGTGTTGACATCAAGAAACTGGAACAGAGAGAATGAATTTGATGATTTGAAATTGTTCTCTGTAGGTTGGTAGAATGGCAGGGCAATTTGCCAAGCCAAGATCTGATTCATTCGAGGAGAAGGATGGTGTCAAGCTGCCAAGCTACCGTGGGGACAATGTTAATGGATGCTTTCAATGAGAAATCATGAATTCCAGATCCTGAGAGAATTATAAAAGCTTATACCCAATCTGTGGCTACACTAAAAGAAAATTTTCCGATAAACAGTACTAAAAGAACATAAATGTACTGCGTAATGCAGTTACAATTTGATATTATTACCGGTAAACAGTGCTAAAAGAACATAAACGTACTGCGTAATGCAGTTACAATTTGACATTATTCGTTTACCACTTACCGGTAAATAGTACTAAAAGAACATAAACGTATTGCGTAATTTCACATTTCGAAAGATTAAAAAAAATAATTGAAAAATACAAAAAATTGCTGAAATTATTAATAATAAAAAAAATGAGATCGGGCCAGGTCGGGTTGAGATCGGGCCAGGCTCAGGCCGGGCCGGGCCGCTACTTTACCAGCCTAGGAGAGAGGGAAGGGAGAGAGAGTGGCCATGTACTCAAAAGTAAGGCATTATTGTTTACCCATACCAAAAAATGGGTAATTTTTGTGTTTTTTATCTTCTATACCTAAAATTAATTTTTTAATGTCTAAATGGGTATTTTATTTTTGCCTCTTATATCAATATGTAACCACATTATTCATATTATAATATCAAAGAATTATTAATTTATAAGATTGATAAAACCTATATGTTTATAGAGGTTTCCCTGAAAATTATTATTTATTTATTAAAATTGATCATTTTTTGAACTGACCCTAGTCGGGACTGGAGAAATTTATTAATTTAGAGAGTTTATTAATTTATCGAGTATTAATTTAGGGAGGTTTTACCTCTAAAAGCACATAATATGATATTTAATAGTCCAATTTCATAAATTTTGTAGTCTTCAATTAAACTTCATAGTCTACAACAATTTCTCATAACTTTAAACATAAAATTCGTAACTTCCAATATAATATCCATAATTATTAAAAATATATACAGTTTAGTACTGTATTTAGCCGTAACTACGTCCAGCCACCCAAGTCCCGCATAGACCCCCGCCTAGAGTCCATCTAGACACAGATTAGTTCATGTTTAAAGACTATCAATCAAGCCTTAATCAAATCGATGGGGTGCCATTTAATGCTAAACATATTAAACATTAATTGGATCGGTAGAGTGCCGGCTAGCCATGATTTTTAGACTACCAGGTAAAGCAAACTTTATAGGAAACAACAAATATTTATTATTGAGTCGCCATATGTTATATACAACTAATACAAGTATTACAAAGGATCGAACAATCATCCAGAGACAAAACACCTCAAAAATTCCTATCAAAATTTCAAAATACTCCGGACTTTTAATTAATAAAAAAAAATGAAAATCTTGAAATCAAGAAATAACACAAGAATTAGGATTTTCCTCGGCACTGTAAACTCGGTAATTCTGTGTGTAGTGAGGATAATAAATTTTATAAAGCTCCAAAAGTTGTTCAATTTTTTCAGCCTCAGTTTTCTTGGGGTCTTCCTTTTTGGGCTCTTCCTTCTTCTTCTCCGGCTCTTTGGCGGGCCCCACCGTGAGAAGCTGAGTGTGGCATAACTTCTTCAATTTTCCCACAATTTCAATTGGGTCAACTTCTCCTACTACTGTCAGTTTCTTCTCTTTCATGTCCATAGCCAGAGATTCAATCCCTGAAATAGAAGAAACTGCTTTCAGAGCCCTTTTCTTCTCTTTTTCATCATGAACTCCCAGTTTCAGCACCACTTTCTGCAGGGACCATTAAATTATTAATTATTATTTCATAGTGCAAGACAATAAGCAAATAAAGAAGGGGATTAAACAATGGAGCTGTTTATATATACGTACCTTCGTCATGGGGAATTCTTGATAAGGACCTAAAATATGAATAAGAATTAGAATGAAAATTTCTCAGAAATGAAGATTGATATTTGTGTTTGATTATTTACATGAGGGAACACACATGATATATATATATATATATATCTATATATATATATATATATAATACTATAGTAGTTGCGTGAAGAGAAAAATATATGAAGAGAGAGAGAGACGAAGGTGAGAGGGGAGAGTGGAATTGGTCGTTACGCAAATAAGACAAGTCAACTTTGGTTGTGGCAATTAATTAATCAATCAAAGACCCAACAAATTCCACTCGTCTAAACAAAGAATTTGTAGTTATGATGGTGAAATGTATTAAATGTTTTAACATTTATATGTTTTAGGGGGAAATATTATTTATGGGCATACGCAAATGGATGATGGATGAGATGAAATACTGACTTATAATAGTTCTTTCGTCTAATATTTAGTACAAAATCATTGGCATACACATTAAGACAGTAAAAATGGAGTAATATATTTATTTATTAGAGAAAAAGCCCAAAGCTTCGGACTTTTCCACTTTTTATTAATTATAATTATAATTCTTTTTGAAACGAATACGTGTATCAACTATCAATAATATTTTATCTTAAAAAAAGGAAAACTCTGATTTGACTAACAATATGCGTCAAACCTATGGACCAAAAAATAAATTAATTAGGCTGCGTTTGGTAATCATCTCAAGATGAAGAATGATGATTCATCTCAAGATGACTCATATGAATAGTGTCAAGATGAATCATTCATCTCACCATTTGGTAGCAAAAAATTCAGACCCGGATGATATCATATTGTGTTTGGTACAAATTGCAAAACTCTAGATTAAAATTTAAATTGACTATTTTACCCTTATTAAATACCTCTACCGATTTCACTTTTTATCATTGAGATTAAATAGTACCCTTTATTATTTATTACTCTGTATTATTATTATTATTATTATTATTATTATTATTATTATTATTATTATTATTATTATTATTATTATATTGTTGAGTTATTATTTTTATTATTCTTGTTATTATTATAATTATTACTATTATTGTTATTATTTATTATTATTATTAATATATTTATTATTATTATTATTATATTGTTAAGTTATTATTTTTATTATTCTTGTTATTATTATAATTATTACTATTATTGTTATTATTATTTATTATTATTATTATTATTATATTTATTATTATTATTATTCTTGTTATTATTATAATTATTACTATTATATTATTAAATTATTATTATTATTTATTATTATTATTACTATTATTATAATTGTTACTATTACTATTACTATTATTATTATTAATATTTTATTAAATTATTAATATTTATTATTATTATTATTATTATTACTACTATTATTGATATTATTTATTTATTATTATGATTATTTTATTACATTAATATTATTATTTTATTACATTATTATTATTATTGATTTATTATTATTATTACTATTATTGTTATTATTTATTTATTTATTATTATTATTATTTTATTACATTATTGTTATTATTATTTTATTATATTATTATTATTATTATTATTATTATTATTATTTGAAATCGTATAAATACATAAGGGTAAAATGGTAAGAGAGAGAAAATATTGTGTTACTGTTTGAATGAGTTCACCTCATCCGACCAAAAACGTGAGATGACTAAACAAGGCGGAACAGTGAAATATCAACGGGCCTTGTATTCATCTCGGGCCCTCCAGTTTATTTTAGTTGGTTACCAAACAGTGAGATGAACCAAGATGATCTCTCTCATCTTGGTTCATCTTGGTTCATCTTCTTTACCAAACACACCCTTTTAATGAATGATAAATCGGATTTTTTTTTTTTTTTTTTTTTTTTGATATAATATCCACTCTACTGTGAAATTTGACCAATACTGTACCTTTCATAAATAAAAATACCTTTCAAACTCGTATATTATTTTCGGTACATTACAAACGATAATGTTGACGACAAGATTGGCATGTTTGGACGATAAACTAAGGTAGTGTTTGGTGATTCATTCAAGTTGTGGAAGGATGACTCATCTAAAGATGAGTCATGTGAATAGTGTCAAGATGAGGGGTTCATATTTCCATTTGGTAGCAAAAATTAAAAGTAGGATGACATTATATTTGTGTTTGGTACAATATGCATAACTCTAGATGAAGGCTTAGATTTACCAAATTACCCTTATTAAATACCCCTACCGATTTCACTTTTATCGTTGGAATTAAATAGTACACTTTATTATTTATTATTTATACTTTGTATTATTGTTATTATTATTATTATTATTATTATTATTATTATTATTATTATTATTATTATTATTATTAGTATTGTTGAGTATTATTTTTATTATTCTGGTATTATTATAATTATTACTATTATTGTTATTATTATTTATTATTATTATTATTATTATTATTATTATTTTATTACGTTATTATTATTATTGAGTTATTATTTTTATTATTATTATTATTGTTATTATTATAATCATTACTATTATTGTTATTATTATTATTATTATTATTGAGTTATTATTATTATTATTATTATTGTTATTATTATAATTATTACTATTACTATTATTATTATTATTATTTTATTATTATTATTATTATTATTATTATTATTATTATTATATTATTATTATTCTTGTTATTATTATTATGATTATTATTATTATATTACGTTATTATTATTATTATTATTATTTATTATTATTATTATTATTTTATTACATTATTATTATTATTATTATTCTTGTTATTATTATAATTATTGCTATTACTGTTATTATTTATTATTATTATTATTATTTTATTACATTATTATTATTATTATTATTATTATTATATTATTATTATTATTATTAGTATTTATTAATATTATTATTATTATTATTTTAAATCGTATAAATACATAAGGGTTAAAATGGTTAAAAGAGAGAAGGTTGTGTTACTGTTCGATCGAATGAGTTGAAGTCATCCGACCAAAAACGTCGGATGAGTTAACAAGCGAAACAGTAAAATAGCAGCGGGTTTGGGCTTCATCTCGGGCCCTCCAGTTTATTTCATTTCGGTACCAAACACTTAGATGAACCAAGATGATTCACCTCATCTTGGTTCATCTATCCACCAAACACACCCTAACCAGTCAACATGAAATTGTTAATTTGGCATAAAAGTAAATAAAGAGGAAAAAAATAAATATCCACTTACACGTACATAAATCAATTTTAGGTATGAAAGTAAAAACACAAAAACTACTTATTTTTTTGTATGAGTGGACAATAATATCTTACCATTTGAAAATATGGGTCATTCTCTCCCCTCTTCTTCTCCCTCCCCTCCTACACGCGTCTCCTTCTCTTTCTTCTCTCTCTTTTCTTTTTTCTTTTCCTTTTTCTGTTTTATTTTCTTTCTTTTTTTATGATTTTGAATTTTTATTTTTATATTTTGTTTCTTCTTCTTTTTTTGGCCTTTTTCTTTTCGCTTTTTTTTAGGTGTTTTTTTTTATTTTGTTTTTTTATTTTTTTTATTTTACATTTCAGTCTTTTTTTTCGTTTTTTCAATTGTTTTCGGGTTTTTTTTTTAATCTTTCAAAATATGCAATTATGCAGTACGTTTATGTTCTTTTAGTACTGTTTACCAATAAGTGGTAAACGGTTAATGTCAAATTGTAAGTGCATTACGCAGTACGTTTATATTCTTTTAGTACTGTTTACCAGTAAATGTAAGTGGTAAACGAATAATATCAAATTGTAACTTCACTACGCATTACATTTATGTTCTTTTAGTACTGATTACCGGTAAGTGGTAAACGAATAATATCAAATTGTAACTACATTACACAGTACGTTTATGCTCTTTTAGTACTACAGTAACACCTCCTTATAATAATATTCTATAGGAATAAACTTCTTATAATAATAAAAAATCATGGTCCCGACTCGGGACCAGTTATATTTAGGAATAACTTCTACATTGTAATAAAACATATTTTTTCCCGGTCCCATCTTAATAATTTATTAGGCAGATTCCCAAAGATATGGTTAGTAAATATCTTTTTTGGGCTTTGATTATTGAACCAAACAATATATTTAACGTATAATAATAGAAAAAAAAAACGTATAATAATAGAAATCTATCCCATACATATAATCCCTACCAAACAAGCCTTTTGATATGTTATATTCTTTTTGAATTAATAGATGCTTAAATATTTATATACTTATGAGATTTATAGAAGTCTAATTTGTTTAACCTAGTAATTAAGATGGTTGCCCAAAATAATACTCCCTCCGTCTACAACCTGTATACACTCTTTTTTTTTTTTTGGATGTCCACCATCTTTATACTCTTTCTTTTTTAGTTAGTTGACCCACAATAATTTACTTTAACAAGTGGAACCAAAAGAATCATTTTAACACATTTTTTTTTCCGCCTCATAATCATTTTAACACATTACCCACAAAATAATTAACTCTATGTCTAGATTTGTGTCTCAATGGATAGTGGACAGAAGTAGTACTGTACATTTATTTATCCATCTAAATAAATGTATAAAAAGTAGGCACACCCATATTATTGGAGTTTTTTTCTTTTCTTATTTATATATCTGGTTTTAATGTTACTATGTTCTTACACTTTATTATTATTATTATTATTATTATTATTATTATTATTTCAAGAATCAAAAGATGAGTCTAGAACGTTATTTTAGGTAGACCTGGTGAATATAAAAATGATAAATGTGTTGAAAAATATGAGAAAGATAAAGTAAGATGTTATGATCTGAAATGACGCAAAACTTTCCATGTTGCAAAAGAATTGCCACAACTTATAGCAAAATAGAGTTGATGGAATAGCAAGTTGGTCGTCATTATATATAAATCGTTTTAAAGTTGGTAATATCGTCAACGTTACTTGTCAAGATATCAATATCTACCCGTTAGTTCTCAACGTGCAACCTCAATCCATGAGTTACACAAAATGTAATATATATTGTGTCAAATAGAATATTAATAAATATCATGCAATTGGGCATTAATCACTGTCTTCAACATTACCTACAGAGCTCCAATTTTCATGGTTCAACCTCATCTAAGGACCTCAGATAAGCTATACTACTTCTATATAGTTTCGCCATTTAGCCACTCCGTAAATCCCATCAAGCTTCCTCTAGTCTCACATGCTTTAAAAAGACTAATGAAGCAATACAAAGCACAACCAAATTAAAAAGAAAAACAAAAATTAAACAAAAAGGTGACATACAAACATATACTCCCTCCGTCCACAAAAAGTGCGGTATTTTTGTTATTTTCGTCCGTGAGTGGGGTGTTTGTATTTTAGTACATGACTCACACAACCCTTTATATTTTATACTTTTTTTCTCATTATTTACAAAAAACCAAGAGGCAAATTGTGGAATACTCATTCTCATATAAGGAAATCAAATTATACACACCCCTTTAATTTTACAACCCAAATACCCAAATTTTTAAAATGGGACTAAGTTACCCTTATTTTTGTTTTTTATGCACATGAAGCACTCCATCCCCTCATTCATCTCTTCTTTTTCTTTGTCTTTTTTTGTTTCCTTTTTTATTTGTTTTTTTCATTTGTTTTACAGTTTTTTTAATTTTTCGTTTTTTTCAGTTTTTTTTCCTTTTTCTTTTTTTTTCATTTTTTTATGCTTTTTTTGTCAGCCTCTTTTTTTGTTTTTCGTTTCGTTTCGTTTCCTTTTCTTTTTACTTTTTTTCTTTTTTTTTCTTTTTTTGCCATTTTTTTTTCATTTTTTTCAATCTTCTTTTTCTTCTTTTTGGTATGAACAGGGAAGTGGTACGAGGTACGTAATATAAAATTCAAACTATAAATCGGGTAAGAATTTCATAATACATTCTAGATTCAAATACACAAAACAAAATCAATTGTGACGAACAAGGAAGAGGTACAACATGTGAAATTCGTACCAAAAATTTGTTAACAATTTCATAATTCATTCCACATTCAATTGCACAAAACAATATCAATTGTGGCATGAACATAATATTCGTACCTAGCAGTAGCACAAATATTTGTTTGAAAAAAATCTTTTGTGCCTCCGAAGAGATACGAAATGTTAAATTCGTACCAAAATCGGGTAAGACTTTTATAATTCATTTCAGATTCAAATGCACAAAATAAAATTTTGTTTTTGGTACGAGATTTCAAATTCGTACCAAAAACCAGGATAAAAATTTCATAATAATATAAATATAATATAGTGATTGGTACGAATATGAGTCAATTCGTGGCGATTACCTATAATATAATACGAATTACATTAGTAAGTATGAAGTTATTGGTACGAATATCGATCAATTCGTACCAAAAAATGGGATAAGAATTTCATAATTCATTCTAATATTAAAATGCACAAAACAAAACCAATTGTGGTTAAAATAAGGATTTTAGGTATGACATATCATATTCGTACCAAACATCGGGTAAGAATTTTATAACTATATTAGTAAGTATATGGTTATTGGTACAAAAATGAGTCGATTCGTACCGATTACCTATAATATAGTACGAATTGCATAATTAAGCATGAAGTTGTTGGTACGAAATGAGTCAATTTGTACCATAACCACCTAGAAGGAAATTTGGAGGTACAAATGAAAGATAAAAATGTCAAGTAGCAACACGAAGAAGATGCCTTATATCAACAGTGAACGAGATAATCTGGTGTTATACAACAAATGGGGACTAATGAAACAACAACAAAAAACCTCAACTTAAATGCTGAAAATCCTCATCAAGACAATTCTGAAAAATTCTCAGCTATCCAAATTCCCAACATCACAATAACCAATTCAAATTTTCAATCTAAATTCATAAATTAATAACCAGAACAAAGATTGCTAAATCCTTAAGATTAACACAAACCTCAACTCCTTACAGCTCAGAGTTCTCAAAAAAACCTAAGGAAAAAAAAAAAGAAAGAAAAAACTCAAAACAATAATCCAACCCAAAATCTGAGAAATCACGCGTTGTTGCTGAAAATGCTCTTCAATCAACTGCTGCTAGCTTACACACACAGTATTTCCGCAAACACACATAAATTTAGCAACAAATATGCACAAAAACAACTTCAGCTATAAAATGCATACAATATAGATATGCATATACATATTATGCTATGAATATGAAGTTATAAATGCATAATGCGAAGCGCAATTTGATTTTGACCTTTCCGGCGAAGGGAACAGACTCCATATCGACGGAGATGGAATCGCTGGAGTCCACCATTCCTCTCTCTCTCTCTCTCTAATCGACGAAGATGGCCAATTTCTGCACTGCGGCGACCACCTCCTTTGCTTTGCCGATGCCGACTCGAGACCCCATCACGCCACCAACAAAAACGAGCTGTAGAGTCGAGCTGCACCTGTAAACCTCAGAGTCGACGCCGTGTCCGCCGGTAGTGACGAGCAATAGTGAGTAGAGCTCGTAAATGCGGCCCGCGCTCGTCTTCTGTACCTCCATCCACCGGCATGTGTACCTGAACAACCGCCACTTCCCCATATCCATCACCATCACGCCAGTATTGAAGTATCATGGATTGCAGCCGGAAAACACGCCAGAGAATCGATTACTCTGGCGAGCCAATCTTTTTCGCCCTAATTTCGAGAGAAAGGAAGAAAGAAGACGCGTGAGAAAAGGAGAGATGAGGAGAGATAGGGATGTCAACGGGCGAGTTTTACCCGAACCGTACCTGGAACCGCTCATTACCCGTTAGTTTTAATGATGCGGTTCCGGTCCGGTTACAGACCCGACCCGGTAAGACCCGTGACCTGAGTGGTCCGGATCCAAACCGGCCCGCTCGTTACGGATCCAGTCCGACCCGGCCCGTCAAGTTTTTTTTTTTTTTTTTTTTTTTAAAGCCTGTTTCTATATATTATAACTTTTTTATTTTTATTTTATTTATGTAATGTATTAGCCTATTTCCTAGATAAATGGTATATACATATTATTTGTTGTCACGTTTTACATCTAATTGTGTTTGGTATTATTTTTTTGCTATTTTAATTAATGCTCGTGCACATTTACTAGTATTAGTACCATACAATGCTAGCATCAAGTAGACGGAACATAAAAAATGTATTCTCCAACAATTAATTACTCCAATAATTGTATAAACTAGCTGTAATAGTATATATATGCCAATACATAATTAATTGTATATTATAGGTAAGAAGAATATTCGTATAAATAATCAATAACAGTTAATAGATCAAACAAGATTGGCAACAGAAAAATGAAGCGTTCCATTACTGGTTACAGTGGGACACGAGTGTTAACATCTGAACATTTACACAGAAACTAATCACAATTTAGTTTTTTTTTTTTTCCTTTTTTTTTTATAATTTTTTTTAAGGAAAGACTGGTGAATGCAAAGATGCAACCCCATGGCCAGATTTCTTTACAGCCAAAAAAAGGAATTTACCCGAAGGTGGAGATCCGATCCATCAACTTAGTCGTGAGTCGATGATGGTGTGGTTAGAGAAGAACGCATGTCGACAATGGTGGATTTATGTGCTCCCAACTTGATAGCCTCACTGCTTACCCTCATAAACCTCGAAACAGCACCCCTAACGTAGCCGTGAGCTTGCTTCACGTTCATCTTCTTCCCCATATCGTCCGGGATACTGCTCAAGAAATGATCTCCATTCAACACAGCAGCTAACTGCACAACCTCACTCTGAAATTCAGACAATCCCTTATTTTCTTCTGTTTCAGTTCTCTACCTTGTGGTGAAATACGCGTTCTTGCTCCGGCGGCAGCAGCGGCAAGGGCGGCGGGGGTGACTAGCGAACGGCGGCGGTGGGGGCGAGCGGCAATGGCGGCGAGTGACCACGGGCGACAGTTTGGACTTCAGAACTCGGAAGGGTTCGCGAGTTTGAGGGTTAATAGTACTTTATGGCCCAAACTTTCAGCAATTTTTGAATTATGACCTCAACTTCCATTTTTTCCAAAAATGTCCTGAACTTTCAATATATTTTTGATTTATGACCACAAGTTCAACTTTTTTGAAAAATATCCCGAACTTTCAACATATTTTTTAAAAATAGCCCATCTTTTTTTTCCGACATCCCAGAAGCTTAGTCGACTCGTTGGATAAATGAAGTTGATTTTTTTTTGTCCACATCAACTTAAAACATTCCTAAAAATAGAATTTTATACTTTAATTCTCTTATTAAATCTAAAAAAAAGAAGATTATGCTCCTGTAGTGATTTATTTAAAATTAGAGAATTCCTTGTAAGATTTATTTTTTTTTTAGATTTAATAAGAGAATTAAGTTGTAAAATTCTTTTTTTAGGAATGTTTTAAGTTAACGTGGACAAAAAGAAAAATCAACTTCATTTATCCAACGAGCCGACTAAGCTTCTGGGATGTCGGAAAAAAAAGATGGGTCATTTTTAAAAATATGAAAGTTCGGGATATTTTTCGAAAAAGTTGAACTTGTGGTCATAAATCAAAAATATATTGAAAGTTCAGGATATTTTTGGAAAAAATGGAAGTTGGGGTCATAAATCAAAAATTGCTGAAAGTTTGGGCCATAAAGTACTATTAACCCCGAGTTTGAATTATGCGTTCAAGATTTCAATTATGAATTTCTGATTTCAAAGTAACGGGTTGCACATTATTGGTCTGGATCCGGGTCCAATTTAACGGTCCGGGTAAGGGTACGGGTAACATTCCAATTTAATGGTCCGGGTCCGGTCCGGGTTCAAATTTTAACGGGTCGGTTCCAAGTCCGAACCGTAAGATTTTTGACTGGTCTGGTCCGGGTAAAACCCGTCCGTTGACATCCCTAAGGAGAGAAAGTGAGAGAGATTGTACGTTAAAGGAAAGAAGGAGAATAAATATAATTGAAAATTGGGGGTACATTTTGAAAAAGTGGGTAATTTTTGTGTAGATTAAAAGGGGTGAGTATACTTTGATTTCCTTATCTAAAAGTGGGTATTTCACCCTATTACCTCAAAAACCAATACTACCTCCAACCCACCACAGTAGTCTCATTCACTTTTTTGACTTTTCCGGCACGCATTTCCACCGAAACCTAGTACGGGTTTTAAAATATAATTTTGAAGTATCGTTTGTTTTACGAGATACTATGAGTGTCATAGTATCCCGTAAAAGAAAAAATACTTCAAAATTATATTTTAAAACCCGTACTAGGTTTCGGTGGAAACGCGTGCCGGAAAAATCAAAAAAGTGAATGAGACTACTTATATGGGTTGGAGGTAGTACTTTATAACTCATTTTTTTCTCTAGTGGACACCAACCCCTACATAAAAAAATTCACCAACCATCTATATATCTACTTTCTTTATTAAAACTCATGTCACCAAGAGCACACTGCACTCTTGGTGGACGAAGGGAGTAATAAAAATAACAAACATGAAAAGAGCAAGTGCTATGGATGAAGGTGTCTTAAGAGTGAAAGAGTTTTACAATTGTTTTGGAAGGATACTTTACAGTTTCACGAACAATGGTCTCAAATATGTTAGATGTTAAATCTCCGTTCATTTTACTTGTGACAATTGAAACTTAATTCCCCCCCAAAAAAAAATGGTAATAAATCTGGAACAAATAACTGAAGAACCAACAAATCAGGGAAAAACATGTGAATAGATAATGGTTCCATTAGTATGAATCATTATTGAAATAAATTGTTTAAAGCAAGAATATTCTTATACATTGTGGAAACTCCATTTCTGTGTAGTCGTCCTATATATATCCCAGCTCTTCTATCTCCTATGTTCCTTTCACGATCATTAAAAGTTCCAAGCATTCTCTCATGCATGATCAAATTTCAATCTACTTAATGAAAGCAAAATGAGACTGCATAATTTATGGTGTTGGCTTTATTCTTAATTTGTCAACCATAATGTGGTTGTCATACAAGAAGTATTTGATGAGAGTTGTGACAATTAATTTCTTCATTAGTAATTATGCTCATATAAAAAAAATTCTTACCTTCATGAAGCTTCAGAATGTGGAGACGTGAAGGATTGACTAATGTAGACATTAAGGGCCCGTTTGGTTCGATAGATTAAATTATGCAAAATATAATCCGAGATAAGTCAAGATTGAATCCCGGATAAAAGAAATATGTTTGGTTGACATGTTAATTTTTTATATGATTGATAATCATGTTTGGTTTGAAAGATTGTATAATGTTATATCATTGCTTATTTACTAATATACCCTTCTATAAGGTTATTCAATATATGTTCTTATACTTTAATCATATGTAATTGAAATATGATGGAAATAATATAATTGTAAATTTGAATGATAAATTAATTAATGATGAAATTAATCTATTGAGCATTTTCTAATAATTATATATATATTGTTAATTCGAGTTGTGATATAAAAGAATATTGCAAATTTGACCAAACACTTTCTAAATATTTTTAAGTAAGAATTAAAACACCATAATAGTACTAATAGAGCAACAATTCTCTCTCTCTAAATTGTAAATATATCAATTTTCTCTCTCTAAATTTGGGTAACAATTAAATATACCCTTTCCAAAATTCTCTTTTGCGCATCCACAAACCCACAATGCGTATACGTATAAAATTCATCCAAAATCGATCAGACATCTTGCGCCGAGGAATCAAAACTTGCGAAATACAAAAAATTTTGGATGTTTTGGGGGTGTGATTGTTGAATCGCCGACTGAATCTGGTTGTTGAATTGGTACCTAATAACTGAAAAGCACTCGACTGATTATTTTTTTCTTGAATCGCCGATTGCAGAGAACGGAGAAGAAGATCGACGACTGGTATGACGGAAAATTTGGAATGGCAAAGTCGTATTAAGGCCAAGAATTCGTGCGAGACAATTCTTGTCGCGGGGGGAGGGCTCCGACTCAATCGTGAGACTCAGTACCAGGCTGACTAATCGTGAGACTCAGTACCGGGCTTGTCTAGAAAGGAATCTTGTCATCGAAACGTGAGATAGATGCTAATCTCAGATATAGTTAGGTCATATCTAATAAACCAAACGGGCCCTAAGAAAATAGTTTAGCTAACTCAATATCTGATTCTAAAGCTAATGTTGACCAATGAAAAGATAATACAATAAAAAGTAAACATGAAGAAAATTTCTGATCGAGATGAAAGAAATTCATTAATCTTTCAAATTGACAAATTCACTTCTTTTAGCCACATTCCACACCCCTGTCATGTTTTAATGATGGAACAAATATATATCAATCCAAACTACTAAAAAAATACAGTCCGGAATATCCACTTATTATTCAATCTATTCAATAACTAAATCAATTATGAATAATCGGGATAAAACCACCTCTTTTACTTTGAACATGAACATAATCCGACCCACTATCGGGTGACATATGCATGGCATATAGTGTAGTGGAGGCGAGTGACTGCAGCTATCGTAATTTCTACATTATAGATTTGAGCGTCCAAACCTATGTCGATTTAGCATTTGCTCAAAGTTTATTGGCGTTATTTAATGGAGAAGTATTTTCTTCAATAGAAAGAAGATGAGAAAGATTAGAAAAATAAACCGGCGCACACAGAAAAATAACTTCCCCTCAACATTAGATTAATAAGAAATTGCTAAAATTGTCGGAAAAAAAAAATTGCCAAATTATTTTGTTTTAATATATTAATAGATAGATTTCATCACAAAGAAAAGAATAAAATGCATTCTAATTTTGTGAATATGTTCATTGTGAAATTAATGAATGCGTGGTTAATAGATAGGGCGGGAGAAAGATTCAATTCGAAATACAATATACTACCTCCATCCCACCTATTAGTCCACTTTGTTTTTGGAACAATAGCCAATGAAATGTAGGATATGTTGTTGTAATCAATTCTAAGGAGAGAGAGTTAATTGTAGCAACAAAGTTTTTGCTATTTTAGGAAATTGGACTAATAAGTGGAACAGACCAAAATGGAAATGTAGACTAATAAGTGGGATGAAGCCATGGAGGTAGTATAAAAGAATATATAAATAAATAATAACCTTAAGATCTAAGTATATGGAAAGCTATAATTTGATCCTCATTAGTACTCCATCTGTCTCAAATATTATGACACCCTTTCTTTATTGGGTCGTCTCAAGTATTTTGACACCTTTTCTTTTTGGGAAATAATTAGCTAATTAATAGTACAATTAGTAAATCCCTTATTACACTTAACATTATCTAATTAAATCTCATTATGCACTCATCTCTCAGCACGTATCACAATATAATTTAAATTCTAAAAATTTAAACTATCATAATTTTCTCGTTTGTTATTCGATTTTTATGATTTTTATATCAAATTAAAAGTCTTGATACGATCTTTCATTTAAGATCAAACATGTATACGTTTTTATGCATTTATGATGCTCTAGTTTGAAAATATGTCTGAATACATGAACCACATCACATCTCTATACACATTACACTTTACACACTAAACACTCCCGTCTTAAGTTTCGTGCCGAAAAGAAAGGTGTCGTAATACTTGAGACGGAGGAAGTACTACTTATAGATATAAATATATTTTTTTCTTAATATTTAGAGATTGATTTTTTTTCTCGTTTGTAGAACAAGTATTTGTATTTGTGTCAAATGAAGAAAAAAAAGAAAAAAGACTGTATGTATCGATATATTTCCTCCGTCTCACCCTAAGTGACTTCATTTTTTATTTAGGCCGTATCATCATAAGTGACCCCCTTTTCATAAAAGAAAATAATTAGCCACATAAGGGTACAATTAGTAAATCCCTTATTACTTAACATTTCATAATTAAATCTGATCATTCACTCACCCCTCAGCACGTAGTCCAATATACTCTAAATTTTAAGTTTAAATTATCATACATTGCTCGTTTGTTCTCCGATTTTTATAATTTTTATACCAAGTTAAAGTCTTGAGACCATATTTCATTTAAGATCAGACATTAATATACTATTTTCTTAAACACAATATACTTTATACCTTAAATACTTTTTTCTTAAAACGTGCCGAAAAGAAAGGGTCACTTAGAGTGAAACGAGGGAATATATCGTAAAAATAACCCACCGTAACCTTTTACCATTCATTGCATAATAACTTGTATGCTTTGAAGGTTATTATTTTATTTTAGTACTCCTATATACTCCTTTGTTCTATTTTATTACTACCTCCAACCCACAAAAATAGTTCAATTTACTATTTGTCACGTTTTTTCACTGAAATTTAGTATGGATTTTAAAATATATAATTTTGAAGTATTTTTTTTACGAGATACTATAACACTCATAGTATCCCGTAAAAAAAAAAAAAACTTCAAATGAGACTATTTTTGAGAGTTGGAGATAGTATTTCTATTTTCTTTTTCGTCTGTCTTATTTATTAATAATTCCTCATTAGGGGTGGACAAATTTACTGAAATGAAGGTATACCGAACATACCGTGCTGAAAAATACTGTAATTAACGATATACCGAACTTTTCGGTATGGTATAATACCGTACCGAAAATTTTCGGTACGGTAACGGTATGGGTTTTTCTATACCACGGTATATCGGTCAATACCGAAGATTTGGTATACCGAAAACATTCGGTATATACCGAACATTCGGTGTACCGAAACTTCAATACATACCGATTACTGATTACCGATTATACCGAGATATCGAATGTTCAATATGTACCAATTTTCAATATATACCGAAAATTATCAAAAAATTACACATATTTTTTAATATTAATTATATTCTAATTTCATTTTATATTTTGAGAATATTTCAAATTTAAATACAATCTTAATAAATGTTTCATTATTTAACTAATTTTCAATACGTTAGTATTATCTAAAAAACATTACAAATATAATATACGTAATTTGTCTTTTAATCTTTAGCAATCAAATATTAGAATACATGTACTAACAAAGACAACAATTGTATTGTACTATAATATAAATAGTATTGCAAAATTAATTTACATTTGTTAAAGATGTATAATACAAGTACATAATATAAGACACTAACATTTCATAAACACTTTTAGAAAAAAAATTCGGGTATAATATTCGATTTTCCGGTATACCGAAATACCGAACTTTGGTACGGTATACCGAAAATTCGGTACGGTATTGGTATGGACTTGTTCCATACCAAATTTATGGTATATCGAAAATCGGTATATC
Source organism: Mentha longifolia (assembly GCA_001642375.2). NCBI lineage: Eukaryota > Viridiplantae > Streptophyta > Magnoliopsida > Lamiales > Lamiaceae > Mentha > Mentha longifolia. The sequence goes on from CM038112.1 coordinate 29,085,333, forward strand.
AAAATATTCGGTACGGTAACAGTATGAAAAAATACATACCGAAAAATTTCGGTACGGTATCAGTATGGCGAAATTTTTTAATATACCGTACTGGTCCACCCCTATTCCTCATAAAATAATAAAGTATTCAAAGTTCAAACTACACAAGCCAAGATTTTGATTATTTTTACCCGACCCGAGTAGGTTATCTCTCCGACGATCTCTTCCATTCTGGACTGGAAGTTAAAATTAGTAGTATTAGTTTGGGGGTTTTCCTCTGGTTCTTAAACTCTAGGTTATAAGTTACTTGTATGCAAACCAAGTTGGGAATTTTCCCCCATTTGTGGTTATTTTGGGATCAAAAGCTTTGACTTGTGTTGGATATTACTGTCGAATTACCTGTTCTGTTTGATTACTGAACTGCTCGGAATTTCGGAAGCATTAACTATTCGAGGAGGGCAGGATGGATTTGGTATCGAAATATCAGGTAATTTTTCTTTCATTTTTACAGCCGATTAATCTACTGTATTTCCCTCTTTTCTTCTATATACGATCTATTTACAAACTAATTGGGGTTTTTCTTAGTTTTGCTAATTTCAAGTTTTGGGTTTGAATCTTCATGAGCTGCATGCTCATAGTGTCTCGACAGTTTTTAGCTGACCTTATATATGAATGCATGTGCATTTTGATTGTTTATGCAGGGTGTGGTGGGTCGCGTTTTTGGGAATGACAATACGAGTTCGAATGATGACAGGTATTTTGCTTCATGTTATTGTTAATTCTCTGAGCATAATGTATATGTGATCCATGTCCCTCGGAATATGCTGCATTCAGCTAAAGCTGGGCATAGTTTATCCTATATAATGCTAGAGTAAAATATGCTGGTAATTTAGTCTTGTGACAGTGGTGAATTCGTTCTTTCTCGTTTTCTGCTCAACTTCATAAGTAATGCTACCCCCATAGATTTGCGAGGACTGAGAGTGAGCTGAGCACATATCAATACAGAACAGTTGAAATGTTCTCTAAATCTATGCAACCTTCATTATGTTCCTCTGATTGAATACTTTGATGTTTGCTTTTTTTTTTTTTTAATTTAATTTTATTAATGTCCTGTATTGATAGCTATGTGGAGCGATTGCTTGACCGCATCAGCAATGTCACACTAGCTGATGACAGGAGGAATGCCATAGCTGAACTCCAGTCTGTTGTGGTGGAAAGCCCTGCTGCACAGTTAGCTTTTGGGGCAATGGGTTAGTTCATTTTTCATAGTGGAATGACGAGCCTTTCTGATTCTATTTTTATTCAGTGCAAAAATGTTGTTTATGCCCTAAACTTAGTATTTTTTAGTGCAGGCTTTCCAGTACTGTTGGGTGTCCTAAAGGAGGAGCATGATGATATAGAAATGGTCTGAAGTCTTTGCCATCTTCACTTGAGATTTTCTAAATTTATCACTTGGTTTGCTGGTACTTAGTGTTAAATTCTCTACAATACATCAATCTCTGGCAACTGCTTCAATGGCAACTGCTTCAATTTGAACGTGTATTTATTATTTGAATAGGATGTGGTAATTTATATACTTAAGTTAATCAATCTCTCGGATTCAGGTTATATACTCAGTGAAGGGCTAGAATGGTAATCGCATATTAGCTGTGACTACATTAGCAAGTGGCAATCTTCCACCTCTTAAAAAAGCAGTATTTTCAATGTCTTGAACCGGTTCATACTATTAACGATTTTGCATGTCATTCGAGTAGAGATGTCATTTTTAGCACCTTACATGTAAGAGTAACTGCGGAACCAAATTTGATTTTCTATACAAAATTTTATTGAAACTTCGATGGTGAATTGGCATTGTGTCTAGCAATCAGCTTATATCTGGTTTCTGCATTATCTACGACTATGACTATTATTAGGAATCCTCTTTTGTACTGCATTTTGGGTTTATATTTATCCTGATTTGTTGCTGTATTTTTGAAGATACGAGGGGCCATTGAAACTCTTTTAGGTGCCATAACTCCAACTCAGCATCCAAAATCATTGAAGAACGAGGTTCAGCCTACTTTGATGAACAGTGACTTACTTTCTAGGGAAGTAGAGAACATTTCTCTTCTATTGTCTCTTCTGGTAAGAATGCTTTCTAATATTTAGGTTGGATCTTATTGTCAGTAGTTTGTTAATATGATACTTTTGCAGTCAGAGGAAGATTTCTACATACGATATTACACATTGCAGTTGTTGACAGCCCTTTTAACAAATTCTCCTTCTAGGTATTCTATCTCTTTTTTGTTCATAGAAGGACATTGTTCCTCTTTAGCTAGTCTAAGAGTATGTTGTTGGAGATGTTCTCAGGCTGCAAGAAGCTATTCTAACAATTCCTCGAGGTATTACGAGGCTTGTGGATATGCTCATGGATCGTGAGGTATTTTGTTTTTACTGGATTAAACCTATTTGTCTAACCACTCAGACTGATATGTAATTGCTCTGGTTTGTGTATTTGAAGGTAATACGCAATGAGGCTTTGTTACTTCTTACATACTTGACTCGTGAAGCTGAGGTAAGTTCTGTTCTCTGTATGACGATCCGTAATATATATCTCTGCTGAAGTCTCTCTAAAGAAAAATGTACCTCCTTTCTCGTTTCTCTGGTACTCATTGCGAGATTTGACATTCAGGAGATTCAAAAAATTCTGGTCTTTGAAGGTGCTCTTGAGAAGATATTTAGCATCATAAATGAGGAGGGTGGTTCTGAAGGAGGTGTGGTCGTACAGGTGTTCACCACTTGTTACTGATTGTGTTTATTGTTTCTTACAATTTTCATTAATTATTTATGGTTATAATTTTTGAAGTCTAGTCGATTTGATCTCTATGTCGACCTGCTTTTTGTTGGAGAACAGTCTATTCATAAGTTATCATGTAATCATTCTGGTCTTTGATCTTGCAAACAGGATTGTCTTGAACTGTTAAACAATCTCCTACGCAATAACACCTCAAATCAGGTTCTGCACATTTATTATTTCACTGTTCTAATACATTTCTATTTTCCAGTAACAGCTATATGAATTTTCTTACTATTTCCTAAGACAACTGAAATGTGGTATAGATATTACTCAGGGAGACAATTGGGTTTGATCCGCTGATATCAATCTTGAAGCTCAGAGGAAGCTCGTATAAATTCACGCAGCAGAAGGTTAATTCTTCTCTTACTGCTAGCTGGCCTACATCTTTCTCTTTTAAGCAAATGAGGCCACTTAAGTGCTGATTCTAACTTTCTCTTTCACTCAACTCACTGCCAGTAGACAATTAATCTACTCAGTGTATTAGATACTATAACCTTGTTGCTAAATGCTGATCTACAATCTGATCCCGGAAGAGACTCCAATGGATTGGCTAATAGGACTGTGTTGGTGCAGGTTTGAGTTAGATGTTTCTGCTATAAATCTCACAAACATTCTAGATTGTTCCACTTTGTATTAGTCTCACTTTTTTATGTTTTCAGAAAAAGGTGTTGGACCATCTTTTAATGCTTGGAGTTGAGAGTCAATGGGCTCCTGTTGCACTTCGTTGCATGGTATAGCTAATGTTGTTACTCAATAATGAATTATTTCTGATACTCTGATTCTATCCTTTATCCACTGCTCTGCCATCTCTCTGCGAAAATGCTATTGTGTAGAAATATTGTGCTTTAGGACTGACTGCCAATGTGGTCCATCAGTAAAAATCTTCTTTTTAGCTTTCTGTTTCTTTAAAAATTATAGTTATAACACTACTAGGCGCCATGAAAGTGATTTAATCGGTAGGAATTTCAAGCTTATGAGGTGGTTCTCTTACAAGGTTGTAAACTTGCAAAACATCTGAGACTACTATTTTAATTACTCAAATCAGAGTGAACTAAAAGGGCATATTAGATCTTAAGATGATTCAGAATTACTTAAATAAGATTATCAGTGGTTGTCATGCCACTTTCTATGACTTATGGCTCTCTTTGAAGTAATGCGCATCGCATGGAACATCTTATAACCTCTCTATGACAATGCTTTGACTAAAGGTTGAATTTTTCCCCTGCAATCATACACGCTTGCTTTGGTGAACCAGCTTCTTAACTGTGTTAACATCATAAAATCTTGCAATTTACAAGAACTGAATTTATTCGTAAGTCTCCTGAAGTGCTTATTTTCACTTGGAGTGCCATAATCATTTCAGGCACTCCAATGTATTGCAGATCTGGTAATCAACCATCCAAAAAATCGTGATGCCCTTGCAAGTAAAGTACTTGGAGAGGAGCCACAAGTTGAGCCTGCATTGAATTCTATCCTCAGAATTATTTTGCGTACTTCTAGCACACTGGAATTCATTGCAGCGGACTATGTTGTTCAGAACTTTTGTGAGGTTTGTAATATTAGTTTTGAGGTCAGCTGTTCTATTGTTGAAAGTTGGATACATATGCTAGATTAGGCAGTTGAGCCATGTTTTTTTTTAACTCTAATATATTTTAAAATCTGGTAGACTCTAATACCCACATGTATAAGATACTAATTTTTGAATTGTTTTATTTATCTATGCTATCTATACATATTTTTATTGAGGAGATGCTATCTATACATTTTTAGTTACATATCCTTTTCATTTTCCTATAATGAGTCATTATGTAATTATGTTGTTCTCTCATGATTGCCAACGCGGAACAGAAAAATCCTGATGGTCAAACAATGCTAATATCAAGCTTAAATCCTCAATCAAGCTCGAAGATTCATTCTCCTTTTGAGGAGGATGTTAATGTATCATTTGGAAGGTTATCTATATCTATTTACCTATCCTGTCCTTTTAGGTGTCGATGAGTGTCTAATACTACTGAATTTTGCAGCATGCTACTGCATGGTCTGACACTAAGTGAAAGTGATGGTGATCTCGAGGTAATGCTGTAGACTTCATGCAAACTGCTCCATTATGTGATCATCTAGAGAATTATGTCCTATTATGTCCCACTTTATTTTTATGAGTTTTTAAGTAGGGAATGTTGACATCTCATTGGATGGTTCTGCTTTGTCATTTCTTTTTATTTACCTTTTTCAACCAGTTAAACTTACTGACTTGGTTGGACTTGGATAAAGTAGAAATAATGATTTGGATTTTTGCCTTTTACCTGCAGTCCATGAAATTGTGAACTACTATTCAGGGTATCTTTTACATATTTGTGGTGATTCACTATCTGTAAAACCAAGGATATAAATGTGAAAAATGTTTGAGGATATTAAATCTAATTTTATCCCCAACTCATGTCGTGTCATCTTGCCTATTTGTGCAGATTTGGTGCAGAGCTGCAAGTGTTCTATCTCATCTGTTGAAGGACAATATCCAGTGCAAGGAGAGGGTATGAAATTCTTTTCATGTAGTGCGTCTGCATTTGTTTTCTTAACATAAATATTTATTTTTGTGTGTGCCTGAAGAATTGCTCTTTTGTTAAGAGCAACATAGACTCAGTCGGTATGACAATGGTTGATGCAGGTTATTAAAGTTGAACTTGAAGCCCCTAGTCCATCATTGGGAGGTGTGGAACCCTTGATGCACCGTATGGTGAAGTACCTGGCACTTGTGTCTTCCATGAAAATTAAAGATGAAAAGGCTAGCACATCTGGTTCTGTGTATATTCATCCAGTTATCTTGAAGCTGCTAATAATTTGGCTCTCTGACTGTCCACGTGCTGTTCAGTGCTTCCTCGATTCACATCCCCATCTAACATATCCGCTTGAGTTAATTTCAGATCAAACTGCGACTGTATGTGTAAGGGGATTGGCTGCTGTACTCTTAGGAGAGTGTGTAGCATACAATAAAACCATTGACAGTGGAAAAGATGCTTTTAGCGTTGTAGATTCCATAAGTCAGAAAATTGGACTCACATCATATTTTTCTAAGTTTGATGATATGCAGAAAAGCTCGCTTTTCACATCTGCAAAACCAGCTCTGACTCGCAAGCCATTGAGTAGATCAAATGCTGCTAGCATGTCTGAGATTGACAATGTTGAAGAAGATGGCATCACTGATCGGAATAGTGATGACTATTCGATGCTTTCAATGGTCTTTGATTCACAGTTTGTTGACTTTGTGAAGAGATTAGACGTGAAGATCAGAGAGCAAATTGTTGAAATATATAGTCATCCAAAGAGTCAAGTCGCTGTGGTACCAGCAGAACTTGAGCAGCAATCTGGGGAAAGTGATGAGGATCATATCCAACGGCTAAAAAGATTTGTAGAGAAGCAATGCCTTGAGATACAGGTACTTTTTTATTTTTTTTATTTTTATATTTTTATATATCAGAGATAAAGGTACTTTTCAATAAACTAGTATTGGATATTGTATATTACTCTACATTGCTGCAAATATATGCAGGTCTTTTGTATTTTAGTATAATCACATCTAAAGATCTTTAGTTCTTTTTTGTTCTTCATATGTTCACAGACTTGGCTTTTATATAAGGGTTGTCCCTAAATACACAACCTTTCGTGAAATTCTGAGCTTTAAAATCTGAATGTATACACAACCTTTCATAAAATTCTGATTTCGCCCACGAGACTGATTTTTCCCCAATTTCATGCATTTCATGCTGGCATAGAAGCCGGATTTTTCTAGGTAGCCAAATTTCCTGATGATTTACTAATTAAATCCTCTCTTTTGGACCTTAGGGCTAATGTATTACGGCAAACCGAAGCTGAAGAGGATTTAATTAGTATTTTAAAGTGAAACTACAATGTTTAGTCCATTTCAGAATGGTGTTTCAATTATCGAATGATTTGGCAATCTAGACAAATTCAACTTCCATGCCAGAGTGAAATTAGGATGAAAATTGACCTCGTGTGCAACAATCTTATGAAAGGTTGTGTATTTACATCCGTTTTTTTAAAGCTCATGTGCAAAATCAAAATGTCACGAAAGATTCTGTATTTAGAGGCAATTATCCCTCTCTTAGCAAATAAATAAGACCTTTACATGTCCAATATTTTGCAGCAAACAACCTGTATAACTAAGATCAAGCTTTTTTCAAGTTCAACTTTACCATGATCCAATTACTGGATCACAGTTTGGCTGTGAACATTTCCTCATTTCTTTTTGCCAAGTATTTGGTATATCATTTAGTGAATATTTGTTTTTCTTTTATTGAGTACCATGTGATAGATGCTTGATTGTTCAAAGTAATAATGAAAATATATTTTCTATTATGACTGGCAGTCTGCTTAACCTAGCCCAGCTCCCATTTCTTACATTCTTTGGTTTTTTGATGTTCTGAAAGGACCTTTTGAGTCGAAATGCTACACTAGCTGAGGACCTGGCAAGCACAGGGGGAAATGATTCATCCCAACTCGAACACAAAGTCAGCTCTGGCTCCGAAAGAGTTCAAGTTGAAACTCTGCGACGAGACCTTCACGAGACTTCCCAAAGACTAGAAACCCTCAAAGCAGAGAAAGCCAAAGTTGAAGCTGAAGCATCAACACACAAAAGTGCTGCGAGTAAAATGGAATCCGATCTGCAAAGCTTATCCGATGCATATAACAGCCTGGAACAGATCAATTTTCAACTCGAACGTGAAGTGAAAGCATTGAAGAGTGGTGGATCAATCCCCATTGATATTGAGGCAATAAAGGCGGAAGCAAAGGAAGAAGCCGAAAAGGAGAGTGAAGCTGAATTGAGCGATTTGTTGGTCTGTCTTGGGCAAGAGCAGAGCAAAGTCGAAAAGCTTAGTGCGAGGCTATCGGAGTTGGGTGTGGATGCTGTTCAATTGCTGGAAGGAATCGGAGAAGATATGGGACTGGATGGCGAAGAAGATGATGATGATGACGACGATGAAGAAAAAGACTGATTTCTCAAATTATGATGCCGAGCTTACTCTTTAACGCTAATCTTTGTTGTACATGACATGGTAACCGTACATGATTGAAATAATTTATGATGTGGAAATTCAAGAATATACTGGGAATTTGGTTTCAGCTTCGAGTTCGTATCTTGAGCAAAATGTTAACTTTCAAGTTATAATTGTGCTAAATTGTGAATGCAAATAGACGTTATTTATACGGTTATTCTTCTTTAAACAGGGCTTACATGCACACCACTTCAAATTTTTCATAATTTCAAAATGAAGCTGATCTTTTTTTTAGGAGACACAGAATACAATTAATCATATCACATCGAATTACAATAATTATATAAGAGAATATCAAATATAAATGAGACATACAAACCCACACTTGGATTAAGAGATTTGAACCCAAGACCTCATACTAATGAGAGGCTTGTGGTGCCCCTTTTAGCCACTTGAGCTAGGCCTCCGCAACAAATAAAGCTGATATGAGAGACTTGTGGTGCTCCCTTCTGGCCACTTGAGCTAGGCCTCCTCAGCAAATGAAGCTGATCTAAACGCCACTTTACAATGTCTTGTACATAACTTTAAGAAAAATACAGAAAAATTGTTAAACAATTTACCTTCTCAATCGGTCACTTCTTCGCACCCGCCGCTGCCAAAATAGCCACCAAATGCGGCCAAACAGCAACCACCGCAGCCTCTTGCTAAGAAACAATGTCAAGCTAAAAGAAAATCACGTGTTAAGTTTTTCATAACAACTAATTAACTTACAATCAACATTCTTAACAAATTCATAGGATATCAAATTAAAACTTCCAAGAACACAACTCAAATGGCACTGAATTCTAGGGCATAAGAGAATAGGCTATGCAATTTCATTTTTTTAAGTGGAACTAAGCTATGAAAATTTATGGAGTGTTGGTATCTCGGCGGGGTGAGCACGGAGGTGCTCACAGAGAGCTGCTCTACGATGGCCTCTTTAGAGACTGCAGCGGAAAACGAGAAAAACGAAGAACAATGGACACACGAAGATGGTTTTTCCTGCAAAATATATGAATAATATCTTGCAGTGCTTTAAGGCAAAAATAATTCACTATAATAAAATGAATTACAACAAGTCGAGTAAAATACTAAACAGAAAATCTAACAAAAGTTAGAGAACTACTCAACTAAATTGTGCTCTAATTAGTAGATGTATTCCATTAAGCTCTGCCCCATCTTGTGCGTCTTCTTCTCTTTATATAGGTGCTAGAACTTGCTCTCCAAGTCTCCCCGTATAAGAAATAAGATCAAATCTTATCTTCTCATATTTAAGAGATAAAGAGATAAATTCTCTCACCATATCTTCCACAATGATCTCCACAAATCTTCTCCCCCTTTATCTCACCTAAATCAAAATAATATTTTGTGAAGAAATGCAAAAACAAAAAATAAGAAATCTATTTGGAAATAGATTTCAACAAACTCCCCTTTTTGCCTTTCTTCACAAAATATCAAAACCCCCATGTGGTAGCAAAACTGAGAAAATGACAGATAAGAAAAGGTGTGATAAGTTGAGATAAGAAAGGACAGTGATAAGATGAGATAAAAAATATATTGAGCGTTTGATATATAAAACAACAAATATAGATATTTTGGTTTATGTGTTTGGTAGAATTGTTTTGACTCGAGATAAATTACAAAATTACGAGATTACCCTTAAAAAAAACTAAATTAAAAAAAAGAATAAATTATTATTATTATTTTTTTTGAAACCATAAATTATTTTTTTTGTATTTTGCAAATAAAAGAACAATATTGAAAATAAAAAATCCAGATTGAAATAAAAAAATCTCCTCTTTCTCTCCCCATCCATTTCTTCTCTCTCTCTCTCTCTTACTCCTTCCAAATCAGGTAAAGCTTCAGCTCTCCCTCAATATATATAATTCAAAAATGCATATGCATAGAAGTTTGTGACTTTCCTAATGAAAACCACTTCACACAAATCAGTCCTGCTAAACAATGAAAATCAGAATACCAAAGCAGCAGAAGCACCAAGTCAACAACTAAACTAGATTCACAACTTAACAACACGATATGTGTACCAAACAATGAAGAGGAAAGAACAAGTCTGGAGAAGTAAGAACAACCTTTTACTCAAAATACATGTAATGTAGGCATGTTGATTAGTGCAGACTGTACAAGAACAATCTAAAAATCTACTTATCCAGTCATTAAGCAGTTTTGTCAGAGTACCAAATCAGTACAAGAACTTGCTGAATGTAACAGTAAGAAGCTCAGTCCAAAAAAAGTCTATTTATCAGCAAAGATAGATCATGCTTCTTCATCATCTCCCTTGTTGCTTCTGCTGATTGGGCGATGATCACAGGCTGACTGCCGAAACGAAGGAGAAGACAAGCCAATTCCTGAGAAGTAATATTGAAAACACGCCAATAAACAAAAGCATTCAGTAAAACAGAATTCTTTCACAAACAAAATTAAACGGGAACTAAAATTACTCACAGAAACCCCATCAATTAACCATCACAATATGTCTGGTAAAAACAAGCCTCATGTAAGAACTCACGGACATTCAGAGACCATCAAAGAAAACTCATCTTTCTGTAACTACATCAAAAGAAATCCACAAAAAATGTCTATGATTTTTTTTAATTCAAAGCTACCACTATGGCGAATAGAAGAATTATGCACCAACAATTCATGAAGAGACCATCAAAGATTTTACTATCCTCCACTCCAATTTTAATTACCATTCTTGTAACAAAATTGAGAAAGTGGAGAGGAAGAAGCAAGAGTTTTATACAACAAATAACTATGTACACACTCCAATCTTTTCACCCGAAACATCATTCTTAAACAACCAGAAAATAGGGGAGCAATAAGCAAATAAGAAGTTGAAAGTTAAACTTTAATGAGATTCTAATCGAATTTCATACTGAAGAGCAAAGCTAATTTAACAAGATGAATACTCTAATCTACTGGAGCAAATAAATTTCAGTTTTTCAGAATTATTGAGAGGTCCTTCAGTCAAATCGATCAATATTATTCAAAGTTGTTTGCAGGCCAACTTAAGCAGGAAGCACAATAGATAATGGAGCAAAACCGAAAACACCCAACTTTGAACTCATCTATTGTTGCAGCTTCTACAACTATTTTGGAGAGATTGATTACCTGTGCCGTCTTTCCGGGGGCCGAGAAGCGGCGGCGGTTGGTGGTGATGACAGGAAGGGAAAAATTTGGCTGCAAAGAGAGGGAATGAGATACAGAAACTGAGAGAAACAGATAGGAGAGAGAGAGAGAGAGAGAGAGAGAGAGAGAGAGTATATTACCTGTCGACGGCAGGCCCGCAGCGGACGAGGGGAGCTGCAGAAACCGATGGCGCCGACAGAACTGAAGCTGCAGATAGATAGAGTGATGTAGAGAAAGAAAGAGGAATGGGGAGAGAAAGGGGAAATGTATAGACGGCGGCTGTGGCAGTAGGGGAGCGGCGACGATGTCGTCTTCTCCAACAGTTCCGTCTAGGGCAAGAGCTCCAACTGTGATTTTGACGATTTGAATTTTCGAGAGGGTAAAAGAGAAAAGGAAATATGCGAGCAAAACACTGTGAACCCGTGAAATCCCAGGTACGAGATAGGAAAATTTAAGTCATTGTAACAGTGATATAAATTCGGGCCCGGGTATTTTGACGGGCCTTTGAGATTATTTTTTATGGATATCAACACCATATAAACCAAGATAGTAATAGCTTTCTTGGATTTTTCTGGATTTTCAGGTTTACCAAACGGGCCTTTAGTGAAAGAGCAGATCCAGGACCACCACTCAGTATGTCGAGTGTTGGCTCTAATACCACTTGTTGGTATCTCGGCGGGGTAAGCACGGAGGTGCCCACAGAGGGCTGCTCTGCGAGGGCTTCTTTGGAGACTGTGTGCAGCGGAAAACAAGAAGAAAAACGAAGAGTAATGGACACATGAAGATAGTTTTTCTTGCAAAATATATGAATAATATCTTGCAATGCCTCAAGGCAAAAAAAAATTATTATAATAAAGCGAATTACAACAAGTCGAATAAAATACTAAACAGAAAATCTAACAAAAGTTAGAGAACTACTCGACTAAATTGTGCTCTAAGTAGCAGATGCATTCTATTAAGCTCTGCCCTATTCTCTTTATATAGGTGCTAGAACTTGCTCTCCAAGTCTTCATGTATAAGAGATAAGATCAAATCTTATCTTCCTATATTTAAGAAATAAAGAGATAAATTCTCTCACCATATCTTCCACAATGACCTCCACAAATCTTCCCCTCCTTTATCTCACCTAAATCAAAATAATATTTTGTGAAAAAATGCAAAAACAAAAAATCACCAAAAGAGATCAAAAATCACGAAAGATTGTTCCCTCTTCGATACCTTCCTCGGATTTGACGGCGTCATTGACTCCTCCTTTTTTTCCTTCGAAAAATTAAAAAAGTGATAAAGTCACCATTAGATGAAGTATTTGTGAGAGAGAGAAAAAAAGTGATGAAGTCCCAATTAAAGCACAATTACCTTTAACTTAAAACAAAAGACAAAGAGTAAAGTCCGCGGCGACCAAATGCAGGATCAAAGACCGGGGTCCCGCTGCCAAAATTGTAGTTGGCGACCGCGGAGGTCACGGGCTCACGGTCTCTACAGAGACCGCGTGAAACCCGCGCTCCCGGTTGGCGCTTCCGGATTGGTCAACGGTTTATTCAACCGATTTTTTTTATTTTTTATTTTTATTTTTTTATTATTCAAAATTTTTCCTATATATACACTACATCAATTTTTCTTCAAACACCATTTCTTCTTCAACTTTTTTCATTTCTTCTTTAAATTAAAAAATCATGAATCGTGACTCGTGAGGAACTAGAGATGATAACACGTCATGCAATATATTTGCATAGGCAAATCCAAGAAGGAGTCACTGAAAATCGGCAGCGTGAAGAACGCCGATTGTCAAAAGCAAAGTAGCAATACATTGAGCGTGATCGTGAGTCAGGGTTCGAACAACTCTACAACGACTACTTTGCCGAAAATCCGACGTATGGCGAAGTCATGTTTCGGTGCCGATTTCGTATGCAACGATCGCTATTGTGGCGAATTATCAACACCTTGGAAGCGCGTGATCCATATTTCCAACAACGTCCAGATGCAACTGGACGAGATAGGCTTCATCCCCTTAAAAAATGCACGATGACGTTGTGTCAACTTGCATATAGCGGTCCGACGGATCAATTCGATGAGTATTTGTGCATCACTGAATCAACTGGACGAGATTGCCTAAAGTATTTTTGTCATGTTGTCATTGCTGCATTTGGAGACGAGTATATGAGGAAACCGACGGCTAGTGATTGTGAACGATTATTCCAAATACATGAAGTGAGACACGGTTTTCCTAGAATGCTCCGGAGTATCGACTGCATGCATTGGACATGGAGAAATTTTCCATCGGCATGGAAAGCTGTACACGCCAATCACAAGAAAGGATGTCCAACGATTATTCTTGAAGCCGCGGCATCAACTGACTTATGGATTTGGCATGCATTTTACGGCATCTCTGGCTCGAATAACGACATCAACATGTTGAATTACTAAGACATATTCAGCGATTATTTGAAGGGCGTAGCGCCGGCGGTCAATTTCACGGCGAACAACAAGCAGTACAAAATGAGTTATTACCTTGCCGACGGTATTTATCCGAAATGGCCAACTTTCGTGAAGACGGTGCTATGTCCGACAGAGCGAAAGAGATAACTTTTCATGCAGAAACAAGAATCGGCGAGGAAGGACATCGAGAGAGCATTCGGCATTCTCCAAGCACAATGGACGATAGTACGAGGGGCGGCACAATTATATTATATCGAAAATTTAACAGAAATTACGTATGCATGTGTTATCATGCACAATATGATAATTGAAGATGAAGGAGAGGAAGCCGAAAATTGAGAGGACGACAAGGTATCGAGCTCTTCAACTAATCAGACGCAAACACGTCAAGGTGTTGATGTCTCTTTTGCACATTATATGCAAAGGCATGCCGAGCTCCACGATCTAAGAGATCATACGAAACTCGAAGAGGATATGATCGTGGAAATTTGGGCATGTTTCGGTTCTAATTAGTATTTTATTTTTATTTTATTTTATTTTATTGTAATTTTCATAACGTGCAATACAATTGAATTTTTTACAAAAATCTTGTATTAATTTAAAGCATCTAAAAATTAATTAAAAAAAAACAATAAAATATTATAAGATACCACCATATTTTGGAGGTCTCTACTGCTTCAAATTTTGAAGAGCTCCAAAAAATATTAAAATATTAAAATCTTTAAGTGGAGGTCTCCATTCCATATGAAACAAAATAAACACTCCCAGTTTCTAAACAAAAGGAAAATATGACATACTGTAACAAACAAAACATTCAAAAAAAAAAAAAAAAAACCTCTCATCTCCACTTGAGTTGCAAGCGAACCTTTATTATCCTTGGTGGGGCTATTCCAAAATCCAAGGGTTCATTCAGCACTACATGATAGGATGTGGCCCAAAGGCCCAGATCAACTCGGCCCACCCAGATTGAAGCCCAATAACGAGTCAACAAAATCATCCAACTGCCCCACGATTTCTCAACCACCCGCGATGGTCAGAGTACGGACGGACATGCGAGAGCAGCATCCATGAATCACCCGTGACCTCAATTCTCTATAAATAGAGCTATCTTGTAAGATAAAAGGGGTGGGGCACTGTACTTACTAGTTAAAAGACTTCAATATAAAGATTCTCTTTTTCCTCCATGGACGTAGATCTACCCATAGATCGAACCACGTAAATTCTTGTGTTTTTAGCTTTCTATAAATCTCACTATCACAAAAACACTCTAAAATCGACGATCGATCACTGGCGCCGTCTGTGGGAAACACTGGAATTTTGTGAAACCGATCAGAGCATTTTGAGTAAAGATACGATGGTGAGACCAACCCGCTCCGCCACCACTGCCTTCGCCGCCGCCAAAGCAAAACAGAAGCAAGCTGACCCCTTCACCAATCCGCCTTACACTCCAGTCAACGAGGAAGAGGGTGACGTTAGTCAAGCTCAGAAAACTGCTTCCCAAATCCGACGTGACCAACAGCCCATTCGCCGAACTCCTGAAGGCCACCTGGAAGATGTTCCGTCTGGAGATTCAGCTAGCAGCGATGGGCTTGATCAGGGTGGCAGCCGACGCGGCACCGCCGAACTCCAACCTGAGTTTGGAGACGCACTGAAGGCGTACCTGGACCTCCACGAGCAGGACTTTCGTAAGTTCGTCGGTCAACATCGACAACAAAGTCAAAACAGAGAAGACGGAGTCGAACCGTCACAAAGGCGATCCCCAAGTCTCCAGATCGTTGGAGACAGGGAGGCCGAACTTCCCCAAAGGCGACAAAACAATCGCCGTGGGAACAACCGCGCTTCACCTCGGTGCGGATCAACGTCACCTCGTCAGAACGCCATTCCACCTCGGCGTGACGAAGGGAACACCTACCAGGGAAGATTCACCGTGTACGGTCGAATCTCGACTCCCTTCACTAATAAGATACTCTATACCCCCCTCCCGTCGACGTATAGAGTGCCTCCTATCCCGCCTTACAACGGGTCACAAGACCCCAACAACTTCCTATCCCGATTCCAATACAACATGATGAACCAGGGATTGGCCGAAGATATTTACATGTGTAAAGTCTTCCCCGAGCTGCTAGTGGACAACGCTAGGAGTTGGTTTGATAGCCTCCCTAATTGCAGCATAGGGTCGTATGCCGACCTACTTGACGCTTTCGAACGCCGTTTTTTTAGAAAGCCGAGGCAAAAATCAGCCTAGCCCAGCTCCTAACCTTAAGGCAGGGGCGGGGAGAAACGATCAGTGATTTTCTGGCCCGTTTTTATAACGAAAGCCTTAAAGTCGATCGTCTCTCCGACGACGTGCTTATCTCGGCATTCCAAAATGCCATTCAGTCCGGAACTCTCTTCAGAGAGCTTGTAAAGGCACGCCCAATGACCTCCAGGCAGCTATGGAGGATTGCTGATGCATTCGCGGAGGCGGATGAGGCCGATCGGAAAAAGCGGGCAGCAGATCGGCCCGAAAACAACGATAAGAGGAAAAAAGAGGAGCGCGCCGACCTTGGGCAAGGTCGCCGAAGTGCCCTCGAAAGGTTACAGCGAGGACCTCTCGAGTCCCGCTTAGGACCTCGGCCCAACCAAGACCGAAGTCAGTATACACCCCTGACAAAGTCCAGGGTTGAAATATACGAGCTTCACTTAAACTTGTTCGAGAAGCCACCGCCCTTATCCCGAGGTGGGTCGAAACGCCGATCCAAGGAGAAATACTGCAAGCTCCATAATGACTACGGTCATGAAACCGAGGACTGCAGGGACCTCGCCTCGGACATAGAACACATGGTACGCGACGGTACCCTTAAACTGTACCAAAGTCGCAACCAGAAAGAGGCCCGACCTCAAGGGAAGGGCAAGAGAAAGAAAAACAAGGGAGGCAATAACTGTACCCCCCAAAACGACAAAAGGCCAAAGCACGACAACGAGGATGAGGATGAAGATCAGCCTCAATATGATGCAGTCATCACGGCCATCACCGGACTGCCCGAAGGTACGACGAGGTCATCGTTGAAAGCCGAGGCCGGAAGTCAACAGCGGGAAGAACCCACCTAAAAAAGGTTCAAAAAGGATGAGGTCGTCACCTTTTCTAGCAACGACCCAGTTCCCCATGCGATACCTCATCAAGATGCCACCATAATCGAGGCCGTAGTGGCCAACAAATTGGCCCATCGCATATTTATTGATAGTGGGGCCTCTGTGAGTGTGCTCTTTAAAGACTGCTTCGATAAGCTCGATATTGAAGAAGCACGTCTAAGGCCAGCACCCATGCCGCTAAAGAACTTCACACAATAAGAGACGACGACGGAAGGCATAATTTCACTGCCCGTGACAGTTGGAAAGAGCCCGTTGTCCACTACGAAGATAATTCACTTCTTCATCGTAAAAGCCAGCTCCCCCTATAACATCATCTTAGGAAGGGATTGGCTAATAGCAACGAAGGCGATCTGCTCAGCCTACCACCTGACAATTAAAATTCCGTCTAGAAACGGAGTGATCACGCTTCGGGGAAACCAGCAACAGGCTAAGGAGTGCATGCAGGTCGCACTCCGAGGTGTTAGGAATCAACACCCCCAAGCATAGCAACTACAGAAACCCGAAGAGGTAGAGCCGACGTCGCATCCATCCGTCGAGCCAGTAGAAGACGTCGCATTATATGAAGATGACCCTGCCAAGGTCGTCAAAGTAGTGTTCGTCGGCGAAAATGAGCTCCGAAGTCAACTTATCCGGCTACTTCGGGAGTATAGAGATGCCTTCGCTTGGTCGCCGCTAGACATGACCGGGGTGGCTCCAAGCGTCATCACTCATCACCTCAACATCGATCCTGAGGTAAAACTAGTTCGGCAGAAGCAGCGAGCCTTCGCAGCTGAAAGGAATCAAGTGATCCATGACGAGGTTCGCCAACTGCAGAAGGCCGATATTTTATTCGAAGTAAAATATCCGACCTGGTTGGCCAACCCAGTGATGGTGAAGAAGCAAGGAGGCGGGTGACGGATGTGTATTGATTATACTGACCTCAATAAACACTGCCCGAAAGACTGCTACCCCCTCCCCAACATTGATAAGAAGGTCGAAGCTCTTATTGGCCACAAGGCGTTCAACTTCTTAGACCTGTACAAGGGGTACCACCAAGTCCTCATGAATGAAGAGGACGCTCCGAAGACCGCTTTCGTCACAGACTTCGGCGTCTACGCATACAAAAAGATGCCCTTCGGGCTGAAAAATGCTGGAGCTACATACCAAAGGATGGTCGACAAGATTTTTGAAGACCACATCGGTAGTATTGTCGAAGTGTATGTAGACGATATAGTCGTAAAAAGCAAGGAAATCGCCACTTGTGTAAACGACCTTAAAGTTGTTTTTAGCTTACTTCGTAAAGTGAACCTAAAATTAAACCCAGAAAAGTGTACTTTCATGGTCCGGTCTGGAAAATTTCTAGGGTGTTGGGTTTCACGCAAAGGGTTAACAGCTAACCCATCAAAAGTCCGAGCTATCCAAGAAATGCGAGCGCCGAAGTCAATTCATGATGTGCACAGGCTGACGGGCTGCCTAGCCGCCCTAAGTCGTTTCCTATCCAAGGCCGCCGAAAAATAACTCCCATTCTTCAAAATACTAAAAAAGGCGCCGAACTTTGAATGGAACGACGAGCACAAGGGAGCTTTCGATGGCTTAAAGACGTACCTCGCAAATCTCCCCACATTATCTGTACCAAAAGAGGGCGAGGACCTCTCCCTATACCTCGCCGCTTCGGACGAGGCAATCAGTGCAGTCCTGGTACGAGAAGAAAAACGTCATCAGCTACCCGTCTATTTCATAAGCCGAGCCCTAAAAGGACCGGAGACGAGGTATCAACCTCTGGAAAAGGTCGCACATTGGTGAATGCGGCAAGGAGACTCCGACCGTACTTCCACGCACATCCGATACAAGTGCTGACCGACCTCCCACTTCGGCAAGTGCTTACAAAACCAGAAGCGTCCGGGCGAATCGCTAAATGGGCTGTAGAACTCGGCGAGCACACGATTTCCTTTGTACCTCGCCAAGCCATTAAAGGGCAATCTTTGGCTGATTTCTTAGTGGAAGCCAAGTTCACGGACGCACAACAATCCGTTGAACCCACTAAGGATAAATTAAAGGCTGAGGCGCCGAAGCCACCACCACAAGACTGTTGGAAGGTCTACGTCGATGGAGCCGGAGTCTTACTCATCAGCCCTGAAGGAAAGGAGATCACCCACGCACTCCGGTTCAATTTCCCGACCACAAATAACGAAGTGGAGTACGAAGCTCTAATCGCTGGACTTCGTCTAGCCCAAGCTCTCCAAGTAAGGGCCATTCAAATTCACAGCGACTCTCAAGTCATAGTGAACCATATACTAGGCAAATACGAAGCCAAAGGAGAACGAATGAAGAAATACCTCCATAAGACCAAGATCCTACAATAAAGCTTCTCGTACTTTGAGTTGGTGCGAATCCCAAGAGGAGATAATGAGCGAGCTGACACACTAAGCAAACTCGCATCATCATCAACGATCCCTCCGGTGGAAGAAGTACAGCTCCGAAGCATTGATGACGCCGAAGTTAATGTAGTAAACGAAGATGGACCGAACTGGATGACTCCACTTCGTAATTACTTGTTAAATGGCGAACTCCCAACTGATAAGGCCGAGGCTAGGAAGCTCCTGGCCAAGTCCACGAAGTACGTCCTGGAGCAGGGAATACTGTATAGAAAATCCTACCTCCAACCTCTCCTAAGATGTGTGGGGCCCAACCAAGCGAACTACGCACTGCGCGAAGTCCATGAAGGTTCCTGTGGCAGTCACATCGGAGCCCGCGCCCTGTCCAAAAAGGTCATGAGGTGGGGTACTACTGGCCCACTATGTTCCAAGACACTACCGACCTCGTCAAACAATGCCCGAAGTGCCAATCCATGCGACGGTTCCGAGATTGCCACAGACCGAACTGGCTAGCATGCAAAGCCCTTGGCCGTTCATGCAGTGGGGAATTGACATCGTCGGCCCATTCAAAAAAGCTCCCGGCCAACTACAGTTCCTCATTGTAGCAATCGACTACTTTACAAAGTGGGTCGAAGCCGAACCATTGGCACGAATCACAAGTAAAAATGCCCTAAACTTCGTTTGGAAGAACATAGTTTGTCGCTTCGGCATACCTCACGTCCTCGTCTCAGATAATGGAACCCAGTTCACAGACAGGACATTCAGAGAATGGTGTGACTAACTCCACATCCAACAGAAGTTCACCTCGGTAGCCCATCCTCAAGCAAATGGCCAAACCGAGGTTACGAACCGAACGATAGTCAAGGGGTTAAAAACCCGGCTGGATAAGGCCAAAGGAGACTGGGCAGCGAACTTACCCCAAGTCCTATGGTCGTACCGAACCACCCCGCGGACATCACACGGTGAAACACCATACAGCTTGGTGTATGGAACCGAAGCGGTGATCCCGGTAGAGATCGGTTTGCCGAGCCCCCGAACGCTTAACTTCGCGGCCCAAGACAACGAAGACGGACTTCGAACTAACTTGGATTTGCTAGAAGAAAAATGAGAACAAGCCTACATACAAGAAGCTCGATACAAACAACAAGTAGCTCGGTATTATAACAGCCGGGTGAAGCATCAACAACTCCAAGTAGGCGACTTCGTACTTCGGAATAACGAGGTCAGCAGGGCGGAGAAGCTCGGCAAATTAGAAGCCACCTGGGAAGGACCATACCGAGTTCGAGAAGTCCTCAGAAAAGGGTCGTACAAGCTCGCCCACCTATCTGGTGAGCCCATACCCCGTACATGGCACATTACCCACTTGAAAAGGTACTTTGTATAAACAGAGGGTGATGTCCAAGTTCATTTAGGTCGTAGGAATCGAGTTGTCCTGGTAAATTTTGTCTTATTTTGACTTCGTTCAATTAAAATTTTTTTAGCTTTCACTTACTCGTTTAAATAATTTGCATGCATTTTGCACATTTCTCTCTCTCGTTTATATTAAGTATCTCGATTTTAAAATCCTGACGAGGATACGCAAATAAACTCCGCCTCGGAGTAACACCTAAACGCGCGTAAGGGGACCACCCCTATCGATAAATTCGATAAATAAGGAACCAAAAGCCAAAACTTCGTCTTAAGACGAAGTGGCTACCTAAAAAGCCTAAACTTCATCTTCGGACGAAGAGGCTAACTGAAAGCCTAAACTTCGTCGTTAGACGAAGTGGCTACCTAAAAAGCCTAAACTTCGTCTTCGGACGAAGTGGCTAACTGAAAGCCTAAACTTCGTCGTTAGACGAAGTGGCTACCTAAAAACCCTAAACTTTGTCTTCGGACGAAGTGGCTAACTGAAAGCCAAAACTTCATCTCTGGACGAAGTGGTCGACCGAAAGCCCAAACTTCATGACGAGGATATGCAAATAAACTCCGCCTCGGAGTAACACCTAAACGCGCGTAAGGGGACCACCCCTATTGATAAATTCGACAAATAAGGAACCAAAAGCCAAAACTTCATCTTAAGACGAAGTGGCTACCTAAAAAGCCTAAACTTTGTCTTCGGACGAAGTGGCTAACTGAAAGCCTAAACTTCGTCGTTAGACGAAGTGGCTACCTAGAAAGCTTAAACTTCGTCATTAGACGAAGTGGCTACCTAAAAAGCCTAAACTTCATCTTCGGACGAAGAGGCTAACTGAAAGCCTAAACTTCATCGTTAGACGAAGTGGCTACCTAAAAAGCCTAAACTTCGTCTTCGGACGAAGTGGCTAACTGAAAGCCTAAACTTCGTCGTTAGACGAAGTGGCTACCTAAAAACCCTAAACTTCGTCTTCGGACGAAGTGGCTAACTGAAAGCCAAAACTTCATCTCTAGACGAAGTGGTCGGCCGAAAGCCCAAACTCCGTCACAAGACGAAGTGACTATGAGAAAGCTGCCTTCGTTGAAAACAAGGGAACCCGCCTCAGTTAAAGACAAGGATAGAAAGCTTAAACACAAATGCAAAAATTTCTGTTTTATTTGAATGAAAATAAATGTACAATTGTTACATTAAGAAGATGAGGAACCCGGAGGCTTTGGCTTACTAAAACTAAACCAATCTCTGGCAAAATCCCTGCCGGAATTAAAGTTCAAAACATCGTCTATACTAAACCTGCCTCGACCTCGTCCAGAAGCCGAACTTCGGCCTCTACCTCGAACATTCTGGCTCGCCCGACCCCGGCCCCGTCCAGACACCGATCGCCGCTCTTGACTATAAATTTCTTGAGAATGACATGTCACAATCTTCGGGTCCGGGTCAGCAGACCTCGAAGATTCACCTTCCAAAAATTCTCTAGAAGTACGGTCGAGCAACCTCGGATCCAGATCGGAGGAAATTGAAGTCGCAGATCCAGCCTCTAAAGACAGACGTCGCTTCAACTTCGGAAAGCGATCAAGGACTGTCTCATAAATGCTCGCCACACGAATGAGCTCTTCAAACTCACCCCTAACCTGCCAGGATTCATTCCCATATTGCTCCCTGTAGCTTCGGCATCAGGCCTGGAGCTCCTTGACCTTATCGTAAGTCTCGGAAATCGTGGATCCCCCGGCTCGGTGAATTATGGTCTCGTACTCCATATGCTCCTCGACGATCTCTTTGCAAGTCTTGATGTCGTCCCGAGCTCGTTGGTACTGGTCTTCAAGCTCCATATATTTGACATGCATCTCATCAAGTTTTTCCTGAGCGGCCCGAAGTTTCACCTCGGCCTCAATCTCGATGTTATCAGCTCGCTTCTTCCAGCCCGAAGCATCGAGCTCGGCTACTTCTATAGCTCGGCGAAGCTCGGATATTTCTTTAACAAGGTGGGAAGCATCGTAAAACTCAGGGGCAGGCTACAGAATAAATACAAGCAAGGTTTAACAGAGAGCCTTTTTTATTTATAGCCGAACACGGCAAATGAAACGCCACCCTAATGGTGACGAAGTACAAGGATACAAAAAAAAAAAAAAAAAAAAAAAACAGAGAGGGAAAGAAGCCAAAAATCGTGAAAAGTGTCAATTGACTCCATCACGATTTTCTCCTTTTAGGCCGACCTCTGGTTCGACCTCGGGCTCCTCGGGGTCGTCGCGAGCAGGCTCCTCGGTGGTCTTTGTAACCGGCCTCTTCAGTAGGTCGGCAATGACCGTCTCCAGGAGTTCGTACCTGTCAACGGGACATCGCCGAATAGCCCCTTCGCTGAGCGGGCTCCTCTACGCGGCGAGCTGCTCGACCACCGGAATGGCGGAACTGTGCTCCAAAAGCACCCCGGCGAAGTCCTGCAGTGTCTCTTCCTCCGTCGCAATAGCATACCCGTACTTGGTTTTGTCCAAGTCTGGGATGTCGGCAGCGATGTCGTCGAGCACTGCGGAGACGATCGGGGTGCTCAGGGCACCTGCCAACTGAACGGCCATCCGGGAAAAGTGCTGCGACCGGAAGACACGTTCCACCACAGCTCGGAACACGCCTCCCTGACCAGCCACCATCCCGGCAATTTCGGCCTTCAGGCGACCCACCTCAGCCTCCAGCTCGGCATTCTTTTTCTTAGCCTCTTTGGCGGCAGCCGAAGCCGCCGCCTCCCTCTCCGCTGCTGCCTGCGCCGCGACCTCGGCGGCTGAGATCTTGGCCATTAGCCGATCCTCTACCGCCGCAACTTCGGCAGCCTTTGTCTGGAACTTGGCAACTCCATTCCTAATGAAGTTAGCCAAGCCCTGCAGCCCATCCAAAGCCGCCTCGGCTTCCTAAAACCCAAAAAAAACCAAAGGACAATTTTATTAGAGGTTACAATCCCCATATACAAGTACTTACAGTTTTACGCTTACCTCGGGAAACGACATTTCCCGTGCATGTCCTTGGCCCGAGGTTGGGCCACTCCCGACGATTGTCACTTCGTCATCCAACGAAAGCAGAGTTAGTCGAGATTGTTGGTCCACCAACTACAGCGAAGAAGAGCTTCGGACAGGAGCTTCCAACTGCGAACTCACGGACACCGACCTACCAAGGTCGGCAGTCCGTTCCGACGACGTCGCCGACGTCACCTTCTCCGCCACCGAAACAGAGGACTTCTGCCTCTTCCTCTTGTTCCTATTCTGGAGAGCGGCCTGGATAGATTGTGCATCCACTACAAAAAAAAAGAAAGAAAGATATACATCAGTAAAAATGAAAGAGACCACAGGACATATCAGTGAAGCAGAGCCTCACCCAAGTCCACATCGGACACGGAGTTATACGGGCTTAACCCGTGATTTGCGAGCTCGGCCTCGGCATAATCCCTTTTAATGAGGCCGATGTTCACCAAGCTCATTTCAAGCTCACTGGTTGGTTTCCCAGTGTCTCGAAGAACGAACTTGGCCGTGGTCCAAGGATACAACGGCACGCCTTCACACCGGCAAAAGAAGAATTTCTTCTGCCAGTTTGTCACCTTAGTGGGAGTCCCTAACTTGAACCTACTAATAGGGGAAAGGTAGGCCCACCCCGTCGGACCAAGCTTAGGTCTAAAAAACCTAATAAATGAATCCACAGTAGGCGTGCCACCACGGCGGCTGACCTCAAAACAAAAACTAACGACCTGTTTGATGGAAGGAGGTTGCAACTGACCTAAAGCCAGATGGAGCTCTTCTAAGAGCTCGGCAAAAAAACGATTTAAAGGAAAACGAAGACCAAAATGAAGATAGTCTTCATATACAGTAAAAAAACCTACGGGAGGCGAGCTACCCCTATCGACATCACGAGGTAGGAGCAACTCGACTGACTCGGGAAACAAAAAACGACGAGCCAAATCCTGCATATGAGACACAGACATGGTCGAGGCACACGCCAGTGAGGCATTAGACCCGACCACCGGCGGGAATTCGAATTCTCGAAACGCCGGCGGAACTAGCGTGCGTGTATGTACATTTAGCCAAAGCCTCGCCGGAAAAACCCTAGACGGCGAGGGTGAAATCTGTGCGCTGGCCCTACCAGTATCTACTTGGGGAAAAGAAGAAGAATCCATTACAGGGAAAGTACTTACTTGTCAAAGTCTTTTTCCGACTACAAATCACCGGGAAATTGAACTGGACGGCGGCGGCGGTTGCAGAATTTTGGGTCTAGGGTTTTCTCTCTCGCTTGCAATTGGAAATCGATTGAGGGGGAAAAATATTTTTTAGCGTACACTGGAAGCTTTTATAAGCAAAGGCACGCCTTTTCAAATCCCGCCTCTCCGCCTGCTCCAACAAAAGTGCGACACGTATCCTACCTACCCTGACACCAACAGTCGTGCCTTCTCATATCACGACTATTCAAGCTCGACCTCGTCAAAACGAGGCGGTATGCAGTTCGACTTCGTCAAAATCTTAATTTCGATGGGGCAATGCAATTTAAGCTCGACCTCGTCAAAACGAGGCGGTATACAGTTCGACTCCAGCGAACTCTAAATTTCGATGGAACAATGCAATTCAAAGCTCGACCTCGTCAAAACGAGGCGGTGTGCAGTTTCAACTTCGTCGAAATCCCACGGGGCAATTTACACCTCTCTACAATGACCTCGCTTCTCCGACCTTTTGGGGGGGGATGTGATAGGATGTGGCCCAAAGGCCCAGATCAGCTCGGCCCACCCAGATTGAAGCCCAATAATGAGTCAACAAAATCATCCAACTGCCCCACGATTTCTCAACCACCCGCGATGGTCAGAGTACGGACGGACATGCGAGAGCAGCATCCATGAATCACCCATGACCTCAATTCTCTATAAATAGAGCTATCTTGTAAGATAAAAGGGGTGGGCACTGTACTTACTAGTTAAAAAGACTTCAATATAAAGATTCTCTTTTTCCTCCGTGGACGTAGATCTACCCATAGATCGAACCACGTAAATTCTTGTGTTTTTAGCTTTCTATAAATCTCACTATCACAAAAACACTCTAAAATCGACGATCGATCACTATACGTCTCCATTCATTAATATTACCTTCACCCCTTGAATACTCTGCCCCCTCCCCTCACTCACTTCTTGCATCAGTTTCTTAAGAGAAGCATTGTTTCTCTCCAGCCAATGATGAGCTACAAACTTGGGGCGACAGATCGAAAACAAACCAAACAGAATCTTATAACCCCAATCGCAACTCACGAATTCGATCGCGCCAAATTCTCCACTGCTACAGCTTCATCACCTTCATCATCTTTGATACCATCACTTTTCATCCGACGCCCAATATTACATAGAGAGAGAGAGAGAGATTGATTCTTGATTTAATCAAAATTGCTAAACCTAAAAGTGTTTCTGAGGTTTGTCAACAAGTATACTAATTATAAGCTTGAGAAAAAGTACTATACTTTTTAATTTCCTTGAATTAGAATTTCGTATCATACTCACATAATCATGGGATTTGATTAGATTTTAATGGTATGAAAAATATTAATCCTGTTGTAATCATAAATAACATGTTTTATACAATCAAACTATAAATATAGATTAAAAATAAAATAAAATCGTGCGTGACTATTTGTAAATTCCATAAAATTTAACTTAAAAGAATATTCATAAGTCTCGAAATTCGAAGTGTACCACTTATTATTGTATACAGTATTTTTCTAATGAGTATCATTAGAACTATACATTAGTAACCAATAAGCACTACGGCATTATTAAATAAGCTTCTTATTGTTTTGGATTAAATTGTACGTAAACCAATTATGTAATGAGAATTATGAATTAATTTGAACCATTAATTTTGTCAAGATAAACCGTTGTCGTGATAGAAAACATGAGTATTGTACATAATAAGCATGATTCAAAGAACAAATATTCATATCTAAATAACCATATTTTATACACAAAACAATATGAATACAAATATAAATAAGAGGGTTTTCACTATAAGGTTGGTTTTCAAAATAGTCCTCCCCTACATTATTCTATAGCTTATTTAAATGCTTATTCTCAAAGCATGAACACAAAGGAGTATATTTTAAATGCTTAATTTATTTATTTAAAAATATTTTTAATTCTTTAGATATGCGTAAAATTTATTTTATTTTGAAAAAAAAAATAGTTGTATACATTCCAGAATTATATGAATCGATATAACTTTACGTAAATTAAAAGAAAACTTCAACCATTACCTAAACTTCAACCATTACCTTAAAAATTGATTCTCGTGTTACTTATTTATATTAAAAAATCGTTGAACAAAATCCCCTAATTATATGAGTGCTTATATTTATATAAATTTTACTCCAGTTGACAGTGTATGCCTTTAATCAACCTAAAAACGGTAATTAATAGATTTTTCCCTCATTTATTTTAATTATCTACAACTGTACACACACAAACACACACACACAAAAGTTCTACTATGAACCACTCCTTTTAGATGGTCAAATGAAATGTAGGGTGGACGTGTGTTGGCCTAATCAATGAGATAAAAGTAAAACAGTGGATCCCATATAAGTGGGATTTATTATTATTATTATTATTATTATTATTATTATTATTATTATTATTATTATTATTTTTAATGTAAGTGGGATTCATATCCCACAAATTAGCACTACTAAATTAAGTAAGGGTGTACATGGTCTGGTTCGATGCGGTTTGATATCAAAACCAAACCAAATCGTAAAATATGGTTTGGTAATTATTTGAAATCAAACCGAACTATACTAGCATTAAAATCAACCCAAACCAAACCATATTAGTGTGGTTTGGTGCGGTTCGATTTGTGGTTTTTACATATTTTTCATTTGCTTCTTTTTTACATAAAACGTATTTGTACTTAAATTTCAAATAGTAAAATAAAATAATTCGTGTATTCTTGTATGAATTCTGATTTTTAACACAACGAAAATTATGAACTACAATCTAACATTTACATTAAAAAGTAAACAATTAAGAATTTAAATAAAATTACTTAATATCAAAAACAAATAAGAAACCTCCAAATAGTTGAAAATACTATTTTATACAAAAAAAATAGGTTAAATTGTATTATCTTATTTTTCTTTAATTAATATTTCTCAACACCCAATGTTGGTAAAATAGAACACAACGTAATATGTCAAAAATAATACTCCGTAATTATTATATTATTATTATTATTATTATTATTATTATTATTATTATTATTATTATTATTATTATTATTACGGTTTTACGGTTTACGGTTTGGTTTATATTTTCTTAAGAACCAAACCTAAACCGTAAATCATAATTTTTGAAAATAAATATCCAAACCTTATTTTTTCAAACCGTAAACCAAACCAACCCGTATAATTTGATTTGGTCTAGTTTGATTTACGGTTTAAACCAAACTGTGAACACCACTAAAATTAAGGATTGAAGTACGAACGGATACCAGGCTTTCAGACATACTCTATTTTTAATCCACAAAGTATAGAAGATGATCAGATAAGAGTAAGAGTTTATAAGAATCAAACTATTATTTTTTGGCCAAATAAAACAATGGAAACCATTGCTCTAGAGAGGAATGCTCTATTGTCCACCGTGAGAATATTTAATATGCACACGGATGACGTGACAGCGTTATAAATAAGAAAATTAATTTAAATATATACCATAAAAATTAAATCCTACCAAAAAAAAAATTAAACCCTACTAAAACAAATTAAACCCTAAATGAAAATATTACTGACGTGACACTGCCACATAAGCAATTGTCATATTAAATTTGTCCATGGTGGGTAGGGGAGCATTTCTATTGCTCTAGAATGGAAGGAGTATCTTTTATTATATTCAACTTCATTTTTTTTTTTTTAAATAGCCAAATAAAACAACTAAAACCATTGCTCTAGAACGGAGGGAATATCTTTTATTCTTTTATTATATTCAACTTATAACTTCATATTACCAATATACACATCATGTGCACAAGTTAATAATCGAAATGATAACAAAATTAACTAAATCACGAGACTGAAACATATGACTAAATGATCTAAGCATATATAAAATCTTGATTAAAGGCGTCAGAATAATTAGATAACCCTGTATAAGAATTGTCTGCACCAAATATAAAACAAAATTATGCAGTATAAAGGGCTCTCTATATTCATGATTTTACGAATTGTACACAGCCTCAACACATAATGGGGATATAAAACTCAAAAAACTACTCTCTCTGTCCCACTTCATTAGTACCGAAGTAATATTTTATACCTCAAGTATATTCAATCTATGGGACTAAACGAAGCCGGACGGATGGAGTACTACTTTACATCGTTACCATGAATCTTTCGTGGTCAGTCAACTCTGTTCCAAGATACACATGTGAAGGAAGGTTGATACACAAGCTAAAGTTCATCTGTTTTAAGCTTCACTAATCTCGCCTTCCCTACATACACCTACATCAATAACCATGCTTTCCTTCGTTGAACTCAACACCTTGCAGCAATTTCTCCTCGGAGACTAGCCATAAAGAAATGCAGAGTCATTTCAATTACAAAGATAGTGTACCAGAGAGCATAAAATACTAAAATCATAAGGAAATTAAACAGAGTTTTCTCAAATCTAAAGAACGTGACATCCGTTAAATTAATAGTTTACATATATAAAGTTAATATTGGGCAGGTCTTAATAGTTTATCAGCCCCTACATGTCATCATTTTATGGTATTTCTTGACAGAAAAAGCCTGGCATCAAGTTGACCTTTTGATCTAGAGTTTTCTGGTCACATACTATCTAGTGACTAATTAATTACTACGTAGAAACCAATTATTGACTTCAGAAAGTAGACACAATTTCTCCGAAAATCTAAACATGAGAGTGAGTGAGTGATTGGCTTACCCTGTCCCAGAGATGAGGATCAGCCATCTTATACACTTCTACTCGAACAATATTTTCCGGATCAGTCACATTCCATTTGCATTCGGGCTGAGAAATACGATGCTTCACATACACACTCACAGTTCGATTATGAGGCTCCTCCAATCGAGCCCTGGACAAATAGAACACAAAGGGCTTCTGACACGGATTCCTCATAACCGGCCTCGTGTTGAATGCATAGGCAGTGTAATCAGCTCTCTTGTACCAGTTCAAGAAAGTCCTCGATGGCATCTCGATCTCTCTAGGCAACAAAATTCCCCGGAATATCTGAACTGCGAATCCCCACGAAACTGATACACTCCAACCATTGGTTTTATCATAGCAAATCGACTGCTGCATCAGAGCAGCTGAATCGAGTTGCATTGGGACTCTCAGCCTCTGCAGTGCTTGAATTCGAGTCACATTTGGGAATATTGGCTCCACCACATCTAAGTGGTGTAAAGACACTAATGGTGTGATGGGGTGTGATGCTAAGAGCCCGAATAAATCCCCATGAACATCGTACTGAATTTTCATCCACCAAGAATACACTGTTAGAATTAAATAAAATCACCTCTCCACATTATGATCAGGCACATTCAATTCACTCCAACCATATTGTATACACTTTAATTAATCAACAATATACTTAACTATGGTTGTTGTGGAGGTTTAACAGCAAACTGCATAGATTGACCAGCCTAGAGATAGAAATACATCTTGCTAAATAATGAACCTCAAAATATAGGCAATTAAACAACATAATCTAGTTCATGTGTTTAAGACAGTAGGAAGCAAAAGTCATCAACTCTTTCAGCAAAGCCAGGAAATTAAATATTCAGGTCAATGTTCAACCCCTATCAGAACTTGCCACGATCAAGAAAATAGACATAATCAAAGACAATCACATTAAAAAAAACCTCAAGAAAAGAACAAAAGCATAAAGCAAAAGGAAAGACACACAACCACAAACAAAAGAAATAAAGAATAAGGAACCGATTCCACCGACTCACCTGGTGAAAGCCGAGTTCTTTAGTGAGTGGCACCCCCAGTTCCGCCATACACGCCTGCATCCGATCGTCGGAGCCGTACAACCCGGGGTATCTCTGTATACACCTATCCTGCATCTTCTGCAGCGCCACCGCCAGCGGGTAGCTTATGGCGAAGCCGCCGCCGCCGTACGCCATGGCGTAAGAGAAGTGGATGTTCTGCAAGTGGCTCTCGCTTGAGCTACCGACGTAGTAGTACTGCTCGTGATCGTACTTGTTCAGAACCCTAACCAGATTCTCCGCCACGAACACCGTGTCGTCGTCGCCCATCACAAGCCACCGCACATTATCCATATTCGCCGACATCAGAGTCTCCGAAACAATCCGAGAAATCCGGATGGCGGAGCGGTGCCCACGCTTGTTCTTGTACGCGAAGCGCGACGTGTCGCTCGAAATCCTCAGCGGCGGCAGCCGCTCCGTCTCGTTCCTGTACGTTCTGACGCGGCGGTCGAGCCACACGATCCCTCGCATTCCTCGCTCAAGCTCCCACCACAGCTTGATGTACTCTTTCCTCTTGCCCCACAAACTAGCCGAGGCGGCAATGCCGAACACGATGTGCTCCAATCCCGTCTTCTCTCTCTCTGCATACGAACTCCCAAATTGGAGCGAATTCGAGGGTTTCTGAATCGACGCCGCCGTCTGGTTGGCAACCAGGTTGACCGAGAAATGGCCGGCGCCGAAGATTTGCTCGTCGCAGGAGTCGTGAGGAGCGGAAAGCAGCTTCGTTGAGTAGACTAAGAAAGTGACCGAAACCAAGAGAATCAGCCATAACACTCGCTTCGGAAAAGCTTTGCTCATGGAGTCGCGGATGAGATTTTCCGAATTATTTTGGGCAACTTTCATTGTTTTCCGCAAATTCACCGGAAATAATGAAATTACGGGATTGAAAAATGGGGAAAAATAGAATCCTTGCACTCCATAAAGTGCAGAATCAAGCTATAATTTAACGGGTTCGTGAAAAAATCTGCATAAAATACAATATTAGGGGGAGGGGCGGAGGAGAATTCGAGATCTGTGGGAAAATGGGGAAAGGGTTAATGGATTTAATGGAGGAAAAGGAAAGTGGGAATTAGAAAGGAGATGAAACGGAGGAGGCGAGAGCATGCACAGGTGGCAGGTTTCGAGAGTAGCAATGCTAATAATTTCGCGAAGTCGGTATATATAATATTTTTGGCACTTGGCAGTGTTCGGATTCGGAAAAGAAAAATGAGAGGAAATATGGAAAGTTTAAAAAAAAAAAAAAACCATTTTATAATATGGTCGCTATATTTTATCAATTTATCTTATACTAGTATTTCATTTTTCCTATTTATAATGGACTATTTTTATTTAAGATGAATTTATTATAATAATAATTAATAAAAGAGCTTATTATCAATGAGACCGAGGGAAAAAAATTTAAAATGGAAAAAAAGTTTAATAGGAGGGAAACTCCAAATCTCGGTATGGCTCAAACAATTTAAATACAAGCTTCGAAGCAAGAGTAACTCTGATCATCCAAAAGAAACTCAAAGTGAAGAATTATTGATACGCTCTACAACTCAGTCACCTTCCTGAGGACTTTAGCAATGACAAACAATCGTTATTCTGGAAGCTCGATCCGGAAAATAACTCTAAGATGGTTGCTTACAACAACCACGACCCATATGAGTTTGTGACAAATCATATTGATACGCTCTACAGCTCAATAATCTTTAGAAGGTGTGTGTGTGTGTGTGTGTGTGTGTGTGAGAGAGAGAGAGAGAGGGAGAGATAAATCGGGAGAAGAAGCTTAAATTGCCAACCTTTTTAATTTTATTGGGTATAATGTCAATTCGACGGTCAGAGCAACGCAAATTAATGGGAGTTCTCATGATCCTAAAGAAGACTCTTCGACAAATAATTTGATCTTTGCGCATTGATAGATAACATATTGACCTGATTAAATCAAATATAAAGAATACAAGTATTCATTTTTTTTTTTCTCGAAATCATATTTTTGTGAACCAAATGAGTCCTAAAGATTCCTACATCCCATACTTATTAACTTTAAAATTATCTATTTTTTTCAATTAAAAAAACTATGGAACTCTACGAGTTCGGATTTTCCCCCCTAAAACTTTGTTAAGAGTGATGCTAAATGGATCGAATGCATTAGACCATCCACAATGGACTCCTCCAAGTTGGGGTTCTCTTCCACTTTTGAGGCGGAGAAAACTCTAGCCCAAAATCGGCTACAGTGCACGGGCTCCATCCAATTTAATTTATTATTTTTAATTTGAATTTTTTAATTCGGTTTAATTTTTTTAATTTGATATTTTTATTTATTTCATTTCTGTTTTTAATATATATAAAAAAATAAGATTATAGAAAAATTTTATTTAATTCAAACAAATAAAGTACAATAATTTAATTCAAACAAACAAACTACGCCAATTGAAATTTAAAGAAACAAACTACAACAATTAAACATGCTTAGTTTTCGAGCAAGCTCACCATTTGGGATAGGAGCATCTGATGCTTCTCCAACTGCTTCTCCATCATGTCACTCGTATCTTTGTCGAACAACTTGCTATAGTGATTTATGAGCTTCCCCCGGCTTTTTCCTTCATGTTCAAGACGTTGGCTTTTGTATTTGCCAAAATTGCAATTTATTTGGCAGCTTCGGCGTTTGAATGGAGAAACTCAAGTTCGACTCTCTCCAGGACGGCGTCCAAATCAATCGTGCCCTCTGAAGTTGCCAATTATTTTCCCTTATTTCGAGCCAGTGCTTTTGCTTGTTTCGTCCCGATTGGCCGACGGCGATCGTATAAATCGAAGGACTCTTTTGGGTTGTCGGATTTGCTCGAGTTCGACGACCCATCAATACCATTTTGGCGCTTATCTGATGCCTTTATTTCATGAAATTTAGGAATTCTATCCAACTCCATCCACACGTCCTTGTATTTGAAATTGGCCTTGTGTGCGTTGTAGTACAACTTATCTGCTTTATCGTATATGTCTCCGTCGTTTGCTACGCTCTACCAGTCCCTCCTCACTTGGATGAAGTAGCTGTTGAATTCCTTGCATTTCGGCTGCATTCTCTGCCAATGAGACTTCAACTAATTCATATTCCTCTTAATGTAGCCTTTTGGAATCGTAGCATTATAGGTTGCTACGATTTTATCCCAGAACGTAGACTCCTTCTGAGCATCGCCAACTTAAGGTCTTGGGAGACGCTCGACCAAACAACGGCGAGCTACTTCGATTCGAATGGACTGTATACTGTGGGATTTAGCTTCCCCATCGCCGCCTAAGTTTTCTGCTTGACCTTCCATTTCTGCTTCGATGGCGTAGGCTACTTCGATGAGGGAGGAACGTTGGAAACACTCTCGAACGAGCTGGAAAGATTCATTTGCTCGAATCCTTGTGTTGCACCTCAGCCTCCCTTCAACGGCGGAGTTTGAAATTCATCGAACCCAGACGAGACCGGTGGAGAAAATGATATCCGGCGGGAGAAAAGCCCATTACTCCGGTTGGAGAAATTGCGTATGCTGTATATAATAGCCATGAAAATCCTAAACTGGAAAATCGTGCCCTAAAATTTTCGATGAGGAATTTCGGACGTAAGAGATGCTCGATAAATAATTATAGCCCTCTTATTCGATCGAAATTATTAAGGAAAGCCTTTCCTTGAAATATTATTATTATTATAGAGCCAACGAATTACGAATGAAGGTTTACGATGCGAACAAGCTCGATGCAAAAATTGTTCCGAGGTTATTATTTTCGAAATGAAGGATGAATTTTCGAATGAGATAAAGGGACGAGACGGTGCGAGATGCATGATCACGATTTATGAATTCAATAGTTATACTAGCCTCTCGAGATAATAAAAAAAAAGAAGAAGTGGCATCTAGCGAGTAAATACGACGACGTATAAGATCAAAAATATTAGTTCAATCCCAAAACGAGTTAAGAAAATGGCACGCTCGATGCTAGGATTGTCGAGCAAGAGACAATGATAAATTATGATGATGTTGATTTCGAATTAAATTCAAACTAGAGCAAATGTGCTCGAGGTTTAAATGAATCGAGGAATGAATTCCTTAAGCGAAGAAGATGAACAATAAAATAATAGAGGAGTGTTACGTGATAAAAAATATGGTGAAAGAATCACAAAGATAAATAAATAAATGTAGTAATTCCCCACTAACAAGAGGAACAATAAAATATTAAGGTGTGTGATGTGTCACACAAACCAATTATTAAATTGATATGAGACATGTTATAGCAATTAAATAAGTGTAGATACATTCCACTAACACAACAAATAATAAAATACTCCTATTTGTGCGTAAAGTGAGGTGGCATGTGGAGAATTAAATAAGAATTAAAAATGAGGAGTGAGGGAGTGAGAGAGATCGAGAGGGAGAGAAGAGTGGAGTGCAAGAATTAAATCATCCCCATCTCCACACTCCACCATCATTCTCCTCATTACTCTATCTCTCTCTCTACATCAAAAATCTGCAGACCCTCTCTCACTAGAACCATCCTCCTCTCCACTTCTTCTTCTTCTTCTTCTTCTTCTTCTTCTCTGCCATTAACGCCGAAGCTATCCAACTCCAAGAAACTCACTTCTACTTCATCAATCACCACAAAAACTTGTAAACCTTCCCTATTCGAACCCAAGAACAAGACTATGGTGGTGGATTGTCTATTCGAGGAGTGGAGGTAGGACATGCATGAGTCGTTATTCGAAGAAGGGGGTCGAGCTCCGATTTTTCCTTTTATTTTTGGTGAGCTTAGCATTCTCTTGATCTATTGAGCCTAAGATGATGTCTAGAGATGAGATTGAAGCATGAAAATGATGAGTGAATTATGTCTATAAGTATGAGATTGTTATGCATGTTCATAGAATCCATGAATCCTTGATCTACTCTTGAAAATATGATGATCCACGTATCGGTCAATGAATGTTTCCTCTTGATTCCTCATGATCCGAACTCGTATAGCCTCTGCAATTAATCTTCTTAAGTCTATATTGATGTCCCTTGTGTTTATTCGCTTCGAATTCCATGAATAAAGATGAACTAAGTACCTTGAAATTGAATTGAAAGCCATTCGTAAATTTCCAGAAAGCTTAGCTATCTTTCAAGCAAATTTGGGCAAAACCTGTTATGAATTTGAACTTAAAACCTATTCCATATTAAATTATGCCTCTTAAGGTTTCTATACATAGCTCACACGCCCCGATTGGCCAACATATGCATTCTCTATGACCTTTTTAAGATTTCATCGCAAATCTGGAAACTTTGATTGAACATCTTTTGCACCTACTATAATTCGTGTTTTTGAACACTTACCCTGGTTGATCTTGATTCAGGATTTGAATAAAAATTGTTCTTCGATGTCTTGGCTACATGTTGACAACTCGAACACCAAAAATCACCAAGTATTGAGTGAGATATGATCATTTAAAAACAATGTCATGAATCTGCCAAATGTGCGCTTCTCTGAAATTTAGCCATAATTAATGTTGTGTTCCTCTTTGATGCTTAGAGAAAAAATATGAAATTAATTGTGAGAGTAACATCTGATGTTAACCTCCTAAATCAGTTTGAATCACATCAAAATGATTCACTATGATTGAGATATAAATTCCTTAGTGAGGCATCACAAGAATGTGTTCCATGCTTGATCATCCTTAAAGAACATGATGTAGCTCCTTAATCCTTGATCTTTAGAATTCTTAGGACATACCAAAGGAATGATGATCCTTCTTGCTTTCCAAACACATGTTTTGCTCTCAGTTTCAGATTATAATGAATGATCTGTGCCCAATTCCTTAAAGCATCAGCAATCTGCCTTCTCATGAAATTCAGCTATGATGATCATTTCCTTATCCTTAATTGTCACTTTCTAAAATTGAAATTCCTTGACCAATACGAAAGCATGTATATTGACTTCCTACCCCTGTAATTCCAACCTCTTGTTATTAGCCATGAATGAGATAAAGGTCCTTCATCCAAGGGTCACCAATCTGCCAAATTATGAGCCCAAGTGAAATGAACATCTTTGATTCTTGATTGTACCTTCCTTGTTGGATCATTTTGAAATCATGACTAGTGAAGTTCTAAGTTAAATCAAGTTAAACAATTCATGATTAAGTGATGAAGTAAGATAGAGAATTAAAGTATAAGTTAAGTGACTAAGTAACTAGAATAAGCTTAAGGGCCAAAGGCCACAAAGAAAAGGATTAAGTATAAGTAAATAATAATGATGAACTAGCACTAAACTGATACTCATTAATCAAGGTGCTGAATTTGGAGTTCAAGGCAGCGAGGCGAAGGAAAAGCTAACTAATTCGATTGCTTGATATCAACTGTGAGCTCTACTTTCTTATAAAATGCATAAGCATGTTTTTGCATGAAGAAAATATGAAGCATGATTTTACAAGTTGAAGCATGAGCATGATTATATAAATATTTAGACTTGCCAAGTTTTCGCATGCATGTGACTAGTCTACGAACAGCTGGACGATATCGGCCTACCGAATCGAGATGTTGGTAGGTGTGCGCACGAAGAACGGTAAGGTGTTTGGGGAGGTGGCCAACTCTTCGAGCACACACTCTATCCCCGTAGATTTGGGTATGTTTAATGTTGAATCTATTGTCTCGAGACCATGTTGCATATAAATTATGGTGAGCATGCATATCATTTCTTTTAAAGGATCAAGTACAATTCTTTTCTAAAACCTTGTACTTGATTAAAAATGGGCAAGTCTAAAATATCGCCCTAGGTGGCATTTTGTTTTGGGTGATGAGTTCACTGAGTACAATTAATGTACTCACGCCCTGTACATATTTCTAAACGTGCATGCTAACTGTGGATGCGAATGGATATCAAGGAAGCGAGCCGGAGTGGGGATATCATGGTTGCAGCCTGGTAGTGCGTGTCTCCAAACACGCACTACAACTACGTTCTTCCGCTAATGATAATTAAGATGATGTGTCATGTTTAATATAAGTGGTCATATTATGTGTTTATATCTTTTTAAGTTCTTAATTATAATGATGCACATGTAATTCATAGAATTGATTCAATAATAAAAGTATGAAATATGTAACTTGAAGATGAAATCGTTGGCGTAGTTAATTCTCGATCTTAACCTTTCATCGATCAACTCATTCAATTCCTAAGCTTGCCTTCCTTTATTTCCTAAACCATTTGATAAATAATAAAAAGGCTTCAATAATTGTGGATTACTATTTTAGTGAAATTAATTCATGTAATTCAATTTAGTAAATGATGTCCTTCTAGCATACCAACCATAGCGCACCGGTCTCCGAGGCACGTTTTTACATGCCCTGGGGGTCAGGGCATTACACTGTAAAACCGAGCTGCGTTGACGAATTCTCACCTGGAGTCAGCAGGAATTCCTCCACATTGGTTGGGGAAACTCCATTGTAATCTTGCTTAAACCAATCGAGGAATGATTTATCCATCGAAAATTAAAAAAATTGAGCAACTTTGTGAAGGAAAAAATTTATAATTGAAGGAGATTGGGAGAAGAATGGTGTAGAAAATGATAAATGTGGTGAGGAATTTATAGAAAACATAAGGGGGGGGGGGGGGTAGCTATTGGTGCATAACGGCACTTTTCATATTTAATTTTTTGATTGCCGAAAATTTGAAATTAAAAACAAATTGCATAATAATGTCATTATGACGTCACTGCCGGGGTTCGTAGGCGGGCTCGCTCCTCTGCACCTACTCTCTCTGCTCCGCTCCCGGGCTCGCAGGCCCCGCTGCCGGCGGCGAGCCAGCGCGTCCCACCACACTGTGGATGCCTTTAAATGTCAGAAATTAAATGTAAAAAGACAAGTTTGTCTATCACTAATTTTAGCTTCAATACTTCCCTCATTTGTTAACTATATACATGTTGGGAATAACAAACTTAATAAATATCCCTCTATCATATAATTTAACTAATTTAAGTATCTTCTTAATCAAATTGATTAATTGAATGTCACTTTTTTTTTTCAATTGTGCGTCATTACCTCTTCACATGCACACGAGCCTTTTAATTATATACACGTTTTTATTTTAATTTTAAATCTAAATGAACTATGAATTTTTGGTTTTGTATATACTTTAGTAGAAATTCACAAAATATAATATAAAAGAAAATACACATAATAATTACTCCTATTAAAAAGAATAATACATGGATTGATATTATATGTAGCGAAGAGATCATGTACAAAATATTGACTCCGTGAGAAATAAGAAATAATTTGAACCATTGATCACTGTGTGATCTATGGCCTTGATTAACCGATGCATTATCATTGTATTGTGTGAGTGTGTGGAATACACGATTTGAGTGTTGGCAAATTTATGTAGTAAGTGAAACACGATTTATTCCGTTGTGCAAAATTGATTGTTTCAGAGTTTGTTTCACGTGAAGAGAAACCTGCTCAATGTCCAGTTGGAGGATAAGTTTTGAACAGCTGGAAAGATTTCCTTCCAAGATTATAGAGATCTTATGGTTCATCCTTGTAGCTAAAGAAAAGAAGATCAGATATATATCTTTAGAGATATGGTCGAGATATACAAGGAATTTATGAAGGAATATTCCCTATTCAATAAGGAAAGGTCTTCCACGTTTCCAAGTTAGAATATAGGACACTATTTTACAAGTGTATAAATACTCGATCAATTCATTGTTGAGATTGTCGAGTGATTTGTTGTTAAGGGTAAACATGAGAGTTGTGTGAGCTATTGTTATTCGGGTTTGTGAGTTTATTATACGAGCAAGTTATAAGCTCAAGGGGGAAAAGTTCACAAGTTGCTGATTTGTGAACTTGGGTAGGCCTAGTTTGAGAGGTGTTATCTTCACGTCCATTATTGAAGATAGTAGATGAGTGATGAGTCAATAGCGATCTGAGTGAGCTATACTTGTATCTCTGAATCTCTGGATAGTGGAGTGTTTCTTTGGGAGAAATCCCTCTAGACATAGGTGTGATTATCACCGAACTGGGTCACCAATTTCTGTGTGTTTGGTTAGATCTAGTTTTGCATCTGGTTTCACATTTAGTCTCAGTTTAAAGTAAAACCACAGTACAAGTCGAACAATTTCAATTGGTACCAGTAGCAGGTCACCCCTAATTTGTAGGTGTTTCGATCCATGGAGTTCTTGTGCATGGTTATCTGCAATGTGAGATTACTATGTCTGGAATCAAGGAAGGAGGATCCAGCACGCGACCACCACTGTTTGATGGAATGAATTATGGATACTGAAAAGTGAGGATGACTGCTTTCATCAAAACAATTGATGAGGGTGCATGGACTGCTATAGAGAATGGTTGGAGCACACCTGTTGATGACAAATGTATGTCTAAAGCTCGTGATAAGTG
Organism: Mentha longifolia; assembly: GCA_001642375.2. NCBI lineage: Eukaryota > Viridiplantae > Streptophyta > Magnoliopsida > Lamiales > Lamiaceae > Mentha > Mentha longifolia. The sequence continues at coordinate 29,125,049 of CM038112.1, forward strand.
GGATGCTAATGAACTCAAACTTTCTAGTATGAATTAAAAAGCTATTAATGCAATTCAAAGTGCGGTTAGTGTAGAGATATTTGCTCATATCTCAACCTGTAAAACTGCTCAAGCAGCTTGGTTAGTTCTCAAGAACACGTTTGAAGGGAACTCACGTTAAAGGTCAAAGGTTGCAGCAGTTGAACACTTAGCTTGAGATGTTAAGGATGGAAGATGATGAAATCATAGCTGAATTTCAAGCCAAGTTTCAGACAACTGTTAATGAAATGGCTCTTCTGGGAGAACATATTTCAGAAAGAAAAAGAGTTAGGAAGATTCTGAGATCTTTGCCGGAAAGGTTTGACTGCAAAGTAGCTGCTATAGAAGAAGCCAGAGATCTTGACAACTACAGTTTAGGTGAGTTATTCAGTACCTTGTTAATCTTCGAGATGGGACTGCATGAAAACAACGCTGGGAAAAAGAAGAACTTGGCGCTCAGAGTCTTAAAAAGTGAAGATAAAGAAGATGAAGAGAATCCAGATCTTCAGAAGATGGCTGAGACCATTGCTCTTCTTACAAGGAAGTTCAAGAGATTCAACAAAGAGAAGAACAAGCCTGAGATGGAGGACAACTCTGATAGAGGACCAAAGTGCTATGAGTGCGAAAGTTATGGTCATATCAAGAGTGAATGTGCTAATCTGTTCAAATATCATAAGGTCAACAAGAAGGCATTTCATGCATCTCATAGTGATAATGATACTGAAGAAAGTGATGGTAGAGAATCTCATGGAGATGGGTATGCTGGAAACATAGCCGTTGTAGAACGAAAATTGAATGAGAAACCAATTTTAGAGGTCGTCTCAGAATCCGACCCCTTCTTCATCAAGGTATCATCCAGTGAAGAGGAAAGAAGTCACAATTACTCTCTTGGAATTCAACAACTGAAAGAGAGATGTGATCAAGTGATACCAGTCCTTAGCAGAACAACTTCGACAAGTCACATTGGAGAAAAATGAGCTTCTTGTTTGGGTTCAGAAAATTCAAGATGAATTGGATTACAAGCAGAAGGAGTTGGCTCATGTTAACAAGATGATCAGGTCACTTAACAGTGGTACTGAAAAGTTGGATGAAATTCTGAAGCAAGGGAGATCTGATTTAGACAAATCAGGTTTAGGATTTGGAATGTTTCACAATGGTGAAACATCAAAGCACACATGGCCAAGATTTCAACCTGAGAAGAAAGTGTTGGAGACCAAACGCTTCAGAGAATCAAAGAATGAGAGTCTGCAGAACCATGTGAAAGGATTCACACAAAGGAGCATGCCATCTGCTTTTCACAATAAGAAATCCATACCAATTTGCCACTACTGTAATAGACGTGGACACATTCGTCCATACTGTAGGTTCTATTTGGGAAAAAAAAAAAGACACCAAGGAGGTGAATATGTGCCAACAAGAAAGGTAAACAGAAGCTATGTTGTTGTCACTAGTAACGACGCTAGAGTTGGCAACTCTTGGTACATTGATAGTGGTTCCTCCAGGCATATAACTGGCAATAAGAATGTTCTTATAGATCTTCAGAAGTATGCAGAAGAATTAGTGGTATTTGGTGATGGTGCTTGTGGAAAGACCAAAGGTATAGGGAAGTTGAACATTCCTGGAATGCCCCCTCGTGATGGTGTTCTACTTGTGGAAGGATTGAGAGCCAATTTGATCAGCATCAGTCAGCTATGTAACAAGGGAATGGATGTGAAGTTTGGAGTCAAGAAGTGTGTTATTTTTTATAAGGGCAATGATTACATAGTTGCCAAGAGATCCTCGGATAACTGCTATACTGTGACACCATCTGTGACCTGTCACATAGTTAGTTTCAGCCCATGTGAAACATGGCATCAGAAACTCGGCCACACTCACTACAAGAACATACAAATGTTGATGAGTGTTGAAGCTATCAAAGGACTTCCAGATTTAAAGTTTGAAAAGATTGAATTGTGTGGTCTATGTCAACTGGGCAAGCACGCACGAGATCAACATAAGAGAGTCCAGAAGATCACCACAAATCGTGTACTGGATCTGATTCACATGGATCTCATGGGACCAATACACATGAAAGCATTGGAAAGAAGAGGTACATCTTTGTCTGTGTTGATGATTTTTCAAGATATACTTGGGTTGATTTTTTAAGAGAAGAATCAGATGCCGTTGAGTCTTTTAAAGCTCTATGCTTGAGAATAGAAGTAGAGCAAGATTGCAAAGTCAAGACAATCAGAAGTGATCGAAAAGTATTTAAGAACTCATACTTTAATGACTTCTGTAATGAAAAAGGAATCATGCATCCCAGGGTAAGGGTAAAAAGAAACTAGTCGAGGGTGAGGAGGAAAAAGATGGTAGAGCTGCCGCGCAGCCACCTCTCCCTTTTGTTGAATATGAGTCTTCCACTGTAACTCCGTATGAATTAGGCTTAATTCTAAGCAGGTTAGGGAATACTAAGGGTTTTACTGTAGGCATTTCGGGGCCTAGTGAGCGCCCTTTACTTCCTCGAGCCCATCATAAAATTTTCTGGCTCCGTCAATTGAAAGCAGGTTTACGATTTCCTATTTCCCCTTTTCTATCTAATTTAGCGACGATATATAATATTCCTTTGAACCAATTAAACCCTGCTTCTTTTCGTAGGGCTATTTTCTTCTTTATGGCAACCACATTGTATGGTGTGGAGGATCCTGTGTCTTTATTTTTTAGAAATCATGAGTTGAAGCATCGCGGGTATCATTTATAATTTTCTCCTATATGATGGTTTCACAAATTTATGGCCAGTATGAGTCTATAGACAGGAAATGGCACCCTCAGTATTTAATCGTAGGTACTCCTTCCCCCCAATTCCTGGAGTATTCCTGATATACCTCTGTATTCTGAGCCTAAGACAGATAAACCTCTCTTTGAGAAGATCACTTTATTTGCATGGGAAAAGAATATCCTCCATGACCTGCTTAGAGAGTACCCATCAGGTCATGGGATGTTAAAGCCACTTATTCTCAGTGAAGAGGTGTTGTCCTTTTTTGGCTTAAGGCCTGGGACTCCTTGGAATCCCACTATGGGTAAGTACTTCTTATTTTGAATTCAAGTGCTTTTATGAGTGTGGTTTGAATTTAACCATGTTTCTAATTTGTAACTGCTTTGCTTTTTCAGATATGTCAGCTAGATATGTTATACGGGAGAAAGCTAAGAAGCAATTTAAGGAGCGAATGGCTGCTATGGCTGCAGCTTTCGAACAAGCTCCTCCGGTTTCTGCATCTGCAGTAGCTCCTTCTTCAGCTCCTCTTCTAGCTTCCCCGGCCATGACGGAAACCGTGACAAATCCGAGGGTTTCTGTGCCACCTCCTCCTCCTACTTCGCAGATCCCCCCTTCCACAGTGCCTACAGGTCCCTTACAGGGATCTGAGGTGGCTAATCTAATTCGGAGATCTGCTTCTCGGACTAGGGGGAAATCTGCCTTGCCCGGAGTGGTTATAAGGGATACATCTGTTCCCTTAGCTATCACCTCTTTCTCAACACGTCATCCTCATCCTTTGGCTGCTGAGGTAGATCGTAGTCTTGCTACCTGGCCTGAAGGGGCAGCCCTTCCTTCAGATGAAGACCTAGACTCTCAGGCTTCTAAATGATTTTTGTCAGACCTTCTTTCTATTACTGAAGAACTAGCTCCCAAAGAGCCTAATAAATCTTATGTTCCACAGAAGAGACCTTTGGATTCTTTTTCTTCCAAGGATCTAAAGAAGAAGAAGATTTCTGCCTGCTAGCGATGATCGAAGATTGGGCATGCCAATCTCTAATGTTTTGGCGCCCACTCCTCTCTCTGCGGAGCCATCTGCCCTAGGGCATCCGAGGTATTCCAGTACTCTGGCTAGGTATGCTACTGCTAATCCTTATATAGTGACTAAACCCCCCAGAACCAACCATGGTGGAAAGCCCTGCTTCTGAAGCTACACTAGCTATGCTTCATGCCTTGCGTATGAAGGGTCTGGATGTCCCCACTGCTTCCTATAACACTCCCGGGGTTAGCGTAAGTTTTCCTGGCATAGTTCGGGCCATTGATGGGGGTACTGCCTCCAATATTTTAAACAGCCTCCCCCGTGCTGAAGATTGGAGACATCTGAATAGAATGAATTCTATGGACCTTATCCGCCAAGCCTCCATTCACGAAGTTAAGGTACTAAAAAAGAGTTTTCATTTTGAAAATGTTCTTTTACCAGCCCATAAACTATTAATTTACTTATTATTTTTATTATATCCACTTTTATTATTTGTTCAGGCCATGGCATTCAGATCTATGCTCTCGCTTCGAGCGTTGGCCTATGACCCCATGAAGGGGATATGTCGGGCATGCATTCCTCTAACGAGCATTTGCAAGCGGAGGTGATGCGGTTGAGAACGGCTCGCAGTGAAGAGCATGCGGCCGAAGTTAAGGCTTTGCGTGACCGGGCGGAGCATCTGGAGCGGGAGCTGGCTAACATGAAGCAGTGGGAGGCAGAGTGGGACGCCTTATGGTCAGGCTTTCCTCCAAGCCTTGGTGCAAGATCTCCCAGAAGACTTCTTCCATTCGGAGGACTTCTGGGAGAGGATGAATGTTCCCTTGGCCTTCTGGGTTGGGGCGATTACAGAAGAGACTCTTACTCAACTGGGCTTGAGAGGCAGGATGAAGGATCTGAATATTGATAAGATCCTGGACCTCCTGGAGAAAGAGCCCCGACCTTGGAATGAATCCCCAGTTTGATGCCCGCAACCCTTGGTACATGAGGAGCTTGAGATCTGCGGCGCAGATCCTATATAGGCCTGAAGAGTACGGAAGTGTTCTACCTGCTTGGGAAGAGATTCCCTTCTATCTCCTCCCTCCTCAGGCTGGGATGTATGGGCTTCTGGAGGAGGCCTTCAAAATGGTAAGTTTTTGTAAAAATTATTACGATAAAGCATTGTTTTTATTATTTATGGGATGTGAGCCTTCATCCACTTTGTCCTTCTCATGGACTTCTTTTTATTACAGACGATGGGTAAGGAATCTCCTCTTCCCTGTCTCACCTTCTCCGATGGTTTAAGAATTCTGACTTATATATCCGTCTTTTACAGACGGGAGATTCCTTGCAAGAGATCAAGGCTATACAGGCATTGGAGGAAGTGTCTTTTCTTCGGTCCCCGCGCGGGATCATATTGCATGGGCTCTTAAACAACAACGCAACCTTAGAGCTCGGTGGGCCCTCTGGGGAATCAGTCCCAGCTCTTCAGCTCCTCTCCCCAGCTCAAGCTCCTCCAACGGATCAGATGACGACCCAGATGCCCAGCCCGATGATGGCCCAGGAGACGACCCAGACGTCAAGCCAGACGACGGACCAGGTGATGACCCAGGTGTCAAGCCAGATGATGGACCAGGTGCCAGACCAGCAGAGTTCATCCTCCTTACCATCACAGATGCCTCAGCCTCTTCCTCACCCATCAGATCCCACCGATCACCTCTCTTCAGACCCGGCGGGCGAGGCTCCTGTTCGGGAAGATTTTTCAGGGGTAGAGGAAAGGAGTCAATCTTCTCGAGGAAATTATGGAGGGCACTTTTGCGGGCACAACAGGGGCAACCACTCCTTCAGTCGAGGTTCCTCCTCAGGTCGTCGACTCATCAGGTACTTTAACACCTGGCGCCGATCCGGATCTGCACGGGCAAACTCCAGATGGCGAAGATAAATTGCAAGAGTATGCCTTCTTGCATTTTTTGAAGATATAGATGCGCCATGTTAGTGGGATTGGCTCCACTAGGTTCTCTTATTTCCTTATCGTATGTATAGTTTCTATGGATTGTGTACAACTTTTGATTGCTATATGTATTTTTATTTCTCCATGTCTTGTTTTCTTTAAAAATATTTTGAAAATTTTGAATCAATTTTCGTAAATAGATACTTGCTCTAGGAGTAGATGGATAGTATGGGGTATACCCCTACTCCCTCCCCAAGTGAATTATAAGAATACGAATGAATTATAATTCATTTCTTAAAGACGTTAAAAAGAAAAAATTCTATTTCATGAACTTCAACCATAACAGATAATGGGTTGGTTTTTGCATACCTTCCCTTTTTTATTTTTTATTTTTACCACACTACTACAATGCCTTAAACGTAGTACTTCTTCAGATTGTTGATATTCCAGGGTCTGGGCAAGTCCCTTCCTTCTGCATCTCTGAGTTCATATGCTCCTCCTCTGAGCACTTTAGTGATGACGTATGGTCCTTCCCAGTTAGGGTCCAGTTTTCCCATAGGCTTGAGGGCATCTGCCCTTTTTAGCACCAGGTCCCCTTTTTCGAATCGTCGTACTTGGACTTTCTTATTGTCACGCCCTAATTCCCGAGGGAAGGCGCACGCGCCAAGAGCGTGACTAGGGGTTGGATTAAAGGAACGGGGATAGAAAGGGGGGAACATTTCATCACAATAATTGAAGGATGCCTCCCAAAAATTTGGGCAGCATCGACTTTGAAAGGGGAATAAGCCAGAATAAAAACAACGGCAAATAATCCCAACACAACATACGTTAATAAACTACGATCGCTTAAGATTCGAGGGCTCAACAATCAAGAAAGACCACCTTTCAATAGATAAGATGACGAGTTCAAATTTCTCGACAAAAGACAGTCTCAGTTTACCTTCCTTCTCTTTTATCTTTTATCTCGATCTACCTTCTTTTTTTTTTCCTCCTATCTTCTATCTCAGTCCACCCTCACGTTAAATTCTTCTAACATCCCTTTCTCTTTAAACGTTAAAACATTATCTATAATTATTTATTCGTATCTTTATATTATCTTGGCACTGACCAAAGATAATCAACACCACCAATAGTGGGGTTTCGTTTTGAACTTTGTCAAAATGTTAAATTATAATCATGTAGGCGCTGACCTAATCATGATAAATAACCTTTAGGTTTGTTGGAATCGAGAGATCCAACACGATATTATTTCATTTTATTAACTCCATTTCTTCTCATCATTCCATCTCAGTTCACCATTTCTCATTTCCTCTTCCATTTTTCTTTCTTCAATCTCCATCCTTCATCCTCTATTCCTTGTTCCAAGCGGCATTGTTCGATTAACACGTTAACATTTTAAGTTTTATGCGATAAGCAATGTTACACAATTTTCACGATTAAAGTTGAAAGGATTCAACTTACCTTAGTTGATGGCAGTGTGACGGAGAGCTGAGGACTCTATACACATTTTGGAGTCTAGAGATACTATTCTAGACTCGACCTCAAGAAATTTAGACATCAGAGCCAAGAAAGAACTGCTCTGATACCATTCTGTCACGCCCCAATTCCCGAGGGAAGGCGCACACGCCAAGAGCGGGACTAGGGGTTGGATTAAAGGAACGGGGATATAAAGGGGGGAACATTTCATCACAATAATTGAAGGATGCCTCATAAAAATTTGGGCAACATCGACTTTGAAAGGGGAATAAGCCAGAATAAAAACAACGGCAAATAATCCCAACACAACATACGTTAATAAACTACGATCGCTTAAGATTCGAGGGCTCAACAATCTAGAAAGACCACCATTCAATAGATAAGATGACGAGTTCAAATTTCTCGACAAAAGACAGTCAACCAATTTCAGAGTGCAATATTCTTAAAAATAACAAAAGAAATATGATCAACGGAAGCTTAACAAAGTGGACAATCCTAGCCTCAACTCCGCACCATCATCACCGATCCATCAACCTGAAAACATTTGAAAATATTTTGGGCTAAGTACTAATGTACTCAGTGGGCTACGCATTTTGTCAAAACTTGGAAACATAGCAGTTTATCCATTTTATGAGCATAACTTAGAGGTTTTGGAAAAACAAAATTCAACTAAGCATGCTAAATCATTTTACTTGCCGGCATCATGTTGCACTCTATAGTTACTCTTACTTGGACCCCGGACCTCTTGCCACCGACAGGTCCTCGGACTTCCAATAGATAGCCCCGGTCGCAGTTTACAGTTTTCAGTTTTCAGACTTCGGGTCGAAACCCAGAGAGCCTCAGTTTAAATATCACACAATGGAGATCAACCCATTGCACTACTATTGGGGAGTGTACACGATTCAAGCTAGTGTGTTAGACTGAGCTATGACTCTCGACCGATTAACTTTTCAGAGCATTAAACGTCTAGAGTGCACATTAAAACATTTTATGGATAAGCAGTTTTCATCTTTAAATCATTGAGCATACATAACTCATATACTTTGGAAAATAAGTCCACCTCTTGAAGCGTAGATAATGGTCGGTCTTGATAGGCAAAGTAACGTTAATAATCTCATCGAGTCACGCATATTCATAACGATATAATAAGAATCTAAATTCTTATTGAAAGTAAATATCTAAAGAAAAACATATCCACCTTATATATTCTCTTATATATAAATCTGTTAGGGTTAACAGATTAAGTTGAAATCCTTTAAATCTTTTTTTTAAAAAAAAGAATAACCATTTTCTCATTAATAAAGGGGTCCAGTTAAAATAATTAATTAGATTCTAATATTCGTTGAATAATTAATCCAATTTTGAATATATATATATACCCCTTTTTTATTAATAAAATCCTAGTAAATTAATTAAATCTTAATAATCTATTAATTATCTCCATTAATCTTGACCCATTAGCAGAAGCCCATTTTCAATTTCACTATGGCCCATCCAACCTAAAATGAGGCCCAGTCTCAGTCAAGGCCCAGCCCGACCTAATTGGAGGAAACCCAATTGTCCCCAACTTCTTCTTCCAACAACACACAGACGAACACACACACAACTCGCCTCTCTCGACTTCTCTCGACCCTCTCTCCCTCATTCTTCTTCTTCGTCGACTTCTTCTCCAAGAAAATCGTCGTTTATTCCCCTCTTCTTCGACAGAAACTCCGGCAGCCGGGAAGCCAGCTTCTCTCTTCCCTCGACCAAAATCCCTAGCCTGAAGCCCTTAATTGAATCCCCAATTCTCGAAAGCCCTCTCTTCTTCCAGCTTCGTCGCCATTAAGTTTACGCTGTTTCCGCTGCCTCGCCGACTGCACACACCGACGTGTGCCACATCTTCCCTCAAGACCCGTTGCCGTCGAGCCTTCTCTAGTCCCGCCGCTGCTGCTCCGACCTTCTCCTTCGATCTCCGGCACCGTCGCTGCCAAGAGGATGCCGCCGTCGCCTCTGTTCGCTTAGCGACTTCTCGTTGCCGCTGCATTCACTCTCGAGTATCGCCGCCGTCGACTCTTCCACGGCACCAAGCACCACCGCTGCCTCAGAACGCCGTACCGCCGTCGACAGCCGTCCCTTCACTGCCGATACTCCAGCCGTGCTCAGCGTAGCGGGGGACGAGTCCGGCACTTCCACAAGCTAAGTTTCTCACGTTCCCTTTCACTTCTCACACTTGCCCTTTTCTTTACATTTTCATTCTAGATTTTGAGTTTCACTAAGTTTGTTTATTGTTGTTGCAGAAGGATTTCACTTCCATTCATTTGAATTCTTAGTGTTTGTACTTAACGTGAATTGCAGTACAAGAATAGGAGTCCATTTCCTTGGTTCTTTTTCTTTTGATTTTAATGAGGTATGTGGATAATATGTACTCTCTCTGTCCTCGATTTACTGACCCTGTTAACTTTTTAGATGATTTTGGAGCTTTGTCATGATGGATTTTAAATTGAATTTTTAGATATTAATTTTTTTTGCATGATACTACAACATTCGTACATTCGTAGTACCTTGTAAAAAAAACTAAACTCCAAAAATTCAATTTTAAATCCATCATCACAAAGCTTTAAAATTATCTAAAAAGTCAACAGCATCAGTAAATCGAGGACGGAGGGAGTATATATATATAAAAGTTGCAGTTTGGTTGTTTTTTTTTTTTTTTTTTTTTCTTATTCAGTTTTATGTTGAATTTTAAGGCATAGAAGTTATATATATTGAATCAGTAACTTGGGAGTTTCATGCTATATTTTTCAGTTTTGATTCTAGTATCATGCTTCAGTTTATGGTTCTCATTCTAATTTTAGAAGCCAGCCATGCTAATCATTTCAGCTGTAGAAAAAGAATAGCATAGAGTTTATGTTACTATGCATTAGCTTAGGATTTTAGTTTCATGAATTAAAACTTGCTTTGGTTCTCAATTCTTTCTAAAACATGAAAAGAAGTAGGTGCTGGAAAAATGCTTACTGAAATGTAGATTTTGATGAGGCCTGCAATAGGAAAGCTTATATGAGAGATGGCTCCAGCTATCCTCTTCTTCTTCTTTTGTGTGCTAATGTTCCTTTACTACACTATTGGCTCTTTTTTTGTTTCTTTGAAAGAGAGTGTCTTGATTTGTTTTTGCAGTTGGGATGAGGTGGTGGAGTTGGGATGAGGGGATTATAAAGGCTGAAGAATGAGTGAAAACTCTTGAAGAATTGATCACCAAATCTCTGCTAAGATTTGATATTAATTGGTAAAGCTAGAATGTTGACTTTTGTGGTAATTGGTTTAGGTTGTAGACATCAACCTAGTCTGGGCAATGTAATGATTGTTGAAGATTTTCTGTTGAGGATATATATTCTTTCAGATTCTGTGGGATGTGGTTATGTAGATTTTTGCGTGTAGTATCTGAATTATGAATTATGGGGATATTGCTTGTTGATTGAAATTTGCTTAAGACTTCTTACTTGTAGTAGGTGTAGCTAGTGATCTATTGAGATTCACTAGAATATTAGAGTAATGGTTTTATATTTTGCAGAGAAAGGTATTTTCATTTTATTCATTAGTTGGGTCATTACAAAGGGCTTTCATTTATTTCATAATTAACTTGTAGTAGTATATTGTAATAGTTGAATTGGGTTTGGCTCAAATCTTGCTTTTAAAGAATTGATATAATTATATTCTTGGCCATTAATAGTTAATACTTCAAGTATAATTACGTTTTATTTTTCTTTTCTTTTTTTTAATTATTAATTCGTTAGAAGTATTATAAAATAATATAATACCGAATTCGATTTCTTTTTGTTCGCAATAAAAAAATTACGAGATATAAATATATATTTATATCTATTTCTAAATTGCTAAATAAGTTGCAAATTTTATATAATTGGAACAATTCTATCTAATGAGAATTAAATTAAAGCAACGCAAAAATTTCAAATTTACCCGTATTTTCTATTTAATAAAAGTCGGGGTATTACACTTATTATAGACATTCCGTATCTGTTGCTTGTATCGTTCAGCTTTGCTTTGTTTTGAGCTTCTGCTCTGTGTTCTTCAATCAGGTCCAGATTCTCCCTAAGCAACCCCAGGTTCTGGTATTCATCATAATTTAAAATTCGATGTGATTTTGCTTCTACTTCTGCCGGCACTACAGCCGTCGACCTATATACCATGTTGAAGGGGGACTCTCCTGTGGCCGTTCTGGGGCTAGTGCGGTAAGCCCATAGCACTGAGTCTAGCTCATCTGCCCAGTTCCCTTTAGCTTTTCTCAATCTTGCTTTAATACCAGATACGATAGTTCTGTTTGTAACTTCAACTTGTCTGTTGGCTTGCGGGTGGGCTACTGCCACGAAGCGCTACTGGATTCCCATTTCCTGGCACCATGCTTACACTGATGAACCTGTGAATTGGGTTCCATTATCGGAAATCAGTACTCTTGGAACACCAAAGCGGCATCATATGTTTTTCCATATGAATTTTTTCATGGCTTGCTCTGTGATCTTGACTACAGCTTCTGCCTCTACCCATTTAGAGAAATAGTCAATGGCGACAATCAAGAAAATCCTTCCTCCAGGGGCTGTAGGGAACTTTCCCACAATATCAATCCCCCACTTATCGAAGGGGTAAGGGGAAGACATGGTTCCATTTCCTCTGCGGGTCTATGAATCAATCTACCATTTTTTGGCAATGCTCACATTTTTTCACCAATTCTTTGGCATCTTTTTCAATATTGGGCCAAAAGATGCCCTTAAGACCTTCCTTGTTAGATCCTTGAATCCCGTATGGGCACCTGCAGCTCCTTCGTGTATCTCTCTCAATAAGTACTCCCCTTCTGGCTCAGATAAACATCTGAGGTAGGGATGCGTGAAGGATTTCCGGTACAGGAACCCTTCAAGCAGAAAGAATTTTGCCATGATCATCTTTTTATGTCGATCGATGCTGGTTTCATCTTGTTCCTCAGCTTTCAAGACCTGGATGATAAGTGCTCTCCAGTCTTTAATTTCTTGTATTGTGCTAATTTCTGTTAGGCCAGATCTGGCGTCTGCTTGTAGTACAGTCAGATCTCCTTCCCAGGTGCCTTCAATAGCACTTGCGATCCTGGCGAGTTTATCTGCTTCTTCATTCTTTTCCCTGGGGATCTGGATAATCTCCGCTTTCGAGAATTTGGCCAACAGAGCTTCGGCCATGGAAGCATAGGCTATCATCCTTTCCTCATTCCTTTCGCATATTCCTAATAATTGATGCGTCACCAGTTGGGAATCAGAGTAGATTTCCACTCTTTTAGCATCCATGCTCAATAAGATATGCAGGATCTGATAAGAGCTTCATATACAGCTTCATTATTTGATGCCACAAAATTAAATTTGATAGCGAACCGATATTTTTTATTGTCGGGATCTATGATGTATATTCCAACTCCAGATCCTTCTTTGGTAACAAACCCATCCACATAGGTCCTCCATATCTTTTCTTTTCTCTCATCACCTCGAGTTGTTTCTTGCACAAAATCAGCTAAGGCCTGTGCCTTTATAGCTGTTATAGGTTCAAATTCTACATCATGCTCACTGAGTTCAATGGCCCACTTCACCATTCGCCCAGATAGGTCTGGTTTTCCCAGCACCTGCTTAAGCGGGATATTGGTTCTCACTACGACCTTATGGGATAAGAAGTAGGGTCGTAACCTTCGAGCGGTGACCATTACTGCCAATGCAGCCTTTTCTATGTCGGCATATCTTGTTTCTGGTCCTTGAATCATTTTACTTACGTAATAAATTGGAATTTGAGAAGATCCATCTTCCTTAATAAGCACCGAACTCAAAGATTCCTCTCCTACTGCAAAATAGAGGTACAAGACCTCTTTTGGTGCTGGTTTTGTGAGCAATGGAAGAGAGACCAGATGCTTTTTGAGCTCCTCAAAAGCATCTTAGCATTGTTGGGTCCACTCGAACTGGCTACCTTTCCTTAACACCTTAAAGAAAGGTAAACTTTTATCAGCAGATCTAGAAATGAACCTACTTAAAACTGTGATTCTGCCATTGAGTTTTTGTATTTCCTTGATGTTTTTGGGAGGAACCATCTCCAACACAGCCTGTACTTTGGCTTGATTCACCTCGATTCCTCTAGGAGTTACCACGTATCCTAAGAATTTTCCTGACTGTACCCCGAAGGCACATTTGGCAGGGTTTAGCTTTAAATGGTAAAATCGAGCCACAACAAAGGCTTATTCCAGATCCTTGATATGAGCATCAGCTTTCAAGCTTTTTACTAGTATGTCATCGACATAAATCTCCATATTCCTTCCAATTTGTTTTCTGAATATCTTATCCATCATACGCTGGTATGTTGCCCCAATGTTTTTTAATCCAAAAGGCATACTTTGGAAACCAAAAGTTCCAACACAGACCCCAAAAGCCGCTTTAGTAACGTCATCTGGATTCATCTTCACTTGGTGATACCCTTGGTACGCGTCCATCATCGATAATAGTTCACATCCAGATGTGGAATCTACCATCTGATCGATTCTGGGCAAGGGATAATGATCTTTAGGACATGTCTTGTTCAGATCCTGAAGTCTATGCACATTCTCCACGTGCCGGTGTTGCCTTTAGGCACCATAACAACGTTGTATAGCCATTTTGGAAATTGTACTTCCCGTATATGTTTGGCTTCCAACAGCTTCTGTATCTCCTCTTTGATGACCTGGTCTTTTTCCGCTCCAAATTGCCGAAGCTTCTGCTTCACCGGCTTGACCTGGGGGTCCACGTTAAGACTATGTAAGGCGACATCTAGGTCTATCCCTACTAAATCGGATGACGAGAATGCGAAAACATCCACATTCTTTCGGAGGCATGCTATTAATGCTTTGGCTATCGCATCTGACATCTGCGTCCCGATGCGTGTAGTAAATCCCATTTTATTAGGCATTAATTCTACCAGCAACAACTCCTCAGCTGGTTGAATTTGGGAATTATTTTCCATCGCAGGATCAGCAACCTTCATCCTTTTATCTTCAGGTCCTGCTACCCATTGGGGATCTCTCAGCTCTTCCCCAGATCTTTTCTTAGCTTCACCGGCCTTCACCGATTGTATATAACACTTACGTGAGAGGGTCTGGTCTCCCGCGACAGATCCTACTCGGTTGCCTACAGGGAATTTCATTATCAGGTGGTAGGTTGACACCACCGCTTGGAAATTACTGAGAGCTATTCGCCCTAGTATTACATTATAAACTAATTTTTGCCTAACTACCAAGAAGGTAGTTGGTCTAGAGATCTGCAAATCTCCATCTCCCAGAGTCAACATCAGCTCTATTGAGCCTAATGACATGACTAAGCCTCCTGCAAAGCCATGTAGTGTTGTGGCAACCCCATCTAGTGGTTTGTGCAGATCCATTTGCATAAAGCTGTCTTCGAAGATTACATTCACCGCAGCTCCTGTATCTACGAATACTCTTTTTACTTCATACCTTTCAATCCCTGCTGCAATAACCAGGGCATCTTCATGAGGATGAATCAGGGATCTGTCATCCTCGATCCTGAAAGATATTTCAGGATGAGGTACTCCTCCTTCAATCTTCATCACATCATGTTTTTCCAGCATCTGTATTTCTCTGTGGTGCGCTTTGAGGCTTCTGTTGGAGTCCCCTCCCATGGGTCCTCCGTAAATCATGGAAATTACGCCTCTCTTAGCTGAAGCTTCTGCTGGTGTTTCTTTTCCCGGGAGTTTGTCGTCCCTTTCATCCCTACGCCTTTTGGGTTGGCTAGATTCTTCTTTGACATACTCTAATAGTTGGCCATCTTGGATGAGTTTCTCAATAGCTATTTTCAGATTACGGCATTCATTGGTAGTATGCCCGTAATCATTGTGAAATTTGCAGAACTTATTAGAAGGAGGTCGCCTTGGAGGTTGGTCCCTACCTGGGGGGATCTGTACCCTCGGTTTCCTAATCACCACTTCCAACAGATCAGCTGGGGATTTGGTAAGTGGTGTGAAAGATCGTTGAAATCTTTCATTTTTCTCAGGTTTCCTCCCTTTAGAAGCTCCTATTTTTCTATCATCAGGCTTCTTGTCTTTTTTGAAGGTTACATCTGCCCATTTAGCGTTCATAGCTTCTTCCATATTTATATATTTCTGTACCCGGGATAAGAGCTCATCAAAAGTTCCGGCGGGTTTCTTCATCAACGATGCGAAGAAATGTCCTGGTCTCAATCCTTCCACAAAGGAATGTATTTTCAACATAGCCGCTACCCCTGGGATTTCCAGTATTGCCTCATTAAATCTGGTCATATACTCTCTTAGGCTTTCAGTGGCCCCTTGTTTGATGGTTGTTAAGTACAACGAATTCTTGGTTGATCTTTTAGAGCTCACAAACTGGTGTAGAAAGATTTCTCTTAAATCTTTGAATGAATGGACCGAGTCCCGAGGCAATTGTTGAAACCACTGCTGAGCGGGGCCAGAAAAAGTGGTCAAGAACACCCTACATTTGACTCCCTCAGAATACTGGTGCAATAAGCACAAACTCTCAAATTTTATGAGGTGTTCTTCAGGATCTCCATGCCCTTTGTATTCACAGGAAACTGATTTGAAATTCTTGGGGATAGGGTCAGTCTGGATGTCCGCTGAGAAAGGGTTATTCTCATTGACATAATCAAGACTATATTCAGATCTACTTTCCCTTCCTGTGCGGGCCATAGATGTGCCCATTGTCTCTTCTGTTGGAGGGACAGATTCCTCCACATTTCTTTTTTCAAATGCCTGATGTGCCTTACGGAGCTCCTCTAGCTCTTTAGCCATGACCTTCATTTGGTCTTGTTGATCTTGAATCTGCTTTCGGAGCGTATCTGTAAGAGTCATCTCCTGGCCAGTGCCTGTTTCATGCACCTCGTCGTCAGAGGACTCATAATCTGTGAATTGCCCATCCTCTTGGATCTGGGGTAGTTTGGTAATGACATCCTTAAAGACTTTAGGATCCTGCGATCTAGATACATATTTGCCTTTCGCCTTTTCATGATTTCCCCTATTCTTGGGGAATGGGGATGGATTAATGGGGTCTGCAGGAGTACTAGCCCCAATGGCCGCTAGTCTCTTTTCCAGAGCTCCTTCCAGAGCTCCGTCTATCATCGCCTTCAGCTGTTGTAACATCAATGTGGAGAAACCAGATTCTTCTGCATTGCTTCCCTAGGGCATGGACGTGGCCCCGAGATTGGTACCGGAACCAGGGGTAGGATGAGGCGTGTTTGCCTGTCCTTCAGCAGATGATCCCATCATCTGGGCTATGCTGGAGTGTTGATCCATGTTTAAGGAAAATCTGCAAAGATATATGTAGAATTTGCTTGGTTAGTGCCTAATATGGGATTAGGGCTTCTCCTTTTGTAGGATGATAGGGAGCTTCGGGTCCGCTTGTTGGGACTTTTCCGACTATTTCCCTTAAATAATCATGAGGATTTTTTGTTTAAGCGTGAAGATAGCCTTTCTGTGCCTGGATCTTTTGTCAGGGCTTACCGTTAGCTTATCTTGCTTTTTCATCGAAAAATCTCTCAAGTTTTATAGCATGTATGTATAGGTGATGCATCTCTACTCACCGAGGATATCAATTGCAGGTTCTCTCTTTTTCTCGAGATTCCCCTGAGATATGGAGGACTTTCTATTATAGCTCTTTGATAGTCTGTTTTTCATAGGAAAAAGAAATATCAACACACATTGTATATACAGCTGTTTCCTTAAGATTTTTTGTATGGAAATTCATTGAATATGCCTAAACCGATACCTAGTAGGAAAGCGGTGGATATTCAGTGAATAAAATAAGAGAATCTAAGAGAATTGTCTTTACTTTGATTGAATTCCTTTTTCTGGAATCAGGATTTGCCTAAATCCTCTATCTTCGTTTTTTACCACAGATCTTACATAAGGCGAAAGAGAAATTGAAACATTCTTCATTCGTACTTCAGACGAATTCTACAGCATAATCAAATAGATAAATTAACGCAGAAATCGATACCATGTTAGCTATTCAAAAATTTACATATTTTTTCCGTTTTTCCGCATAAAGACTGAATCAAAATTCAAAGTATTTTTTAAGAAGAAATCTACATCTTAGTCAAATGCTTCCCACAGATGGCGCCAGTTGATAGATTGGGTTATTTATCCATCAACAAATTAGGAGAATTGTTACAAGAATACACATGAGGAAACTTTTGACCAGAATGAAAATTGATGTTTCTTTAATGTCTTCGTGATGCTACCTTGAAACAACCTTTATGATCTCCGACTCAACACTGTGTTCCTGTAAAATAGAACCGGAGGAGCGGGGAGGGTTCCTCCGGGAAGACACTCCGACACTCAAGTCAGTTCCCGTTCGAGAAAGAAAAAAGGGAGATCCGCTTCAGCAAAGCTTGCAGCGGAGGTAAAGTATCTAATGAGAGCATACCTTTTCTCGGTGAAGAAGATCAAGTATTTATAGTAGGGTAGAAAGTGAGGGTGAAAGAGTAATTACCCCTTATTTGTAAGGTTAAACTAGTCTTTTCAGGGGAGACAAGTCAGTTAGAAGGAATATTTTAGTTATGATTAATGGTCCCTAAAGTGGACCCCACAATCACGTTTCTTCCACGCTTCATATGGGGATCTGGGTTAAGGAAACGAGGGTGACGGAGGATGATCTGCACCTGATATGCTCAGATCACTAATAGACCGGCTTGTGGGATCTGGTGGAATTATGGCATCTGTTCCGGCATCGCTTATGCGCTCCAGATGTCTAACGGGAGTTTACAGATCACTCCCTATCAAAGCCGATTCGTGAAGAAGGAAGTAATTCTGTTGCTTCACTATTTTGAGGGAAGATCAAGCTCTGGAAATCAGGAAGCTCGCCAGTCTAATAGTTTTTAGTCTAGCTGTTGTAAATTGTAAGGGTCACGACCCAGGAATCGTGCTTAGGTCTCGACAAGTGAGTCAAGCTCTAGGACTGGTCCTCAGCCAGTAAAAATAAGAGAGAAGTGGGATCCAAAGGTTAAAGGGATTCTCAAGTTTGACGGAACTTGACGTGAACGTAGGAGGGATTCTCCAAACCACGATAAATCGATTGTCTCGCTCACTCTCTCTTTATCTTTCCAATTGATTTAATCCTGCTGCTACTAACCATCTTGCATCATACATTCATCCTACTGTATTCATAACAAGGTTTTTCTTTTAAAAGAGTACTTCAACAAAACCACCAACTTCCGCATCCAGCTCACTCCCCTTTCTCATCAGCAGCAAGTCTGTTGAAATTGAAGGAGATCGATCTGAAACTCTGAGCTCGCTCCTTTTCATTGAGCCGGCTGTTTTTTCAAATATGTATTTGCAAAAACTGTTGGAGATTGGTGTATTCCCCTCCCCCCCTCATACACCAATTATACTCTTTCCGGGACCTACAAATAATAAACACCCGATAATTGTTTAGTAGCCATATGAAAAACCTTTAACAATCCATATAAATCCATACATGCATCCTAATGACTCTCATTAAGAAATGTTGAAAACTCTTTTCTAAAAAAATCACATAAATGACCCTTATACTCTATGGTACCATTAAGCATCTCATAAGTAGAATTCCAACGATGAGATACATCTTGTTTGAAATACGTATAAACAAGACCCTTTCTACGATAATATTTTTGCCATTTCTTTTCCAAAGTTTTTTATTTATGCAAACATTTAACGGCATTTCTAATAGGAACAACGGAGTCTTGAAAAATTTCAAGCGCATCTTGGATACATAAACTCAAAATATGACAAATGCATCTAGAATGAAAGTATTTTCCATCAAAAGATGGTGAGCATGCTTCAATGAGTTGAGGAATACTAGCGGTGTTCGCCATTGCATTATCAAAACCAACCGAAAAAACCTTGTTTGTTAATCAAACAATATTCATTTAAAACGATGATAATAATCAAAACAATATTTTGAGCCATGTGAGGCTCTTCAAACTCCCTAAATGCAATCAAACATTTTTGCAAACTCCATTTTGTATCAATCCAATGACAAGTAATTCCCATATAACTTTTTTTGTTATATGCATCGGTCCAAATGTCGGCACAAATAGAAACTTTATGACCCAAACAAACCAAATATTTCATCAAATCTTTTTTTTCTCCATGTATTGTCGCCTAATCCTCCTAAGCATTTGAGTTCTAGCAACTTTGCTAGCATTGGGACCTAATCCATCTTAATAGGATGCTTCATACGTTATTCTATCGGCATAATTAAAAGATTGTTTCTCCATAGCACAATATCTACCACATGCATCTTGTTCGCTAATATTTTCATCTACAAACCGCAAGTGCACGGTGTAGGTGTAGATCGTGGCAAGCAAGAGTATCGTATCCACATAGACCGATGTAATCGAATAAATGAATACTACTAACAAACACAACCACGTTATAAAGACGGAATCGAGAGTAAATAGTGGGGGTTTTCTAACAACTAAAGTAAACATAAACATAAATACTAAATAAAGATAAATGATCCTAGGGCATGTAATCCTTCTACGTTTTGGGTAATCGATACAAGATATTATCAACCACTTGAATTCTCACGAATGTAGGAGTAATCGCTAAACTCAATCTAACCTCCCTCTCGGGTAGCGCTAAATATGTAGATTAGTTGACATTCATACCCTTTCGGTCTTCGAATAATCAACTAATTCCCCAAATCCTCGGATTAATAGTCTCCTCACAAACATCTACCAACCTTTCGGTCTAGCATCAAATCAATGTTATGCAATCATTCTACCATATCAATAAACCATGCTCTCTCGAATCTAGATTTATCAACACATAAGCATAAATGGTGATCAATTATTCACACATATCAATAGCCCAATCAAATGCATAAACACCATGAGAAAGGAAGAAAATCAACTTATATCATTAAACCAAAACCATAGAGTTCATACAATCCCTAGAATCTATGAGTACATAACGAAGAATATAAACAAAATATGTACAGAACGAAGAATATAAACTAAAGATATGCTCAAATCAAAGACGAAGTCTCCTCCATGAAGCACCCAAAGCTTGAGCCATTCTTCTCCTTCCTTCCTCGTCTCTTCTTTCTCTCTATTGGTGTAATTTTGTGTGGTGTGGCAGCTGAAAGTTGTGAGAACCGAGCTCCTTTGCTCCCTTTTATAGATAAAGCATAAAGTGAGTCGGCTGCCTGCATAAGGAGCACGGTCCGTGCGCCAGGAATGCGTTGACGCACGGTCCGTGCTCCGTTGGTCATAAAACGCACGGTCCGTGCGTCTCTACTTGGACGATCACATTTCTTCGACTTCAGCGCACGGTCCATGCTCTTATGTGTCTCTCAGCGCACGGTCCGTGCTCAGGTACAGAAAAATTCCGAACATCTTCGACGTATATGCACGGTCCATGCTCTTGGTGGTATATGGAGCACGGTCCATGCTCAGCTTCCTAAGCTCGGAATTTGATAGTTTCTTCGGCTTCTCTTGATCGTTTGATCCTCCATTAATGCACAAGCCTTATTAGGCTTAAAACTCTTGTAGAAACCTACTAAAATGATGAGATTGAGCAAACACGTAATTTGGATTACAAAGATAGAAACTGATTAATAGTTCATTCAAAACAACAAATTCTACCCAATATTGCAATCCAAAAGAATAGATAATCCATTGAAAAACCGTGTTTATCACATCTTTGTATCGGGATTTTCAAATTTAAATAAAGAAGCCGTACCCATCTCCGAAGATGAAGTGGTACCTCAAATTTGAGTTTGAGAAGTAGATATTCCGAACTCACTCGGATGCGAGTTCTCCATGTGTCTATTGAGTGTGCCACAGCCTCCCTTTTCGATCCATTTGTATTGCCTTGTGCAATAGTTGTAATATGCGATGTATCTCTTTCGACCATTGGGGAGAGGAGGTTGGCCTTCACGTTCCGGAGCCAACACTTTTCTAAAGTGTTTCTTGAAGACGTCGGACTTGGGTTCCTTGATGGTATTTGTTGGAAGAGGTTGGTTTAGCTCGTCATCTTCATGCTCTTCATCATCGTTCGAGCCATGGAATTCGTATCCTTGGCTTTCCATTGTATTAACCATGTCCTCAAACTCCTCGTTTTCTTCGGTTTAAAGTCGTTCGGCGACTTGCCTTGAGATTTCCTCCGCCACTTTCGCCCTTCTTGACCTTTGAGATTGTCGGCCTCCTTCACTTTGAGTATCACCGACGACCTTGCTCTTGCCCTTGTTTCCTTGTGATTGTTTTGAGGAAGACACTGTGTGTGTATGTGTAGTTTGAAAGTGAGAGTGAGTGTGTGCAAAATGTGAGAGTGAAAGCTTGAGAAATAGAGTTGAGACTTGAGACTTACTCTTGCAAAATGAGTTAGAATGAGAGTAGAGATTGAGAGAGAATGATAGATTTTTGGTGAATTGGAGTTTGAATGGGAGTAATATATATAGTTGAGTGTGTAGGAGAAGCCTAGGAGGTAGAGTTGGAGCTTTGGGGGTGGGGAAGAGGAGTAGCCAACGACTCCTAGCCATTGCCAAGGTGTTGTCCCCTATTCTGCCCGCTGTTGCTGTGCTGCTGCTGTTTTTTTCTGTTGGGCCCGGCGGGCCGGGCCCGGCCCATCGATCCCAACGGCTATACGGAAGATATATATATTCAATAATCATTCATGATATACTAATAGAAAGAATTAATTTTTTTAATTAGTAATGTAAAGCAAATGCAGTTTGTAAAGTGAAAAGGAAGAGATGCATGAAGGCTGAACTAAGAGTGAGTGTAGGTGTCAGTTGAACTGTGCCTACACTATGGATTTCTACTTCTTGTGTGTTAGGAAGAGTGATGAATGCATTCTTTAAAGGCACAAGATCCTTAAACACACTAGATGAACAACACACATGGTGCGTAGCACCAGTGTCAAGCAACCAAATGTCTGCAGTTTTATTAAAAGTAGCAATAAAAGGAGTGAAACTAAACATACCACTGAAAGATGGTCCAAAATCATTGGAAGAAGTACTTGAAGTTGCACTAGGAACTGCATCACTCATAAGAGTTTGTCCTTGTATTTGATTTTGCAGATAAGTAATGAGTTGATGACATTGATCAACTGAAAGAGAAGGGGCAGCTGGAACATGTGCAGGTTGTGGGCAGGTAAAAGGTTGATAAGTGGGTGAAGAAGGCATGGAAAGATGTGAAGGAGGGCCATTACCACTGCCATGAGAAACACTATGCATAGACCTTTGCATACTAGAATCTGCAGTAAAACCACAGCCTCTACCACGGCCAAAACCAGGAGGATATCCATGCAATTGATAACATTTGTCAATTATATGATTACTTCTATTACAGTGAGTACAAAACATTTTATCTCTACTTCGATTTCCATAGTTCTGAGTAGCATTGACCAACATACTAGGAGATTCACTAACAGGAAAACCAGTAGAAACAATATCTGTGATAGTACCAATGGTTCTCTGCCTTTCTTCTTGAATTATCAAGGAAAATATTTTAGAGATAGGATGGAATGGATCTAAACTGAGAAACTGTGTCCTAAGCTGAGCATAAGAATCATTAAGTCCCATCAAAAAATGAACAGCCAAATCTCTCTGTTGAAAATCACTCCAGGATTGAGAGCTATCATCTACATCCATTACAACTGCACCATCCTTCTGGTTGAGTATCAACGAATTCATCCCAAATAATGCGAAGATTTGTATAATATGAATTAACATTAGTAGCACCTTGCTTCAAACTAAATAATTTTTACTTAAGTTCAAAGATTCTAGCAGTATTACCTTGTGAGAATCTATCACTCAAATCCTTCCAAATCTGAGCTGCAGAATCCAAATACATTAAACTGGACTTGATGGCTGGAACAGTGGAATTTCTCAGCCACGACACCACCATACCGTTACAACGTTCCCAGATTGCAAGTGTGAGATCGAGGGGATTGACTGGTTTCTTCAAAGATCCATCGATGAAACAAAGCTTATTCTTCGCGAGGAGAGCTGTGCGCATAGATCGACTCCAGTTTATGTAATTTTTACCATTTAACAGATCAGTAACAAGGATTGCACCCGAATTGTCACTTGGGTGGAGAAAAAGAGGATTAGCTGGGTTTGAAGGATCATCAGCTCCGGGATGAGCAAAGAAAGGAACCTCACGTTGAGAAGCCATGAAGAAAAATATTAGAACAGAGATTAGCAACTGGAAGAACCTTTTGCTCTTGATACCATATCACAATTTTGCAGAGAATTTCAAGGAAGAAGAAAACCGAGCTAAGAGAAATTCCATTGATCGTTCAAAGAGAGAGAGAGTCATACTTTTCTCATTACTTTTACGTACAAAGCTAAGATCCTTATTTAGCTACCAATACTAGCTTGAGTTGGCAAGAAAATAAACCGAAAAATAAAACAAAGAGAAAAACGTAAAAATAAATGAACACGACTCTTCCAACAACTTCATGCAACTTCAGTCTTTATGCATCTCTTCCTCTTCACTTTACAAACTGCATTTGCTTTATAATATATTATATGTAACACCTCCAAACAATTTTACTGCCAAAAATATCGACAATGTTGTAGTTGTTTAAAAAAAGTAACATTGCAACTCTACAGGTTCAAACTTTTATTTGCTACAAAATTCTTTTATGGTCAGAACATCTAGCTAAGAGCTAACTTCTCCAGCTTTTAGAGTTCATTCTAAAACAGAGTTCATTGTTGGAGATGACCTAATGTCGAGATCATGTATACAAATTTTACCGAATGTAACTCACCTTATACTAAAAGCATGCACTTGTTGGGCTTATTCTCTAAAGCATGGAGTTAAAAATCGAGCTCACAATTGAGGTGGGGTATTGGAATATATAAATTTCCTTCATAAAGTATTATTTAATAATAATAATAATAATAATATCACCTTACTATTATCATTAGTATATCAAATTTAAACATACATACTTTATCACAAATGTTGTCATAGTTTGATAGTTTGTATACTAGTTAAGTTCTACTGACATAAATTTATATCTATATTTATTTATATGTATTTGTGTTTTAGCTTCATAAATTTAATATAAAAATAATTTTGAAAATAAACTAAATAAATGTAATTTTTAATATTATTTTGTCCACACTAATGATAATGAATCATGTAAATGTGTACGTGCATGCATACATATTTGGTAAATGCATGCACTGGCCAATTTGAACAAATTCGTTGATGGTGGATGAAATGCAGAAATGGCTAATTTGTTTGAATGAATGTATACGTGTTTTATTGATGACCTATTTGTTTGAATAAATATATCGTGTTCAGTGTTCTGTATTGATGGTGGGTATTGAGTATTTATTATAAAAGTTTTAATGAAATATGGGAAAAAGAAAAAGGGGCAAACCCTCAAATACTCAACATCATATAAGAAAACCAAAATCTACCCACCCGTTTAATTTACATATTCATCTACCCACTTTTTCAATTTAGGACATAATTGTCCCTTCCTTTATGCACATGGGTCTCCTTCTCTCCTCTCTCTTCTCTCTTGGGTGCACATGTACACTCACTTCTCACTCCTCTCTCTTCAACATTATTTTCATATTAATTCATTTTTGTTCCTTTTATTTCTATTTTATTTTTTTGTTTTTTCAATTGTTTTTTCTCAGTTTTTTTTATTTTTGTTTTTTATTATTATTTTCTTTTCTTTTTCCAGCCTTCTTTTTTTTTCCTTTTTTAATTTCTTTGTTCAGCTTTTTTTGTTTTTTTTTCATTTTTGCTATTTTCGAATTTTTTCAACTTTTTTTTTCTTTTTTCATCTTTTTTCGTTTTTTTTTCAGACTTTTTTTTTTCCTTTTTTTTTTTTCCTTTTTTCCTTTTTTCCCCTTTTTCATCATTTTTTTATTTTTTATAAACAACAATACAAAATTCATAAAAAATTGTTCGGCACTCAGAAAGACTGAGACGAATTCGTACCATTCATTAATGATATGAATGAATGAATATTTGTTATCCTTCTTTTTAAACAATCTAGACAAGTTACGGTACAATATTATGAATTCGTACCGTTACGGTACGATATCATGAATTTGTACCTGTAACTTTCCATTACAAAGAGAAAAAAATTATGAATTCGTACCATAACTTTTCATTACTTTCTAAACAATCTCGATAAGTTACGGTACAATATTATGAATTCGTACCGTTACGGTACGGTATTATTAATTTGTACTGTGTCACGCCCCGATTCCTGTGAACCAAGGTGTGACGGGGGTTGGGTTAAAGAAGCGGGGAAGAAAGGGGATAATATTAATTTATAACCATTTTATGAGTATCTTAAAATATAAATTGAGATTATAAAGAAAATGGTGGGGTAAACCAACATCAAGTTGCCAAGTGGAGTCGACCATCTACTACGACACATTGGAATTACCAAGAGTGAGTAGGAAATCGAGCGTCCAAGTGGAACCATTGCATGGAACTCTCCGCCTTGCATAAAGTAAAAGACGGGGTAAACCGGTTTTCAGTAAACTAGAGGAGTCGACATCCACTTCGAAAAATGGGATAACCATAATTGAGTGGGAATTCGAGCTTCCAAAAGGAACTGATACACGACACTCTCCATCCAACAATAAGTAAAATGGGAAGAGAGAAATAAGTTTAGAAAATAAAGAAACCATATTATATAACTAGAGGGTTGGAAGATGACGCCCTCGACTTATTTATTATTACCAAACTAGTAGTCTTGTTATCAGAGTTTTAAGCAAAATAGCATAACGGAAATTTAATAAGGCCCTGCAACAATCCCCTGCCTCAGCCTTGCTGCACATCACCTGCTTCCAGACCTGAAAACATTTGAAAGAGTTTTGGGCTGAGTACTTGAGTACTCAGTGGATCATGCCCTTTTGGCAAGCATTTTGAAAACTGACAATTTATCCATACATGGTATATCAAGAGGCTTGCAGAAAACAACTCTTGAAAATACAAATATCATTTTGGGGTGTGTGATGTTCATTCTTGGACTCAACCAAGGCTACAAATCACCTTTGGTTCATCTAGACCGGGTTCAGGGTCGAAACCCTAAATAATCCCAGTACTTGCAGAAAACCCGAGTTGAAACTCAAGGAATTCGCCATTAGTTACATACGATGGTGATCAAGGCACCATATGTAACCGGGGTGCGCACAATTCAAAGTTAGTATATCTGATACTAACGATGAATCTCGATCGATCCATAGAGTCATTTCTTGGAACATACACACAAAATATTTTTATGGATAATTGCATTTTATAACATAAAAACGGTATTTAAAACATTGCATATGCTTTGAAAATATTTTGGACCCACCTTATATTCTGAAGTAACCTTGGGAATAGCTCTAAACTGATATACTATAGTCCTTCTTCTAAAAAAAAGCCTTAAGAGAATACATTTTTTTTCTAAAACTTATTTTGTAAGCTAAAATATATCTGTAGAAATAAGTAAGGAAGAAGTTATGCTGTTTGAAGTTTGAGAATGAAAAAATAGTGAAGATTCACGTTGGTATTTATAGAGAAGCTAAGTTGCTTATTCGTATACTATAGCTTACATTAGTCACCATAGGTTAGAGTAGTCATCTCCTGTATATGAAACACGTGCATTAAGAGGATTGACAAAAAGCCTATATACTATACTCATCAAAGCTATACCTATTAATAGGGTGCCACGTTACAAATTACTAAGAGTCGTGCAATGAATTGATTTTTAAAAGCTAGGTACACATAAAGGTTATATGTTAACATAATTCATGTACCTAATGCCATGTACTCCATGCATTTATAACATAAAATTTAAACAATTCATGCATAACTACAAATACATGCACGTATATAGTGTATTAACATATATGCATGCATTTTTTTATATAAATAATTATATATTATATAACTAATTAATGTCTTTAAGCATATATATATGTATATAGGTTATTCGTATTTATATATATATACATATATATATATATATATATATCATATAATTTATGAATTTATAGGTATCACTCATTATATAGTTTTCTCTATTTATATATATATATATATATATATATACAAAAAAAGATTATCTTTTATTGTTGAAATACAAAGTATATTTCCTCAAGTGGAAATTAATTCCTAATAGTAATAGACTAATTATTTACTAGCATGACTTACTTGAATTATACTATATGTTTGCTAGGAAAATTTAGGATATTACATACCGTAACTTTCCATTACGAAGAGAAAAAAATTATGAATTCGTACCGTAACTTTCCATTACTTTCTAAACAATCTCGACAAGTTACGGTACGATATTATGAATTCGTACCGTTACGGTACGGTATTATTAATTCGTACCGTAACTTTCCATTGCAAAGAGAAAAAAATAATGAATTCGTACCGTAACTTTCCTCTTATTTAAAAAAATAAAACAGTAAACTACAAAAATATATAAAATTTTGCTTCCCCACAAATCTTATAGATAACATTGCAGCAAAAAGTCCCCCAACAGAAGCCAATTTCAGGCAATTAGTTGCATTGTAGTAGAACAAATCAATTTCAGGCAATTAGTTTCATCCATCAAATTCAAGTTCGGCCAAAGTACTGTAATGAGAAAGAGAAAAAAATAAAAATAAAAAATAAATAAATAAAACCCAAAACCCTCAATCCTATTCGAACTCCTTTTCTTTTCATCTCTCTTTCGTAGGAACTCACCGCCATGGCCAACGATTCAGCAGAATCGAACGACAAGGACTCACATGCCATCAAAATATGACAAGTCAAAACACCGACCGCCTCCTTTCGATGCAGTAGAGGATCGCAGACATGCTGCGCATCCTGAGCCGCTCCGCCGACAAGAGCTACTGCTCCATCTTCAAGGTGCCGCAGAGCTTCATCGACATCAATGGTCGCTCCACGTCTGCAGGTTGCTCATATCAAACCTCAGCTCCTCACCGTCGACCGCCGCCGCATCTGGTTCCTCGACTCTCAAATCAGACCCACGCGTTGCAGAAAGCGCTGAAGTAGTCGCGGAAGGCTGAGGCAGAGAAGATGATGGATGGGGATTCGACGATTGAGAACCTCCAACCTGGATTTGGGGTTGGGAATGGAGGGGGAGATGAAGAGAGAAGAGAGAGAGATGATGAGGAAGGAGAAGAATGAGCAGCACGAAAGAGAGAGATGATAATAGAATTAGAGAATAGAAATTGGGATGTTAATTTCAAAATTTGAATTTAGATTGAGGATATAGAGAGGAAAGATGGAGGGTTTTGAGGGTAACTTTGTCCAATTTTCAAATATTGGGTATATGAATTGCAAAATTAAAGAGGTGGGTATATATTGTGTAATCTATCTAAGAGTGGGTAAAACACCCTATTACCACAAAGAAAAATATTAATAGATCTTAAAGATATATATATATATATTTTTTAAATATACTGAACAATTAATAGGGGCAGGTTAGGTATAACATAATTATTTTTGCCAAATTGACGATTGTGCCCCATTTGATCCAGACAGATTTACTCATTTGTTAAAGATGCACATGTTATTGGGCTAATTCATTTCAAGTTTGGGCCATAGAAATAATTTGGGTTAATTTTACATTGTGGGTTACCATATTCACATTAGGTTTTTTTTTTATTTTCAAGCTCACTTGAAAAAAGAACATATTTAAAAGAAAGTTAAATGACCTAATATAACATTAATGGGCGGAAACAAACCAGTACTTTGAGAGGGAATGATAGAATTCTGACAAAATATTTTATGTCTACTCCCTTGAAAGAAAGGGGAAAAAAACTACACTAATTTGTAATTGTAAAGGAAGTAAGAGATCTAAAATGCAATTCATTTATTTGTAGATCACTTGAATCGATTAAAATCAGAACAAAGTTGTAGTATCTTCAGAAATAGCAATAGGGTGTTAAAGTTGAAGCTGAAGTGCGCGTAGCTATCCTATCTATTCTATTGAACAAACATATATAAACATAACATAATGATAAATAATAATATGCAGAAATTTGTTGGTTCATCAACAATCAATGATGGGATGGGAGGAGGAATTTAAGCTCTTGAAAGTATAGAAAAAATGGCAGATGCAATTCTTAATTTGATCTGGCCCCTCCGAGGCAACGGCCTTGAGCTTCCCACACCTGATCCTGCTTCTGAAAAGCTTCCCATCTTCATCTTCATCTCTCTCTCTCTCTAATGCTACTGCTTCTTGCTTAATTATACGCTTTTCAAAGTGTGTTGTGCAATATATATAATATAATATATCCATATGTATATATAATGCACCAGCATGCCAACAGGTTTGCCCGGCTGTAAAGAGATTCTGTTTCATGTCAACTTGCGACAAAGTGTTTGATTTATTGGAGAAGATTGAATTGAATTTGAATGTAAATGTGAATGGTAAGTATATTAGTATTAATTTAAATAAGAGGGCTGTGGTTGAAGAAACACAATGTTGTGGTAAGGCTGTCTGAATTCTGTGGATTTATAACCACGTGTGTTTTTGTTTGTTGATGGATTCTGAATTACCAGATTTGGTGGCCGATCTTGAAAAGTTTTGCCAGCTAGCCTAGATTAACTACTATGGATTTTTAAATACACCCAAATATCTCAAATAATATCAAACATGACATAGTCCCACTGCCTTTTTAAGCGAAATAGTGAAAAATTTGTGTCCCTATTTAAATCAAAATTTTCAATTTTGCTCTTTCAAATGTCTTCTTTTTAATTTTCTATACAATCATTAGGGACAAAGATAGTAAAATAATCCACTTTCTTAATATTCATATTTTAACGGTTTGTGACACTTAAATGAGGACGGATAGAGTCATTTAGAGAAAAGTAGCAAAAATAATTTCAACCTAGACACCCCTAAAGCACCTAACCCGATTCAGCACCCAAATATTTCATAGGTTGTGAAAAAAAGCCTCTCTATTACACCATTTGGCATCGTTTGTATTTTCTTTCTTATATTATTATTTTATTAAATAGTGTGGGACGCATTTTATTTTTAAGCGGAATAGGGGAGAAGGGAAGACTAAATTCATCACCTAGCCATTCTTTCAACTAGGGTTGGGGAAATATACTGAAATACCGATATACTGCTCATACCGTATTGAAAAATTATCGAAAAATACCGTGATTAAGGTATACCAAAAATTTCGGTAAAGTATTATACCGTACCGTAAAACTACGGTAATGTAAATGTATCAATTTTCACATACCAAGGTATAACGTTCCATACCGAAGTTCCAATATATATACCATAAATTCACTATATTTGCACATACCATTTTATTTTTATTGATTATTTCATATTTTTATTTTATATTTATCTAACATTTATAATTTAAAAAATATAGTTTATTGTTTAATGTACTATTATAGAGTAATACACACAAAATAGAAAATAACAATGAAGAATAAATAAAGTACAACTTAAAAAGAAAAGAAAATGAATATTTCTTATTAGTTAGTAGTATTAATTATTATCCCCGATATATTTTCTTGAATATCAATCGATAAGATGTACATAATGTTGAAATTTAATCATTGTGATATGATATTCTAAGGTATACCGCGGTATACCAGATTAAGGTATGGTATACCGAAGATAAGGTAAGGTAAAGGTATATAGTTTCCTCCATACCGAAACTAAGGTATACTGAAAGTTACGGTAAGATAAATGTATGAAATTTAGCATACCGCAATTTAAGATAAGGTATAAGGTATGAAGAAAAAATAAAGGTATGTCGTACCGACCCACCCCTACTTTCAACCTCTGCCAAACTCCATCAACTTTCAACACCAAAGTGCTTACCCTATTTACTCAACAATCTAAAAATCTGATCTACTTCCACAATATAATTAACTCAAAAAGAGTTTGGGAAAAATGCTAGAAACAAACCATATTTATAAATGGTGGAAATTTGTAACTTGTAAGCATTCTGACATCTAAGAAATTCTTACATCTTTATATTCCGAGGATTTCTCAACAAACATTTATTTAATTTGTATATTCCACAACATCTTAATAGTTTCATTACCAATGTGAAGTTTGGCCTTGCTCAAGTGGCTAGGAGGAGACACCACAAGTCTCTCCTTAGTGAGAAGTCTTGGGTTCAAATCCCACCAAGTTTGGGTTAGTATAGTCTCATTTATATGAGTATAGTTTGGTTGATAGTGATTTGATAATCTTTGTAATTGTGAAATTGTGATATGAATATTGAGTTAAGTTGTAATTCGATATGATATGATTCATTGTATACGTGTACTCCTAAAAAAAATGTGAAGTCTGGTCCTCAATTTACTGCAATAAGCAATTTGGGAAGTTTTGCTCTAAAAATGGTGGAAACATGTAAGCATTCAATTTTTTCAATAGTTTATTGGATTATTGGGTTGATAATGGGTTTACCTGTCGCCACTGTTTCAGTTGAAAGTGCATTTTATGCAATGAAGACTATCAAGACTGATTTAGGAAATCGAGTGGCCAATGTTTGTATGAATGATAATTTAGTTGTGTACATAGAGAAATATTTTTTTTCAACAATTGATAACAAGTCGATTTTGCAGCGTTTTCATCGATGAAGACACGTGGATGTGCGTTGTCACTGCTTTAGAAAAGAAATTTTACTATAATCTAACCATATTTCGATTTTTTAGGAAAGCTTTTATTTATCGAACTAGTTTAATCTATTATGTACTTCCTCAGTCCTCGAAAATTATGCCCGTAATTCCATTTTGAGTCGTCCCCCAAAAACCACGCACATTCTATTCATGGACCCACCATTACAATATATATTATAGTCTTTTAACATTACATATTTACTGCATCTATTATTTAGGGACAACAAAGCACAACTCAATTGGTAAGACGTTTCCCCTCCAACCAAGAGGTCGGGGGGTTCGAGTCACCTTGAATGCGTGTGTATGTGAATGCGTTGTGTTTGTCTGATCAAAAAAGAAAATCTATCGTTTAGGGCCCACCACTTAACCAATCTCTATTCATAATAAAGGTGAGACCTAATATCCACTCACATTAAACAATACAAGTCAATTACATTCATTCTTAATATATATGTCTTAAAATATTCATTTAGGGCCCACCACTTAACTAATCTCTATTCATAATTAAAGTGAGACCTAATAAACACTCACAATAAACAATACAAGTCAATTACATTCATTCTTAAAATGTCTTAAAATATGTGTCGGTTAAATCGGGGCAATGTTTTTTTGAAACGGAAGGAGTATATAGTTATTGTTATTTTAATTTTTTTTATATGATATATCATTATTCAATATACATGTATATCTATATATGATATACAAATTTTAAAACTAGTAAAACCCCCACAGTCTAGTTTTTTCTGTGTCTGCCTCTGAGTGTCGGACTCATTTTAAGACCAACATCATTTATCGAGGTATACGAAAAGAAGGGACCCCTTATGATTAACCAAAAATATAATTAACAAGAAACGGTAACATATACACCTCCATTATAAATCTCCACAATTAGCAATAAAATATTACGATAGCTACCCCTCTTATATTTACTAGCATAAAACAATCACATAACATGCAATAAGTAACATTCGTAAATATGATTACATCAAGAGTTAAGATTAGTATTTAATTACTAATATAAGTATTATTTTCATCTAAACCACCCCCTATATAGGCGCCGTGCCTAGGTGTGCCTATACGATAGGAGTGGCTTCAAGGAAGACTCGAACATGAATTATTTTATGTGACATTAATTGAAGAATATGGGGATTGTGTGGCATGCCAGCTGCTACTTAGATTCCCTTCACCCCCAACTTACGACACCATGACATTTCTAGAAAATTAAGCGCACACGCACACGCACACGCACATACATACGTATACTTTTTCTTTATATATATATATATATATATATATATAAATGATATGCTACTCACCTTATGGTAGACACATTTGTGGGTACCTTCGCCGTTTCTTCGATTTGACATTATTTTGTTCGATTTTTTCGATTGTTTTATAATCTAGTATCATGGAAATTAATATAAGAATCATTAAATCTACAAAATAAATAAAAATCAAAGCTCGATTTGTCTTATTACTCATTTTTCGATGTTAAAAGGAAAAAAAAACAAATCGAGCTTTGATTTTTATTTATTTTGTAAATTTAATGATTCCTATATTAATTTTTATGATATATATAAACTATTAATTTCGATAACATTATTACGTTGCTGCAGTACGAACACGGCAACAAGCACAAAAAGAATCCCTATCCATGGATGATGAAATCTGCACTTTCTGCAGTAGATTCTGATGTGATTTTGTTGTTTTGGATTTTCCTATTAAATCACCACATTCATTCAATATTTCTACTGCATGCACATGGCGACATGGCCATAGGGAAAGGGGGCAATGAATTATGTTGGTCCAACATTAATGTTGCTTCTCGACACCACCAGAATTAGGAAATGAAAAAAAATATTTATATATGAAAAAAAAATAAAAAAATGCTGACAAATCAAAATCATGTCTGGAAATTGTAAAAAACAAAATAATTGGTAAGAATCTTTGGAGGTCAAATGAATTGGAATATGCATAGCTGCTATGTTCCTCATTCACTAACAAAACGCCTACAGATTGCTTCTTTGTCCTTCGCCTCACGTCCCTCCTTATATATATATATATATACCTTCTTCATATATATCTTCAACAAAATATCTCAAACAAAAATTAATAAAGGTCTCCACAAAGCAAGAATCAGTTTATCAATTGGATCGTTGTGAAAACAAGGATGAGGAGTTACAAGGTAAACGATTCGTCCTCTGCTGCTGCATCGGGCAGGAGCTTGAAGAGGAGGCGAGCGATTCCACAGAGAGGGCAAATCAAGCTCAAGATTGCAGCCAAGGCATTTCACTCGTTGGTGTCTATCGTTTCACCATCTTCTGCTCAGTATTTGAATACTCCTAGGAAGAAATCTCAGTACTGAATGAAGGATTTAGCTCCTTCACAATCAATGTATACTTCTTTTGATTGATCACATATTTTACTCTTTTCGTCCTTTGTCTAGTTTAGCAATTTTTTTCTGCATCAAGGACTAATTTATTCTATCCAATGCGGTATTATTCGATTTCATTAGTCTGTCGCATAATGTTAGAGAGAGTTCTACTTCAAAAATTCGACGAGTGGCTACCACACTCTGAGAATTTTTTTAAGAAACATTGTTTTTGAAACAAGAACACCCAGAATAAAAAACACAAAGAAAATAAAAAGAAATATATTTGTAGAAAATACTAGTGTGAGATGTGTAATATGCAAAGAAATTCATCTACGAGGCAGATTATTTACACTTTCTTATACGTAATAGGATTTTATCCAACCGGTAAGTGACGTAACAAATGGAAGAGCATCACCTCATTCGAGGGTTTACCTAATAAAAAAATACTCCCTCTGTCTCACTTCAAACGTCTCACTTTATTATTTTATACCTCACATATATTCAAAATATGAGACGTTTGAAATGAGACGAAGGGAGTACCATACATGTATACATATGGAAGAGCATCACCAATCATATTCTAGATTAGAGTAAAACTCGATTTTAGAGTAAAAAATGTATTCCAACCGTACTCTATATAAAGTTTTACTCCAATATTAAGCTATAAAAATAATAATTCAACTAAATTTTATTAATAATTTATTGTATTTTGAAATTTTCATTTAATTTTACGTATTTGAATTATAACAATAAAAATGTAACAGTCTATAATATATTTAATTCGTATAAGATTCAATTATATTAATTATTCAATATTTGTGATACGTTTATAAATGTTAATTATGTAAAATAAAAAATAACTAAAAAACTACAAATAGCGTAATTGGAATAGATTTATAAAATAAAGTATACTATGTTGTATTAAAGTATAACATAATGCAAAATAAAGTTTTATGGTTAAAGATGGCCTAGTGCCACAATTAAACTTAAGAACAATTCTGCCTAAAAAAAATTATAGATTCAACTGAAAGTCTGAAACCCACATTTTCTTTACTGTATATTTATCACTGAGTTTGATCCCGGGAAATCTAAGGAATCCATTCCTTGTTTACGATTCAAGGCATGAGCATCTTTATCCAGCCACTAAAAGGGCAAGAAACCATTATGCCTTTTCCACCTCTAAAGCAACTAAATACGTGAACTTCACACACATAATATGTTTAGTTGCATCGATAAGCACTAATTCCGGGTAAAAATCAGATTGCAATCTTCTACTAGCTATGGCAGCTGCTACAGGATTTAGCGGTTTCATTTCTGGGAAGTGTGTACCATCAAAAGGAACATCAAAGCATTCCATTTCAATTATCCCGGTAAGAAAATCATATCTTCCTCAACCAGTAGAAATTAATCCGACGTCCCAAATCTACACGAAGAAGGTTACAAAGAGAAAATCACTCAAGCTATTTGTGGTTCCACCTAGCAATCATACCTTCGACACGAGTTCACTTTCTCCTGCTCAAACAATCATGCAGTTCTACTCTTGTATTAATGAAAAGGACTTGACGAAACTGGACAAGTTGATAGCTGAAGATTGTTACTTCGAGGACTACTCATTTCTTAAACCATTCCAAGGGAAAAAGGTCTCTCGTCTTTCTACAGTAAAGATATGTGAGTTCTTGATTTTCGTCTTTGTAATAAGGATCTTTCTTGCATGCTATACAGGAGGTCATGCAGTTCCTGGAACAACTTACAATGTGTCTGGGTGACTACAAAAATATGCAATTTAATGTGGAGCTGATATCCGAAGGGAACAACTATACAGCTGCAGTCAATTGGCACTTGGGTATCTTTTCCGATCTTTCCTTTCATTACCGCTCACAGCTCTGATCATTAAATAG
Organism: Mentha longifolia; assembly: GCA_001642375.2. Lineage (NCBI taxonomy): Eukaryota > Viridiplantae > Streptophyta > Magnoliopsida > Lamiales > Lamiaceae > Mentha > Mentha longifolia. The sequence continues at coordinate 29,161,153 of CM038112.1, forward strand.
CAAATAGATTTGGGAACATAATACTGAGGAAAACTTCAATCTGATTGCAGATTGGAAAAAGATACAGGTTCCTTTCACCAGGGGATGCAGCTATTTCTCAATGTCAGTAAATGACGATAAACTAGTTATCAAGTATGAGAAAAGAACATCCGGTCAACATTTTACCATTTGCATTATAATAGAACAGAAAATAATGATATGCTTTCTCGACACCTGCAGGAAAGCTCAAGTCCTCACTGAATCACCTATCAAACTAGGAGTTGTTGCACTGGTACTCAAAATTTATCTAATGTCCATGGCATTTGCCTTCTATCTTGGTTAGGATAAGTTCATGAACGTTATGCAGAGTTTAGTAATTCTTTAGAGTAGTGCTGAATTGCTAATTAGGCATCAAATCTATTCAGCAGAAAAGAAATGATGGTAGGATATCGAAAACAAATTCTACAATCATTTTATTCATTTGTATTCACATGATCAACAACAAATTGAATGAGTGATTAGTTACACAAGTATGCATCTCTTTCCAAAACTTCAGTTAATAATGTAAGCATCGATTGATGAATTACTTCAACAATATAGTTTTATATCTCATTTATCCACTTTTTGACTGATTTCTTGGTTGTGCTTCCATTCACCAAAAATCAGGCTACATTCAAGACCCTGAGTTCATTATTCGATGCATTCCCAGCAGCTACAGAGTGTAAGAAAACGTTACTTATAATCCAATCTTCACTCTAATATTACATCATACTAACAGAAAATCAACTGCTTGTGCAGGGTTCTTAAAGAGTCCGCATACTATGCTTCGACTACTACTAAAGGCATACAACATCAGCATACGACCCATGATAAACCCATTCCTAGCCTATTACATCAAGCTATTGAGCATTGCAGCTTGCATTCTAAGCAGCGCCCTCAAAATTCTTTATTACCTAGCAAAGATTTTTAACATGTAATCTCAGGTACAAAGCCCAACTTCGCTCTACTACTACTTGTTCTTGAATTATTTACTTCTATATACAAAAAAGGCTTTAGGAATCCCAAATCACAGACACACCATTATCATCGATAACTAGCATAGAAAAGCAAAGAAAACAAAAGGGCTACATGGCACCTGTCTCAGTCGTCATTGTTATTGCTAGATTCGAGAATGGAGATGGCTAGCAGTGGTCCGAGAACGGGAGGGAGGGGAGGAGGCTTACTAAAAGTAACAATTGGTTCCGCCTTTTCCTTCTCGATATGTGCTTCACCACCATCTTCATTTCTCTGTTTCCTTGGAATCATTGTGCCAACTGGAAAATAAAAAATGCGCAATCGCATAGTTATAATTATGAGATTTTGTTATGATTCAACAAAAATTGATAATAATTTACCCCATCTTCCTTTCGAAGAATAGATGGGTCGGAATTTAGTCGATAACGGCCGGAGAGAAGCAATCATGAGCGCGGAAATCCTGTTATTCCTTCAAATGTGCAGAAAATGTGATTCGAGAATGATCGAGAGATGATCAAACAGCAAAAAATGATATAAATTCATGAAATAAATAAGCGAAATCATCTCAAATTTTACGACAAACAGCCAGCAATAAGAAGACACGTCAAACAAGCATCGAATATGAGTAATCGAAAGGAACGATGCTGCACATCATCATTTCCAACCACATAAAATAACACATTCACCACAATCATAATCCTGAGAAAAAATTTACCTGCTCGCGAGTAGAATTATAGTAGTTTTTTTTTTTTTTTTCGAGGAATTTAGAATTTTAACACGACTATTTAATCGATTCTTGTTTGGATTCTGGAGGGAGGAAGGTTCCCGAATTTTCAGGAGTCTAAATGGGCCAATTATTCCGTCAACCAGCCCATAATATTACAGGGCTTACTGAATTCAGATTTTAATGGGCTTCACTTAAAAAATAAATAGCTGGTAGTCTATATTAATGTTTTAAAAACCGAACCGGAGGTCAAACCGGCGAGACTTTCAGTTCCTAATTTTTCAGTTGAACCGTAGTCAGAGTCTTCATTGACTTACCCTGGCCTCATGAAGTTCAATCTGTTCCTCCAACTCTTTGGCCGAGAGTTGGCAGGCGGTCCACCAATCCTCAAAACAAGGTGCCAGGTCCGTCAAGAAACGGCAGGAATGACCATCCATCTCCAGAACACTTGGGTGCTCTGGTTTAACAACAGGAGCGCTAATGTTGAGGCTTGTCAGCATATCTCGAAGATCTCTCTACGAGAATCCAGCACCGAAGGGGTAAGAGTCCTTCGGCTGGGAAGACGAGGCCGGGGCAAAAGGCCCTGCGGCCATGACTCCATGAATGTGAGTCTTTTGACCCTTTAGGTCTTCAACATCAATCACCTCCCACTCTTGACTGCGGGAGGAAGCGCGAGTAGAAATGCGCTGGGAGGAAGAACCGGGGGCAGAAGAAGTCCTATGTCTTTTAGGAGGAGGCGATGTCATCACGGAGGAAACCCTCTTGGAGGAACGATGAGGGTTAGGATGACACGTTGGGGAGCAAGTCACGGCCTCTAGTTCTAATAAGAATAAAGCAGAAGCTTCACCTATGTTAAACCAATACATAGTAATGGAAAAAACATTACGTTTTTTCAATGAGAACGATAAAAAGACACATATGGGTAACATATGCACGAGCAGATGCCTATGCATATGCCTGTGCCCATGCTTGTGACTAACTTGGATTAGTAGATGTTTCCAAGTTAGGAGATACTTCTGCTATTGCAGCAGAGCTCGGAGCATCGAGGAACTGGTCGTCTCTAGGCAGAATAGACGCCAGTGGGGTCTCAGCGGGAAAGATAGCTGGGGTGCTGGAAGTTTCCACACCCTCTGGTGTTGCATGAGAAGCAAAAGTGCCCGAAACAATGCCAGCAGAAGCATTTGGCGTACCTTCTTTTCCAGTAGAAGGGTGAGGAATGGCTTATGTTGTTTCCTCCATTAGCCTATCTCTCTCTGCCTTCTCAACAGGGGTCTCATCATCAGCGGCAGTTAAGTAAGCCATAGCAAATCTTTGAGCAGAAGCAACCAAACTTTCCATGAAATCCATTCTTGCGTAAAAATAGCAAGATTTAGGCAAAAGTTCCTTTGTCTATAGAAAAAGGGTAAGGATAATAAATACTTTACCTATATCCTCTATCCACTGATAATGTGTTAGGCTAAAATAGGCCAAAGCATTATTAGAACTGGTCATCTGAGTGGCTGGCTTATGCTCATTGTCAAGAAGGTATATGATACTATCCAGTTTGGTAGAGAGAGAATTGGGAAGATTTTCTTCGCAAGAAAGAAATTTGTGGTTTCTGGGGTCCTGAATGAAAGGCCTCATGAACATAGACCACTTTGTACCGGCTGGAGGGGTCGCTACAAACCAATCCTTCGGCCATTCCTATCGGCGACAGTTATGTTCCCGTAAATCTCATGGTGAGATTCGAGGGTGAAATTGAGGACTTGCCCCTTATACTAAACTTTTTTCAGTGTAAAAAAACTTTCCCAGTATCTTTGATGCCGAAGTATCGACATATCATGTGGAAAAAGAGGGCTTTGAGAATGGCGGAAGGGCTTAACTGATTTATGGTAATCTCATAGTAATGAGATAGCTCTACAAGGAAAGAACTACTGAAGGAAGCTTTGCATCTATGTTGGGATTTTGTATACCTAAAGCAAAACCAGTTATTTAGTATATGCAAAGATTATTCTACTATTTACAATCACCTATTTGAAAGTATATAGTTGAGATTGAATAAGTCTATTATCTCATGTTTTAGTTGTTGGTCCCGAAAGTGACTAACACACGTAGAGGGGGGGGGTGAATACGTGTGTTGAGAAGTGTTTATCTTCTCTTTCATTTTCAGCCCTTTATCGAGTAGACGCTTCGAATGCTAGTGTAGCTTTCGAAGCTTCTCGCTCGTGTGAGTACGGTACGGAATGTGGTGAGCAATTATACTCGCTTTAGTTATCTTGGACTTAAAACAGTTTATCACTTAGAGCGTGAGTATGTGTTACGAATAATAAAAGCATAAAGAATGTAAAGTGCATAACACAAGAGTTATAGTGGTTCGGAGGTTACGCTCCTACATCCACTCTCATCACCTTCACTTAGTGATGAACTTCACTCAAAGCTTGGGGTTTACCTGAACGAACACCTTCTCCTATTCGTTCCCATGTGATTCAATCTCCTCCAGCATCTCCAGAATCTCCCCCTCTCTCTGCAGATGAAGTTGCCTCTCTGTTGCATTCCAACACTGCTACCATCGTCTCCTCTCTTCATTCGAAAGGAGAAGTAAAAGTCAGAGCTGCCTTCCCCTACACCGAGCTCACTTCCGAGATGAAGTAGCTTGCCTATCGACTCCAGTTCTACCTGGATGTCAAGGATAGTTCTTATTTTGTTTTGGAATCTATCTTGGAGAAACACCCTATGGCTGTTCTTAAGGTTGAAGAAGCCATTCTTGAGGAAGAATTCAGATTCTACTCTGTGCTTCACAAGCACTTCGACATCATGGTTATGGCTAGAATGATCAAGGAGGCCAAGTCTCTTCTCAAATCGATGTTTGCAGATGATGTTGACCTGTATGATGTAGCCTGTAACTTTAGGTGTAGCAGATCTCCTTCCAGCCACTCTTCTCCTCAACTTGGACCTGAACCTTCTAATGAACCTGAGATTGAGGATGAACAGGTCAACCAAGAGCAATCTACTCCCTCTCATTCTCCTGCTCGCCCTGAGGCTGAGGAACCTCGAACTGTACAGACCGCTGATGTTAAATCAACTAGAGCAGTTTGCAAATTAGGAATCACAGTCCGAGCCTTACAGGACTGTTGGATTTCATTTTCCTGATCTGCGTCTTCGTTTTTCTAAGCCGGATGAAGAAATGTACACTCAGGGAACTGCCTCTCACGGCTATACGTTTCCTTCGACCAAATCTGCATCTTCTTCATCTGCAGGCAGATCTCTTTCCAAGGGAGAAGTCAAGTCCCTTGTGACTTCCTTGGTTTAAAACCAGCTGAAGGACTTCTCCTTGGAAGCAATCTCTTCTGGATCTGCAGCTCTCAAGCTGTTCCAAGAAGATCTGTCCCAACAATTGAATTAGCAACTCAATTTCCTTAAGATTCAAGTGAGGAACAACAAGGATGAATTCCTTGAATCTTATGATCAGCTCTCCACTCTATGCACCAACATCTCTGACTTTACTAAATCCATTGGTGAGGTAGTTGAACTACAGGACACTGGAATCTTGATCAAAGCTGAAGACAAGATCAAAGCCCACCTCCAAGAATTTAAGGACGGTGATTTGAAGTAGATTATGAAAGAGTTCTTTGAAACTCAACTGGCAGATTTTGTCAAGACTCAGCTTAGCTCTCATGTCTCCAATCTCTTTCCCAAACAGATCGACGATTTCAGTATTGCCACTCTCAGTGAAGTTGAGCAGGTATAGGACAGATGCATGAAGATGGAAGAAGTGCACTCTACCTTTGTGACCAAATATGCACAAAATGCATCCGCTTCTCAGTCCTCTGTAGATGCTATTCAACATGACACAACGCTTTCCTACACTTCAAGGAATCTGCTTTTGTAGAAATAGAGAAGTTGAAGAGCGAGAATGGCTCTCTTACACTGTCGATCCAGATACCTCTCATCTTCAATTGAAGCTACCTTTCTAGATAGGGCCCTCTCCATTGGCAGTTGATAGCTATTAGCCGCCATCTCTTCATTGATTCTCAATGCTTCCTTCGCATTTCTATTGACAAGGCATCCACTGGAAGTAGCATCTACAATGCTTCGTGTATGAGGTGTTAACCCACTATAGAAGTTGGTTATTTGTTGACAGTCATTGAAGCCATGTTGAGGACATTTCCTTAGGAGCTCCCTATACCACTCTCATGCCTCAAACAAGGTCTCGTCACCTTGTTGAGAGAAGTGTGAGATGTTGGAAATAAGTCTTTGAGCTTTGGAGTGTGGGAAGTATTTGGAGAGGAAGGCCTTGCACAAATCATCCCAAGTGTGGATGTTGGCCTTGTTCAATCCTTTGTACCAATCTTTAGCCCAATCTCTTAGAGAAAACCTGAACATTCGCATGCGAATAACATAATTCGAGACTCCATTTAGCTTGATGGTGTCATAAATATCAAGAAATATGCTAAGATGGGTGTTTAGATCCTCCATAGGACTTCCACCAAATTGCTCACTTTTGACCATTTGAATAAGACCAGATTTGAGCTCAAAATTGTTGGCGTTGATAGTCCCCCACTCTTCTCCTTGGAATTGCTCCATAGGAGATTGGAACATATGATTGAGATGAGGTGGTTGAGCTTCATTGGCCCTTCTTTCTTTCTCATCTTTCCATGCTCGAAATTCTTCCATTTCCTTCATAAGAGCTTCCATTGCTTGGTTATTAGCTCCCATAACTTGGTCTTCTCGATGTACTCTTCTATGTCGTCTTTCAAATTCTAAGATCAAAGGCTCAACAAGTCTTCCCTTGGATCTAGTGTGCATACACCTATAAAACAAAAATCAAAAGAAACAAACGCTTGAATTAGCAACTTAATAACCAAATCAACTATTGAAATTCAAACTAAACATTCCCCGGCAACGGCGCCAAAAATTGATCACCCTATTTTTTAGGGTAGAGAGATGCAATGATAATTGAATAAGTATATTCGAGTCGAATCCATAAGGAATATCAAGCCGTAGGAATTTTAAGTAGTAACCTAGCTATCTAATCACTATCCAAGCTAACAACTATCATGTTTTTGGATTTTTGTTTAACTATTTGTAGGTCCCGATAAGTATTTATTGGTGTATGGGGGTGGGGGAATACACCAATTAGCCAACAGTTTTGACTTTACAAAATAATTTGATCTAACTGAGTCGTCACTCAAGTTTATCAGAGCAACTTAGTTTTTCCAGCTCAATCAGTAAACTGCTGAGCTTGCAAAACTAATCTGCGTGCGGAAGTTTGGTGGAAAGGTTGGCTAACAGTTTTCAAAGACTGTTTTCGAAGACTGTTTTCAAAGGCAGTTTTCAAAGACCATTTTCAAAGACAGTTTTCAAAGACAATGCTCATGCAAGACAGGTTACGATAGTGCAGGTTGTGAGCATGTAAACTGTGTGAGTGAAGACATAAAGATGAATAGTAATAGAGAGAAACACGAGGAGTTTTTATCGTGGTTCGGAGTAAACAGCTCCTACGTCCACGCCAGATTTCGTCGAATCTGTAATCCCTTAACTTGAGATTTTCACTCCTTTAAACACTGGTGGAGGTCCAGTCCAAATTCAAGTCTTTTTCCTTAGACTGAATCTAGCACGTTTCTTGAGTCGTGTCTTTTCTTACTTTACATACAATCTTACATACGATCTTACTAATGCTAAACAACTAGCACTAATATCCAAACTAGAAAGCTGTGAAAAGCTATCACCGTTGGGAATACAACTCTATCAACTACACTGAATAATAACTGTGATGGTAGTGAGAGTGTGTGTGATGTGTTCTAGTAAGACAATTTCCAGATAGATCAGAAATCTATAAAGATCAACACTTGGGAAAACTCTAGTGATTTCGAGTGTTGATTGAATGATTTTTAGCTTGAGATTTCAGCAGTGTTTTAGCTTGAATATTGAGTTTCCCGTTACTTCTATCTGGAATGAGTTGAGGTATTTATAGAGAAGCATTTGAAATAGAGCCGTTGGAAGTGTGTCAGGATTTGCAGTACCGTACACTGACACAATTCTTGTCGTTGGGTGAGAACAGGTTCCTCAGCCACAGCTCAGGTTGGTCTTCACAGGTCGAGCTTCTTATACCTCGAACTGTCTTCAGTCTCTTTGTAACCTTCGTGTGAAATCTTCGAGTATGGTAAGAGCAGGTTACACGGACAGATTACATAATGGAACAGTATGACAGGTTTGAGTAGATTAGGTACAAGGTTGCACTACCAACCTTGACCTTTACATAGCAACCTGTCCGGGTTAAGCTTGACTGATCCAAACACGGAGACCAGCCTGTTCCAATTAAAAACTTATATCTAAGTGTGGTTTCTAATAGCATTATCAAAACTCAGTTTCAAAAGGGTTCCCAACAATTTCCCCCTTTTTGATAATGCCAAAACCCACACTTTACATTTTAGCTTAAAAGTTTTGAACTTTAAAAACATGACCAAAGGTTTGATACATAGACAATCTGCATGAGAATAAATGTTAGAAAATTTAAAGCATAACATGCAAAGGCCTGGATAAAGAGATATTGTCGTCAGGAACAAAAGATGATCATTTTCATTTATAGTATCAACTGAATTGATATTCACATATTACAGGGTTGATACATAAAATAAATGAAAACGATCAGGTTACTTCCTTAGTGATTTGAATCTGTCTTCGGCAATCTTGTCCAAGCTCACAGTTCCCATGGCTGCGTAGATGCTGTCGCGAATCGACCTGTACTCGTCACAGCTTGTGGTCTTGCAGCCATACTGAGCTGCGACACTCTTATGAAAGTATTGATCTGGTTGATGTCTGGAGTGTCAGTGCCGCAGACAGTGGGAGGTTGGAAGGTCTCTATCTTAGGCGGATTGAGCGTGACCTTCTCTTTGCAGCTTTCGCCCGGACCCTTTTGATGAATTCACAGTCTGGGAAAGCTTGCAGCCAGTTGTGGAAGGCTGTCTTGGTATCACCAGTGTAACGAGCATCGATTTGCAACCAATAGTGATGCAAAATGAACTGGTTAAGGAACTTATCCCATAAAGGCTGATCTTCCACTGGTAGCCAATCTGTTGGCTCTCTTTTGTCTGCTTGTTCCTTGCAGCTTTCAAGACCTTTGAAGCTTGCGACGCGAGCTTTGTCTTTTGCCCTTTGTTTCTTCAGCTAAGCCAAAAACAGCTTCTGTTTGCCTTCATCTGCGCAGTCTTCAGCAGTGTATCCAGCTTCTGCCATGAGCCGGATGAGGTTAGATTCAGCTGAAGCTTTCTCTTGAGCAGACAGCTGCTTGGCAGTAGCAGGTTGAGGGACAGTTGTCACGGGAGGAGCAGCTTCTGATTGTGTCACAGGTTGTTCCACACGACCTGTGCCTCTGCCTTGAGGCGGTTGAGTAACCTGTTTCTCCTTTCCTTTCCCGTTTGCAACAGTGCGTTTGCCTTTCCCTTCCCCCTTTTCGGCATTATCATCGATTAGGTTCTGAACAAGGGTGTTAAGGGAGGCTTGCTCGTCGGAAAGTAAGGACAGGTCTGTGCAGATCTTTTCCTTGAACTGCAGGAGGGAGTTGATGTTCCCTTGCATCTCCTCCTCTTTCTTCAATGAGCTTGAAGTGGTTTGAGTGAGCTTCATAGTGTAGTCGTGTACGAGCTGATTGAGTTGCTCAAACTCAAAGTTCAAGCCATCAATGGAGGACGGGAGGCGACCTTCAGTTCGGACAGCTGGTGCGGAAGCAGCTTATCCGTTTCAACTCTCAGTTGGGTTGAGATGAAGGTTGCGAACTGGTTGGCCACAACTTCCTTGATGACTTGTGGCATCTCATCCTTGATGTTGGACAGCATGGCCGATGCAGCTTTGTCCATAGCTTCGATCTTGTCCGCAATCTTCTGGTGTTCAGCAACCTCTGTGGCCTTCACCTTAGACACCTCTTCAATAATGAAATTCTTCAAATTGTCTTGCATCGCAGTGAGAGGAGTGCCAACGGTTGCGACAGAGTAGACAGGTACGCGATCAGGATTGAACTCTGTGTCTTTGCTGTTCCGGGTGGGAGAGGGAATTGGACTAAAATCATCATCCTCCGGAAACCTGAAATTATAGGAGTAGCGATCGTTAGAGTAGAAAGGTTTCAAGTCAAGATTGAGAGCATTGGCCTCTCTCTTCATCCTAGAGAGGACGAACTTCTTGAAGCAATCGCGAGCTTCAGGAATGGAAGCATAGCCGAAATACTTCCCGAGTATGTGCTCCTCAATCTCCAGCTATTCGATGGGGGATATTAGGAAGATTGACTTTAAGTTATAGTAAGATTTGTCCTTCCCATCGAGCAACGTTCGTAGTCTGTACGCCATCTGCCTGGTCTCCGGTGTGAGATCAATTCCCGGAAAAGACTCCATGACAGTCTTCTCAGCATTGATTTCGATGGAGTTGACTAGCATGGCAGCTGCAGTTTTCACAGGATCTTCCTGTACATCATCATCGTCGGATGAGAGGATGAGGTTGATGTCAAGCTCTGGAGGGGAGCTGTGATGATGAGAGACTTCACCGGATTGCTGGTGGACAATGATGGCAGAGTCGGGATTTTCTTCCTCGAAATCTGTGTCATCCGCAGGTTGGGACACAGAGTGGCTCTGGCCAGCTTTCTCCAGAACCTATGTTGCGATCTGTTCAGTGATGTCTTTATGTGAGGGGAAGGTTGGTCGAGCAGGTTGGGGCTGCACTTCCATCTTAGCGAACTCCATATGCAACCTGCGTGAGATAGGAGTTGGAGATTTAATCCTCACAGACTTGACAGGTTTGTCGAGCTGCTTGCTAGGGGCGAACTGTCTCTTCTGTCTGTGGTCTCGCTATTCTGGGGGTACCCAGGCTGGGTTGGACCTACCCATTTTGTACAGAAATGGTTTGACCACATCATCATTCTTGGCGAAGACGGTCATGTCGACCCTAATAATGAGCTCGAGCTGCTTCTGGTCCTTGGGGACCTTCTCCTTGTTGAATGGCGTCATTCCATTCCAATGAAGGTCGGGGTGCGGACACTAGATGAAAGAGCAGATCTTGGTGCCTAGGCGCAGATTCCGGGCAACACGGAATTCAGTCAGCTCATCGCTTTCGAAAGTTATCGAGAGCTGCTTGACTTCTTCATTAATCAGTTCGAGAAGGAATATGGCCCAGTTCACGTCTAGACCCTGTACGATTGCAGTCATCACCCTGAACTTCGCTGGAGTGACAACGTCGTGGTTACCGGAGTAATATTGTGCTGCTGGCTACATCAGGGCTTTCTGGTACACAGCTTCCAGATCTGCATCCGGAATATCCAAAATTAGACCCATTGGCTTGTGATACAGGATCTCCACAGTTCCTAAATCAGCGATGCCGTAGGTTCGAGAGATGAGCGGGAGAATGGGGATGGGCTCATCGGGCGCATTAGGTATTGGGAGATGAAATTGGGCCTAATCGACATCTTCCGGGCAAAAGTAGAAGAGAATAAACATCGCTACTTGTTGTGGAAGCTAGAACTTTAGCTCATGAGTAATTATTTTGAAAAATCCGTTCGCTGCTTTGATAGCAGAGTACATCTCGTTCAAGCCGGCGTAATCATATGTAGAGAGATTTGCGGAGGGCTCCATGAGAATGTACTGCTTCATGTATTGAATCTTCTGTTCCGTTGTTGTAGGAAGAGTGTAAGAAGTGGATTCTCCTGCCATTGCGAAAAAGTATTGGTGAACTTAGAGTTTTGAATTTTGAAATGAAGTAGTTGCAGGAAAAAAATGGCGGAAGAATATAGAATTGGTGTGAGGAAGACGATGCACAGTTATGTGAGTATATGTAGAAGATAAGATGGGCGGTTGAGATTGAGGTAAGTCAACCGTTCGACGGATAGGATTAAAACCCTAGAGATCCGTGAGGTAGTGGGCGCGTGGGGTGAAGGTGAAGCCCACTCGCACAACCTTTACACTCAACCGTCGCCTTGCATTTAATGCTGATTTGACACTGTGCATGCGCTTTTAGACATTCATGGAAAGTGAAGTGCGAATGTTATGTATTGTGTCAGAAAATCCTTAACAGAGATTTCAATAAATAACAAAACACATGCTTCAATAAATGAATATGATTGACAAGGCATAATTCAAAAACATGGAGACTGATACAGGTCGTCCATGACACTTCCCTATGCGAACTGTGACTTATCAACAGTTTATGATCTCGCAGTTTCCACATTTTCTGAACTCGCAGTTTCCTCAGTAACTGATTCACAGTTACACCTAGCTGGACTGTCCTTTGTCCACCACGAACTGCCCATGTGCATCCTTCTTTTCACCAATGTGAGCTTTGAAGAACTCCCACAGCTTGGCATTCTCAGCTTGTAAAGCTGCAACCTTTTCATCAACATAGATTTTGTTTTCCAGCTCCAACATGTTAATTTTACGAGACATTTTAAGGAATTCTGCGTTGAAGAAGGATAATATCTTGTCAACTGCACTTGAGCTATTGGCTGGAAGAACTACGGACGAGGAGCCAAGAGCTGCGGAGTCTGGAGCTACGGAGCCTGGGGCCTGGTCCTGAGCTTTGAACGGGGAGCCTGGAGTGGACTTGTCGCCAGTAGGTTCCACATCAACCTGTGAAGGGGTAGACTACGTTGGACTAGCAGGTTTGGGGTCTGCCTCCATGAAGGTCGCTACTGCAGATCGAGTGGTGCACTTTTGTTGGGGCGCAGACTGCAGATCCGTCATCTTCCTTTTCCCTTTTCTGACTTGCTCAGCCTAGTCACTGTTTTCTTCTTCATTCTCACTATCATCTTCACTTGTATCTTCATCTTCCTTTGAATCGCGCATCTCTGTGAGCAAACGCTTGGCTGCACCTCTTGCTTTGTCGATCTTGTGTGGCAAAATGCCAAGTATCATGATCAACTGGTTGCAGGTGTGAGGAACCAGCTTGTCCTCAGGAAATCCGGTGCAGACAGGCCACATACGATTTGTAAGTGTTCTCAGCAGGATGATGGAGAGCTTGGTGCCATGACGAAGTTGCATGTTGGTCCTTGATCCTGGCAGGTCGCTCCGCGGCCTCTTTGATGAACAGGTTGACTAGCAACCTAGCCCAGTTAACATCTAACTGCTTCACCACAGCAGTCAGCAATTTGAACTTCAACAGAGTGACAGCTTCATTCGAGCCTAGATACGAAAAGAACACGTTGTGGATGAACTCGAAGAGGAATCTGTACTCAGACTTCAAGTCATGGCGGTTGAAGGTTTTCTGATCGTAAACCTTCTTGGGCTCGAACAGAGCTTGCTGATACACGTCATTGACAGCATCCATGGGCACATCTTCAATTGTCGTGATAGCCCATGTATCCGTCAATCTGTAGGTCTGAAGGACGAGTGGAAGAAGATGATACCGTTCTTCTTCATCGTTGACTAGAAAAGTTGCCGTTGCGGGATCTCCGGCCATCGATTCCAAAGAACACAGCAAATAGGCAACATTCATCGGTAGCGTCACTCGCGGATGTTGAGTGATGATATTGAAGAAACCATCACATTGGGTGATAGCTTCAATCATCGGATCCAAGTCTCTGTATCCATACTGGTTTAGCACAACAACTTTCTCAAAGTAGATGAGAGGGGTTGCTTTCTTTACTTGAACACTTAGAGAATCTGTAGACATTTTTGCAGAGAATGTAAGAATGATTATGAATTTGTGATTTTTGAAGAGGAGCGAAAGAAATTTTGAAACTTGATTTCAAAGGATTTTAAGAAACGCGTAAGGATTTCAAGCGATTCTCTCTATTTATAAAGTCTTCTCCAACGGTTAAAATTTTATTAATAAATCTCAACGGCGAGGGAGGCGCGTAAAAAAAAATTGATTCAGAGAAGGTGAGTTTCATGCGCTTCTTCTCTCTTCTTTTTCCTTTTTAAATTGATAGAAATCCCTTGATTTTCGTGAAAGACTTTTCAAATAGTTAACAGTAAAAAGCTTTGAAAAAGATTTTTTTTGAAAGGATAAATAAGGAGTGGAAATATTAAATTCTGCTAAGAATTAAATGGAGATTGATACGACATCTCCAGTTCCCGCTTAAAGGTTGGCCAGTAATTTTAACTTTCAACGCAGTTTGTGGCCTCAAGCTGCGTGTCGCCGAACTGCTTTTATTGAGCTGCAGTTTCCAAGTCAGTCTTCTCTTGGCTGACCTGCTTTAGCGAACTGCTTTTGTTGGCATGCAGTTTCCAAGTCAGTCTGCTTTTGCTGACCTGTGTTAGCAAACTGCTTTGTCAACATGCAATTTCCAAGTCAGTCTGCTCTTGGCTGACCTGCGCTAGCGAACTGCTTCCATTCTCTGACTTGGGCTGTGTATCTATTCTGAGCATTCCAAGCTTTCCACACAGCATGTTGAATCTTTCTTCCATGAGAGGTTTTGTCAGAATGTCAGCTCTTTGGATGTCAGTATAGATTTTCCTAACTGTTATATCTTGTTTTTCCACGTGATCTCTGATGAAGTGATGCCTTATATCAATATGCTTGTATCTGGTGTGGTAGACAGGATTCACAGTAAGTGCTATAGCGCTTGTGTTGTCATAAAAGATAGGGACTTTTCGAACCGTGACTCCATAATCCTTGAGTTGTTGTTTCAACCAAAGAATCTGCGCACAACAGCTTCTTGTTGTCATGTACTCAGCTTTTGTTGTTGAAGTAGCAACTGAAGTTTGCTTCTTTGAAAACCAAGAAATCAACTTGCTTCCAAGAAACTGATAAGTCCCTGAGGTGGACTTTCTATCTAGTTTGCATTCTCCATAATCTGCATCTGCATAGCCAGTTAGTTTAAAATTATCATCACAAGGGTACCATAATCCGAAGTTTACAGTTCCCTTGACATATCTAAGAATTTTCTTGGCGGCTTCTAGATGAGATTCCTTTGGATTAGCTTGATACCGAGCACATATTCCAACTGCAAAAGAAATATCAGGTCGACTTGCAGTAAGATAAAGTAAATAACCAATAATTCCCCTGTACAAAGTTATGCTGGCAGGTTTCCCTTCAGAATCTGGATTTATCTTTCCATTTGCCATCATTGGAATCTTCAGTGGCCTGCAATCTTGGACACCGAATTTGGTTGCCAGCTCGTTAGCATATTTAGATTGACAAATGAAGATGTCATCCGCAGATTGCTTGACCTGCAGGCCGAGGAAGAAGTTCATCTTCCCCATCATGGACATTTTGTACTCATCCTTCATGAGTTCTCCGAACTTGTCACATAAAAACTTTGACCTAGATCCAAAGATAATGTCATCAACATAAATTTGCACAAGAAGAATATCATCCTTGTACTTGAAAGTAAATAAAGTTTTGTCGACCAATCCCCTTTTAAAACCGGAATGCAGTAGGAATGTAGACAACATTTCATACCAAGCTCTGGGAGCTTGTTTCAAACCATATACTGCTTTGTGAAGTTTGTAAACTTTCTCTGGACCTGCTTCCTCGAAACCTAGAGGCTATTCAACGTAAACTTCCTCTCCAAGAATTCCATTGAGGAAGGCACTCTTTATGTCCATTTGGTAGACTTTGAATCTCTGATGAGCTGCATATGCTAGAAACAACCTAATTGCTTCTAGTCTTGCCACTGGTGCGTAGGTCTCATCATAGTCTATCCCATCTTGTTGACAGTAACCTTTGGCAACTAATCTTGCCTTGTTTCTGATTACTTCAGCATTTTCATCTTTCTTATTCCTAAACACCCATTTTACATCAATCACTCCTTGATGTGTAGGACGATCAACTAGTGACCATACTTCATTTCTTTTAAACTCGTTGAGTTCCTCTTGCATGGCTGTAACCCAGTCGTGGTCGGCAAGAGCTTCTTCACCAGTTTTGGGTTCAGAGTAGGAAAGATAACAGCTTAGTAGACAGCTTTCACCTATCTGTCTTCTTGTCTTCACACCCGCCCTTGGGTTCCCAACAATGAGATCTTCAGGATGAGCATCGACCCATCTCCTTCGACGAGAGATTTCTTCTTCTGTGAGGATTAGTTCAGGGTTTGGTGAGGGATCTTCAAACTCAGGTAGAGGTTGAGGAGTGAAGGGGTCAAGCTGTTCAAATTGTTCAGCAAGCTGATCCACTGACAGTTCTCCATTGACTGCAGGTTCAGTTGAAGTTTCTGGATCAGTTGAGGAGGAGCTGGTTGGAGGAGCTTCGGTTCCCCCTTGGTTTATTCCCCCTTGCTGAATGGGTGGATTTTGTGAATTAGAATCGTGAGTAATCATCAACAATAACGAGAGTATACTTTTTACCATTAATGCTTCTAGGAGTTACTGGACCGAATAGATCCAAGTGGAGTAATTCCAAGATTCTACTTGTGTTGTGAGCTGCAATGCTTGGAAATGACGATTTGGTCTGCTTTCCAGCTTGACAGGCTTCACAAACGTGATCTTTGTAGTAGACTTTATCTGGAAGGTCATCTGCGAGTTTCTTGCGAGCAAGCTTGTTGATGGCTTTGAAGTTTAAGTGACACAGTCTCTTATGTCATAGCCAGCTAACTTCAGGTGCAGATTTGGTGACCAGACAGGTTTCTTTCTCATCTGACTATTGTACTATGTACAAGTTATCCTGCAAAATGCCGGTAAGAAGAATTTCTTCTCCTTCTTTGTTCTTTATAGCACATGTGTTAGCAGAAAATTCTACTCTTTTTCCGGTAGAACAGAATTGGCTTACTGAAAGAGATTATGATTAAACCTACAACATAAGTGACATTAGATATTGTTGTTTTACCAACAATTAGATTTCCGTAACCTCTTGTTTTCGCTTTAGAGTCTCCTCCAAAAGCGACTAGAGGTCCGTCATATTCGATGAAGTTTGTAAGCAAGCTTCTGTCGCAGATCATGTGTGTTGTGCGACCACTATCAATGATCCAGACCGTGCCGCGAGCTGCTCGCTTTCTTCTTTGAGCTTTCCCATCCTGAAATTAGACAGATTTAGCAACCCACATGAATTTGGGTGCTTTGTTAGCAGGTTGGGTTTTAGCAGCTTGGTTTCCAAGCTTCTTATTTTGAGAACTGTTGACTCGTGGCTTGGTCCGTTGCTTATTTGAGTAGAAGGTTCCAATTGAGTATGCAGTTCGCAGCTGGTAATGAGCATGTTGATAATGATCATTTTGATAGCACTGCTCCATATATCCACATCTGCAGCGATCATTTCCAAATCCATTTCCTTGTGGAAATTGATAGTGCCTACTCGACAGCTCAGGATACTGGTACCAGTGATGGTCGTACCAGGTAACCTTCATTGTCAAGTGTTTGTTGATTTGGCCACTGCTCATAATAATTGTTTCTTTGTGGTCGAGCAGTTCTTAGTTGAGAGACTGCTTTTCCTTTGCTAGCAGTTTGCACCCTTCTTGGAGCAGGTTGGCTTCCCTTTTGATAAGCAGGTTAACCATACAGTTTCCTAGGAAGCTCAACCTTTTTCTGTTCAACTAAAAACCTTAGCTGCTGCTTCTTGATAGCAGGCTTTCCATGCTCTTTCACCAAGATTGCTTGAGGCTTGTCGAGCTGGATTCTTCAGTTTGATTTGCTTATCTGGTAGAGTGTGATGAGCTTTGCCTTCAACCAATCCTTTTTCTTTCACGAATAGGACCTTCTCTTTTTCTTTGGCTTCGAAGGTTTGACCATGGAATCCAATGCCAAACTTTATCTAAGCAGGTCTCTGGGCAGCTTGCAGGGCTTCAAGCTTTTCACCATTTTTATTCATTTTCATTAGGACTTGTTGAAGCTTGAGCTCTTTCTGCAACAGCTTCTCATGCTCATTTGAGAGATCTAACAGCTTGTCGTTCAAGCTGTTGATCTCACTGTCTTTTTCGGTGAGCATCTCTTTAAGGTTTTCTTCCCTTAAAGCTGATTGACCTAATTGAATTTTTAGGGTTTCTATCTCCCTTTTTCTTGCTTCATCATGGACAGTGAAGTCTTCATTCATAGCAGCTTTGAGTTTCATATTTTCATTCTCCAGCTTGGATCCTTCTATGACTACTTGTTTAAACATTTCTGAGAGCTTCTTGTAGTCATCAAGCTGGTGTTGAAACTCTTCGTACGTTGGCATTTTAGGTAGATCGAAACCTGCATGTTCAGAGTTAGTTGAATATGAAAATGAGGTTTCAGTATCAACCTTGTATTGTACAAGATCGAGATCTTTTCCCATGTAGCATTCCTCATATTCAAATTCCTCGTCAGCTAAGCGACATTCCTCCTCATTCAGTTCGTCATCATCATCTTCATCGGAGGAGGTTGAGTATGATAATGTGGCAATTATTTTGGCCTATTCCTCAGCTGCTATCATGGCGTTGCGCTGCTTCTTAAGCTTTTGATCTCTTTTTGCGCGGAGCTCTTCGCGTTCAGCCTTTGATAGGTCTGGGCAGTCTGACTTGTAGTGACCTGGCCTGCCACATTCAAAACAACCACCCTCGGAGTGTTAGAAGAATTGAATTTAGAGGGTTTTGTTTTACCTTCACCTTTCTTGTCGGAAGAAGAGGTGGTTTGATTTCTCTTGAAATCCTTGTGATATTTACGGAATTTGTTGAAGCGTTTTTTAAGCTTTTCATTTCTCCTAGCCATGAGTGCATAGTCTTTCAACAATTTTTCCATTTTGGAGCATAAATCCTTTGGGATTGTTCTTTCTTCTATAATTGATGCAGCTTTGAATGCATCATCCTTTTCTTTCTTTTCGGGTTCAGTCTTCTTGCTTGAAGACGCTTGTCCTGACCCGTGAAGTCTGATCATTTCAAACTCATTTCCGATGAGTAGATCAAACAGTTGTTCAGTTGACAGGTTGCTGATGTCCAACCTGCCGCGGTGCATGGCACTGTACACATACCAGCTTGCTGGGAGAGATTGGATTACTTTAAGGTTGAGTTCACGCTGTGTATATTTATCTTTCTTGAGAGTTGCGATCTCCAAAGTGATCATTGTGAATCTGTTCTTGAGCTGATCAATGGTCTCCATAGGCTGTATTTTGAATTCTTCAAATTTACTGCATGCCACTGACAGCTTGTTCTCCAGCATTTCTGTTGAACCAAGGCTTATAGTTTTTAAGGTGTCCCACATCTCATTTGCAGTTCCAAGATTTCTTATCTTGGCCAGGTGGACTCCATTAACTGTGCTAGAGATCAACCCTTTTGCGAAGCTGTCAAGTCCAACTTCCTTTCTTTCTTCGTTTGTGTACTTTCTGGGATCTTTGATCTTTGGCACATATGTTGCTTCGGAAACTTTATCTCCAGAAACATCGACATCGAAGGGCTTGTAGATTGGCGTTGAGCCATTTTTTATGACATCCCACATTAGTACATGATGAGCTTGGAGGCACATCTTTATTCGAAAGCTCCAGTCTTCATATCCCTGCACAGAGAAATCTTCGCAGATGCGGAGAAGTGAAGCTTCCATATTGACAGTTTATGTATGTATGCACAAGCACAATTCTTAGAGATCTAGTTCAATTTGACACTAAAGCACAAAAAGCTTCTAGTATGCAGAAGCAGTGGTCAAAAGAACCACCGCTCTGATACCACTTGTAGGTCCCGATAAGTATTTATTGGTGTATGGGGGGGGAATACACCAATTAGCCAACAGTTTTGACTTTACAAAACAATTTGATCTAACTGAGTCGTCACTCAAGTTTATCAGAGCAGCTTAGTTTTTCCAGCTCAATCAGTAAACTGCTGAGCTTGCAAAACTAATCTGCGTACGGAAGTTTGGTGGAAAGGTTGGCTAACAGTTTTCAAAGACAGTTTTCGAAGACCGTTTTCAAAGATAGTTTTCAAAGACCGTTTTCAAAGACAGTTTTCAAAGATAATGCTCATACAAGACAGGTTACGATAGTGCAGGTTGTGAGCATGTAAACTGTGTGAGTGAAGATGTAAAGATGAATAGTAATAGAGAGAAACACGAGGAGTTTTTATTGTGGTTCGGAGTAAACAACTCCTACGTCCACGCCAGATTCCGTCGAATCTGTAATCCCTTAACTTGAGATTTTCACTCCTTTAAACACTGGTGGAGTTCCAGTCCAAATTCAAGTCTTTTTCCTTAGACTGAATCTAGCACGTTTCTTGAGTCGTGTCTCTTCTTACTTTACATACAATCTTACATACGATCTTACTAATGCTAAACAACTAGCACTAATATCCAAACTAGAAAGCTGTGAAAAGCTATCACCGTTGGGAATACAACTCTATCAACTACACTGAATAATAACTGTGATGGTAGTGAGAGTGTGTGTGATGTGTTCTAGTAAGACAGTTTCCAGATAGATCAGAAATCTATAAAGATCAACACTTGGGAAAACTCTAGTGATTTCAAGTGTTGATTGAATGATTTTTAGCTTGAGATTTCAGCAGCGTTTTAGCTTGAATATTGAGTTTCCCGTTACTTCTATCTGGAATGAGTTGAGGTATTTATAGAGAAGCATTTGAAATAGAGCCGTTGGAAGTGTGTCAGGATTTGCAGTACCGTACACTGACATAATTCTTGTCGTTGGGTGAGAACAGATTCCTCAGCCACAGCTCAGGTTGGTCTTCACAGGTCGAGCTTCTTATACCTCGAACTGTCTTCAGTCTCTTTATAACCTTCGTGTGAAATCTTCGAGTATGGTAAGAGCAGGTTACACGGACAGATTACATAATGGAACAGTATGACAGGTTTGAGTAGATTAGGTACAAGGTTGCACTACCAACCTTGACCTTTACATAGCAACCTGTCCGGGTTAAGCTTGACTGATCCAAACACGGAGACCAGCCTGTTCCAATTAAAAACTTATATCAAAGTGTGGTTTCTAATAGCATTATCAAAACTCAGTTTCAAAAGGGTTCCCAACACTACTAATAATGAAAGTAAAACAAGTTCAACTAAGTATCAACTAAGAACAAATGATCAAACTAGCAAGTGAATTCAATAATAAACGAGGGTTATTCCAACTATACTTCGATTAGGCTTAAGGGATGGGCGAGTAGAACTCTAACTAGAACTAACCATTTTAATCTAACTTCATATGGGAAACCTCCTAATTATGTTTCACTAAATTCTCATTGCAATGAAGACAAGTTGATTAATGAAATACTTAATTCCGACTAGGACATCAAAAAATTCATCAACTCCCAATAACATAATGAGTTCTCTATTTCTACTATCTCTAGCATGCGATTCTCTTATTTCCGAGCATCTAATCTAAGTCTCCTAAGCATTAGATCAAACACTTGATATGCAAATATGGTGATCAAGCATAATTACACAATAAAATATGGCACTAAGAGAAATGAACATGAAGTTGAAGGTAAATTCATAAATTAAAGCCTAAACTCATCACCTAATCCTAATCTACATATAATTGGAATCACAAAGGAAATTAGCTAGACATGATTAGAGAGAACAAACCATAAGAAATAGATGAAATCGTGTTTAAAAGAAAGAGAAATGAATAAGGAAAAGGAATATGGTCTTCAATCTTCAATATCACAAATTTTGAAATTACCAAAGTAGCAAAGAGAAAATAAAAATTAGGGTTCTAAGAATGTCTTGGGTGCTAAGAGTACCCAATTGGGGAAGATTTGAGGTTAAAATACATTAAAAATGAGTTTTGGGACGAGTTGAGTCGAGTTGGTCGAGCCAACTCGGCTCCTTAAGTGAGGAGGGGCGACAACTTGGCGGCCTGGCAGGCTGCCAGACCAGGCCGCCATCTAGCCTGAAATTGCACGCCATTCCGGCGGCCTGACATGTCGCCGGTCAAGTCGCCGTCAGCCCTTCTCCTTTGCGTAGTTCCACGGTTTTACCTCGTTCTCCCTCTTCCGAACTCTGATTCTCGATCCGCTTTTTTCTATGGCTTCATATCGAGCTCCTCTTCGACATGAAATAATTTAATTGTCCAAATATGTTCTTTATTTTTCTTGCAAAAGCATAACAAAACTCGAGAAAATGAGGAAAACGCGAATGCAAGCAAACTAGCAAAACCCTAATAATATCACTTAAAACTCCACATATTCAAGCATGAATTCCACTCCAAATGAACTCAACATGTACATAAAATACATGTTTATCAGTTTGTTGTTAGATTGAGTTGTAAGTTTGAGTTTGAGTTTGTTTGTGTCTGTTTGATCCGAGTTTGTGAAGCTTAAGTTCGAGTACTTAAGTGGAAAAACAAAGATCGTTTGTTAGGTGTTTGTTAGGTTACTAGAGAACCCATTCTAATCTTTAGGTTTTGAGTTCAAGGTTGAACTTAGAACACTTTACTGGGAAGGATAAAACCAGTATGTGTTGTTGTGTTTGTTCGAGTTTCGAGTGAAGAAATTTTGAAGTTACTGAGTGAAGACAACAAGTGGATGTAGGAGCGTAATCTCCGAACCACTATAAATTATTGTGTCCTAACTGCTTACTTTACTGCTTTCTAGCTAAGCATTTATCGCTTTCATTTCTATATCTTTACTAGCTTTTGATTATTGCATAAGACACACACACACTCTAAGCAACCAACACAGTTTTTAACTAAGGTAAGATTTTATAAAAAAGTGAGTATAATATCGCTCACCAAATTCTTCCGCAAGCGTTTTATTCTCTGAAAGCGATTCGCTTTTGAAAAAGCTCACGCTTCTTCAAAAGCGAAACACTTCTCTTTTTAAAAGCACACAGTTTTAAGAAGAAAATTTTAGAAAAGTCCTAACTTCTCTAACGCTTGTATTCACCCCCTCCCCTACACGCGTAAACTTGCTTCTGGGACCAACATACGATTTGATCAATTGATATGTGTGATATGTAGCTTTAGCTTACGAGCTAATGATAAATAAGAAGTTTCGTCTACGGACGTAAAAAGTGTGAATAAAGGAAGTTTCGACTACAAACGTAAAAATGAGAAAAGAAAGTTTAGTCTACGGACATAAAAATGAGAATAAGGAAGTTTTCGTCTACGGATTTAACAATGAGAATAAGGAAGTTTTCGTATACGGATATAAAAATGAGAAGTTTCATCTACGGACGTAAAAATGAGAATAAGAAAGTTTTTGTCTATGGATTTAACAATGAGAATAAAGAAGTTTTCGTATACGGACATAAAAATGAGAAGTTTCGTCTACGGATGTAAAAATGAGAAGTTTCGTCTACAGACGTAAAAAGAAGTGAATAATGTTCATGTTCCATATATTCTTCTGTAGTAATTCTTATAATTTGGATAAATGCAACCCCCACTACAAGAAAACTGGCCTTTTGCGACATAAAAATGTGTCGCAAAAGGCCCTTTTTAATGTCGCAAATGTTGATTTGCGACAGTTCCTGCGTCACAGTAAATTATGTCGTGAAAGGGGTATGTAGCAAAATTACGACATTTTTTATTTGTTTGTGTCGCAATACAAATGACACTTTATGCAACACTAAAGTAATGTCATATAAATTTTACGACGTATTATGCGTCATCATATTTAAGTGATGCACGTTAATTTGCGACACGTGACGTGACATTGGTTGATATGACGCATCCTAATTTGCGTCATTTTATACATCATAATTTAATGTCGCAAAAATATATTTTGCAACATACTTTAATGTTAGCTATGATTGTGACGCAAAAAGATTGTGTAGCAATTGTACGTCATTATTTTGTTATCGACGCAATATATTGAATACTTTGAGCAACACTAAATTAATTGTCGTATTAATCCATGACACATTGTGCATCATATTTTAAGTGACACATTTTTGCAACATATTTAAAATGATATCGACGGATTAAAAAAATAATTTTATTTTTTCATAAGTTTTATTTTTATAATTGATATTGCTCAACATGTATGAGAACAAATAAATAACAAAAATCTAATGAACTCAATTAAATTAAAAATGAACATATATAAAAATTGTAGTACCAAATATTCAAATAATATCATGTTTAAGCTAAATCTATCAATGTAAATCTTTATATAGATTCACAGATAGGGAATACAATCTTAGGATTGACAGCTTCTATAGATATCATATCTGATTATTGAAGTCCTACTCCTTCACAAAGAGCATTTTCAAATCCAGATGCTACTTTGGCTCATATTCCTCGAGTTTTTCACCTTTATATTTTCCTTCACCTTCAAGAGATGAGTACAATTCTCGAAGAATCCTGGAGTGATTGTACAAAATAAGCTGAGGAAATAAAGCATCATACTCTTAAACATGAACAAATATTCATTCCCTATCTCCACACAAGCAATACTCACCAAAAACATCCACTAAATATTGACTCTGCGACAGTTCACATCAAAATACTAACCATTCCCAAAAAAGAGGGATAAACATAAAACAAAAGAAACAAAAGCTAAACGAAAATCTTATTAAAGCTTACCAACTATCTGCAAAGATCCTTCAGAGCTCGTTTCTCACTGCAGTTAAGCAGAAAATGAATGTCATACCTTGCAGTTTTGTGATTCAATCTAGTACAATACACAAACAACCAAACGCTAAAATCAGAGAATATCCAAACTTCCGTTACAATAGCACAAACCAAAAGCCAAAGAATTAAATGCATACCTGCACCAATCAATTTTGAATCAACGGTGGGAGAGCTAAATTCAAACATAAAGTGTTTTTACCTAAACATGTCTCTCACCTAGTTTATCCCATTCTCAGCTGCATGGTCTTCTTTTCATAATGAGAAGCGGAGAAAATTTCACAATTGGCATAAATCAATGACAAATTAGCAAACAAAAAAATCTATGTTCTCCACAATTCATATCTTCCTAAATCCTAAGAAAAAAAAAACACAAAAATTGTCAAAGAAATTATCAAATTAAAGCTAACAAATAAATCTGAAATAGATCTATCCCCAACAATATTTAAATCTACATAATTGTTCTTGTAGGTCCCGATAAGTATTTATTGGTGTATGGGGGGGGGAATACACCAATTAGCCAACAGTTTTGACTTTTCAACACGATTTGATCTGACTGAGTCGTCACTCAGTTTATCAGATCAGTTTAGTTTTTCCAGCTCAGACAGTAAACTGCTGAGCTTGCAAAACTAACCTGCGTGCAGAAGTTTGGTGGAAAGGTTGGCTAACAGGTTTCAAAACAGTTTTCAAAGAAAACTTTAGTTCAGACAAGTGTTCATGCAAACTGTGAAAGTGGCTAACAGTTTTCAAGACAGTTCAAGACAGTGCACATGCAAGACAAGTTACAATAATGTAGATTGTGAGCATGCAAACTGTGTGAATAAAAATGTAAAGATAAATAATAAGAGAGAGAAACACGAGGAGTTTTTATCGTGGTTCGGAGTAAACAGCTCCTACGTCCACGCCAGATCCCGTCGAATCTGTAATCCCTTAACTTGAGATTTTCACTCCTTTTTAACACTGGTGGAGGTCCAGTCCAAATTCAAGTCTTTCTCTTAAACTGAATCTAGCACGTTTCTAGAGTCGTGTCTCTTCTTACTTACATACAATCTTACATACAGACTTACTAACACTAAATGACTAGTGCTACTATCCAAACTTGAAAGCTGTGAATAGCTATCGTTGTAAGGAATACAACTCAATCAACTACACTAGTTTTTCAACTTTGATGGTAGTGAGAGTGTGTGTGATGTGTTCTAGTAAGACAGTTTCCAGATAGATCGGAAATCTACAATGATCAACGACTTGGGAAAACTCTAGTTCCTGATGTATCCATGATGATGAGTCTTAAACTCATTACAATAACATGAATCCTTGACCCATAAGTTATTTGGGTTCGATTGTCCCAAACATAACCAGAATCATAACATGAGTTATATGGGTTCGATTGTCCCAAACATAACTGGAATCATGGCATGAATCATGACCATATACTTTCATTCTCATAAAATAATATCATTTACCTTTTTCCCGGAGTCTGGTGTAACAGCGAGCTTGGAAGGTGTTGTTGTGCTTTACCCAGACAAAGACTCTTGATTTCAGAGCGGTGAATTGCTCTGATACCACTTTGTCACGCCCCAGTTCCCGAGGGAAGGCACGTATGCCGGGACGTGGCAAGGGGTTGGAATTAAGAAGCGGGGATAGAAAGGGGCTCATGGCTTGGGGATATTTAATATTATTTATTAAGAAATTAAATACGGGATCGGGACCCACAGCACGAATTACAGGGTAGATAAATCATACTGCCCGTACCGGCTGCTTGTGTCTGAATACCCATAGACATAAAATAATATAATATTTAAATATGGGATCGGGACATACAGCTCAAACTATGGGTTTGGCTAAGCCGAACAACCCATGCTGGCCGATTTGTCTGAGTACCCGTAGTATATATATAATTCATGGTATAAGAAGAACGTAGATAATTTATTTATAGATACGGAGTTGACCTAGGAAAATACACATGGAGGGGTAGACTATATTCATAGGCGTAGCGGAAGCTTTTATTTATTTATACTATAGCAATAACAACAGTCCTCCCAATCTCCGCCTGTTCCACCAGCTCCTTACTCTGCAAAACATTTGGAAAGGAATTGCAGGCTGAGTACTAATGTACCCAGTGGGCTTGTGCCAAAAACATTTTTCATAAAAAGAATATCCATGATAATAAAAGTATACATAGAAGGGTTTTGAAATTATTTACTTCCATGCACACAAAACCTCATTTTTCATGATTGTGCGCACATGCGTATTACCATGTTACTCTTATATTGATCCCGGGACATTACCACCGTCGGATCCTTTTTCCCTTTTCAAATGGAGCCATGATTTGGAGACAATGGAATATTTCATCCAGAGGTTCTCCCCTCAAGTTAGAATCAATTGGTGATCAACCCAACGATTTCTAACTGTGCGCACAGCCTCCCGATTAGTGTGTTAGACCAACCGAAAGACCCGATCGCATAGATAAGAGCCTTAAACATGTAATAACACAGTAAAACATTTTCATAGATAATCCCATTTTATCAGAGCTTACTAACTCAAATAATACTTTGGAAGAATAAAGCCTCACATTTAATATCGAAAATAAAGCCTCACCTGATAATCTAAGATAATAGCCCTTGATCTCTAACTGCTCGACTCTTTTATCCCTCTTCGGTGACTTCTTGGTTCTTCTACTACTAGCTATTTGACTCTTGGCTATAATATCGATATAATATTGACAGTGAGGGAGTGATCTTGGCTGGAGGTTTTTACCGAAAAAGAATTGTCGTCTCCTATTTATAGGACAAAAGTTATAGCATAGGTGTGCTTAATCATTCATAGCCTACATTACTCATCAACCTAGACTAATTACAAAATGCCACGTATTAAGAATAGGAAAAGGTGGCTGAAGGTAAAATTATCAGCATGCATGGGTTATCACTTATCACAATCTATATTTTAATGCATATAATGGTTCTATCTATATACATACGTCTATATAAAGAATAGATATATATTAACTCCAACTAGATACATGTAAATATTTATACTAATTAAATATAATAAGAAAAAAGGGATATAGAATAATAATAATAATAATAATAATAATAATAATAATAATAATAAAATCCGGGATATACACTAGTACTTTCGAGTGTTGATTGAATGATTTTCAGCTTAAGATTTCTGCAGCATTTTAGCTCGTGTATTGATTTTCCCGTTCTTCAATCTGGAATGAGTTGAGGTATTTATAGAGAAGCATTTGAAATAGAGCCGTTGGAAGTGTGTCAGGATTTGCAGATTCCGTACACTGACACAATTCTTGTCGTTGAGTGAGAGCAGGTTTCATAACCATAGCTCAGGTTGGCCTTCACAGGTTGAGCTTCCTATACCTCGAACTGCATTTGGTCTTCTGTAACCTTCGCGTGAAATCTTCGAGTATTGTAAGAGCAGGTTACATAGACAGGTTACCTAATGGAACAGTATGACAGGTTTGAGTAGACTAGGTACAAGGTTGCACTACCAACCTTGACTTTACATAGCAACCTGTCCGGTTAGTCTTGACTGATCCTGAACACGGAGATCAGTCTGTTCCAATTTAGAACTTATATCTAAGTGTGGTTTCTAATAACATTATCAAAACTAAGTTTCAAAGGGTTCCCAACAATTTCCCCCTTTTTGATAATGCCGAAACTCACACTTTACATTTTAACTTAGAAGTTTTGAAAGGTTTGATGTCCAGCCACTGCATGAAAATAAGTGTTAGAAAATTTAAAGCATACCATGCAAAGGCCTGGACAAAGAGATATTGTCGTCAGGAACAAAAAGTGATCATTTTCATTTATAGTATCAACTGAATTGATATTCACATATTACAAGGTTGATACATAAAGTAAATGAAATCGATCAGGTTACTTCCTCACAGTCTTGAACCTTTCTTCAGCTATCTTGTCCAAGCTTACAGTTCCCATGGCTGCGTTGATGCTGTCGCGAATCGATCTGTACTCATCGCAGCTTGTGGTTTTGCAGTCATACTGAGCTGCGACACTCCTAATGAATGTATTGATTCGGTTGATGTCTGGAGTGTCAGTGCCGCAGACAGTGGGAGGCTGGAAGGTCTCTATCTTTGGCGGATTGAGCGTGACCTTCTCCTTTGCAGCTCTCTCCCTGACCCTCTTGATGAATTCGCGGTCTGGGAAAGCTTGCAGCCAATTGTGGAAGGCGGTCTTGGTATCACCAGAATAGCGAGCATCAACCTACAACCAGTAGTGATGCAAAATAAACTGGTTAAGGAACTCGTCCCATAGAGGCTGATCTTCCACTGGTAGCCAATCTGTTGGCTCTCTTTTGTCTGTTTGGTCCTTGCAGCTTTCAAGACCTTTAAAGCTTGCCACGCGAGCTTTGTCTTTCACCCTTTGTTTCTTCAGTTCAGCCAAGAACATCTTCTGTTTGCCTTCATCTTTGTAGTCTTCAGCAGTGTATCCAGCTTCTGCCATCATTCGGATGAGGGTGGCTTCACCCTGTGCTTTTTCTTGGGCAGACAGCTTGACGGCAGCAGGTTGAGGGGCAGTTGTCACGGGCGCAGCAGCTTCTGATTGCATCACAGGTTGAGAAGAGCGACCTGTGCCTCTGCTTTGAGTACCCTGTTTCTCCTTGCTTTCCCTTTTGCAGAAGTGCGTTTGTCTTTCCCTTCCCCCTTTTCGGCATTATCATCGATTAGGTTCTGAACAAGGGTGTTGAGGGAGGCTTGCTCGTCGGAAAGTAAGGACAGGTCGGTGCAGATCTTCTCCTTAAACTGCAGGAGGGAGTTGATGTTCCCTTGCATCTCCTCCTCTTTCTTCAATGAGCTTGAAGTGGTTTGAGTGAGCTTCGTAGTGAAGTCGTGTACAAGCTGGTTGAGTTGCTCAAACTCAAAGTTCAAGCCATCGATGGAAGATTGGGATGCGACCTTCAGTTCGGACAACTGGTGCGGAAGCAGCTTATCCGTCTCAGCTCTCAGTTGGGTTGAGATGAAGGTTGCGAACTGGCGTGCCACAGTTTCCTTAATTACTGTTGGCATTTCCTCCTTGATATTTGCCAGCAGGGCAGACGCAGCTTTGTCCATTGCTTCAATTTGATTGGCAATCTTCTGGTGCTCTTCTACCTCTGTTGCCTTTACCTTGGCAACCTCCTCAGTGATGAATTTCTTCAATTCCTCTTACATCACAGTGAGAGGAGTGCCAGCGGTTGCGACAGAGTAGACAGGGACACGATCATGATCGGACTCTGTGTCTTCGCTGTTCCGGGTGGGAGAGGGAATGGGACTGAAGTCTTCATCCTCCGGAAACCTGAAATTATATGAATTGCGATCATGAGTGTAAAAAGGTTTCAAATCGATATTGAGAGCCCTGGCCTCTCTCTTCATCCTAGAGAGGACGAACTTCTTGAAGCAGTCGCGAGCTTCAGGAATGGAAGCATAGCCAAAATACTTCCCCAGGGTGTGCTCTTCAATCTCCAGCTGTTCGATGGGAGAAATAAGGAAGATTGACTTCAAGTCATAGTAAGACTTGTCCTTCCCATCGAGCAACGTACGCAGTCTGAACGCCATCTGCCTGGTCTCCGGAGTAAGGTCAATTCCAGGAAAAGACTCCATGACCATCTTTTCAGCATTGATTTCGATGGAGTTGACCAGCATGGCAGCTGCAGTTTTCACAGGATCTTCCTGTACATCATCATCGTCGGAAGATAGGATGATGTTGATGTCCAGCTCTGGAGGGGAGCTGTGATGATGAGAGGTTTCACCGGACTGCTGGTGGACAATAATTGCAGAGTCGGGATTATCTTCCTCGAAATTTGTGTCGTCCGCAGGTTGGGACACAGATGGACTCTGGACAGCTTTCTCCAGAACCTGTGCTTCGAAGGTTTGGCGAACAGAAGGAATGGGTATGGAAACCTGTGCGGCGATCTGTTCGGTTATATCTTTATGTGAGGGGAAGATTGAGCGAACAGGTTGGGGCTGTACTTCCATCTCAGCAAACTCCATGTGCAACCTGCGTGAGATAGGAGTCGGAGATTTAATCCTCAAAGACTTGGCAAGTCTGTCAAGCTGTTTGCTAGGGGCGGGCTGTCTCTTCTTCTTGTTGTTTCTCTGAACTGGAGGTACCCAGGCTGGGTTGGACCTTTCCATCTCATACAGATAGGGTTTGACGGAGTCGTCATACTTGGCGAAAACTGTGCTGTCGACGCCAATTATGAGTTCGAGCTGCTTCTGGTCCTTGGGGACCTTCTCTTATTGAAGGGCGTCCGTCCATTCCAATGAAGGTCGGGGTGGAGACCTTGAATCAGGGAACAGATCTTGGTGCCCAGTCGCAGGTTTCGGGCCACTCGGAATTCAGTTAGCTCATCGCCTTCAAAAGTGATCGAGAGCTGCTTGATCTCTTCATTTATAAGCTCGAGAAGAAATCTGGCCCAATTCACATCCAGACCCTGCACGATTGCAGTCATCACCCTAAACTTCGCTGGGGTGACAGCGTCGTGGTTACAGAGTAACTAAGAAAGACCTTGTGTACAAAGTCAAAGAGAACTTTGTATGCAGGTCTCAGCAGAGGTCGCGAGAACCTCTTGCCATCGTATTTTTCTGCAGGTTGCATCAGGGCTTTCTGGTACACAGCTTCCAGATCTGCATCCGGAACCTCCAATATGAGACCTGAGGTCTTGTGATACAGGATTTCGACAGATCCCGAATCTGCGATTCCGTATGTTCGAGAGATGAGCGGCAGAATGAGAATAGGCTCATCAGGTTGGTTGGGCATCGGAAGATGGAAGGCGGCGGAGTCGACATCTTCCGTGCAAAAGTAGGAGAGAATAAACATCGCTACTTGTTGCGGAAGCCAAAATTGGGGCTCGTGAGTAATGATCTTGTAGAACCCTTCCGCAGCTTTGATGTAGGCGTACATCTCGTTGAGACCGGCGTAACCATAGGTAGAGAAATTTGCAAAGGGCTCCGTGAGAATGTACTGCTGCATGTATTGAATCTTCTGTTCCGTGGTTGTAGGAAAATTGTAGGAAGTGGATTCTCTTGGCATTGCGAAAAAATATTAGCGAACTTAGAGTTTCAAATTTTGAAAGGAAGAAGTTGCAAAAAAAAATGGCGGAAGAATTCAGGATTCGAGTAAGGAAGACGATGCACAGTTATGTGAGTATATATAGAAGATAAAATGGGCGGTTGAGATTGAGGTAAGTAAACCGTTCAACGGATAGGATTAAAACCCTAGAAATCCGTGAAGTAGTGGGCGCGTGGAGAGGTTTGTGAAGCCTACTCGCACAACCCCTACACTCAACCGTTGTCTTGCATTTAATGCAGATTTGACACTGTGCATGCGCTTTTTGACATACATGGAAAGTGAAGTGCGAATGTTAAGTAATGTGTCAGAATATCCTTAACAATGATTTCAATAAATAACAAAACACATGCTTCAATAAATAAAAATGATTGATAAGGCATAAATTGACCAAGTGAAGTAAGAAATATTTCATTAGTGAAGCAAGAATATGCAAGAAATATTTCATTGAGATTTGAACAGTAGAAATATTTTAAAACATATCATTGCATATATAAAACATAATTCAAAAACATGGAGACTGATACAGGTCGTCCATGACACTTCCCTATGCGAACTGTGACTTATCAACAGTTTCTGATCTCACAGTTTCCTCCTTGCATGACTGTCCTTTGGCAGTTTCCTTGATGCGACATCTCCGGTTCCCCCTTAAAGGTTGGCTAGTAATTTTAACTTTCAACGCAGTTTGTGTCCTCAGGTTGCGTGTCGCCGAACTGCTTCTATTGAGCTGCAGTTTCCAAGTCAGTCTGCTCTTTGCTGACCTGTGCTAGCAAACTGGTTTGTCAGCATGCAGTTTCCAAGTCAGTCTTCTCTTGGCTGACCTGTGCTAGCAAACTGCTTTTGTTAGCATGCAGTTCCCAAGTCAGTCTGCTCTTGGCTGACTTGCTCTAGCGAACTGTTTTTTTTTGTTGGCGTGCAGTTTCCAAGTCAGTCTGCTCTTGGCTGACCTGCCGCTAGCGAACTGCTTTTGTTGGCGTGCAGTTTCCAAGTCAGTCTGCTCTTGGCTGACCTGCGCTAGCAAACTGCTTCCATTTTTTGACTTAGGCTTGTGTATCCATTCTGAGCATTCCAAGCTTTCCACATAGCATATTGAATCTCTCTTCCATGAGAGGTTTCGTCAGTATATCAGCCTTTTGAATGTCAGTATGGATTTTCTCAACTGTTATATCTTGTTTTTCCACGTGATCTCTGATGAAGTGATGTCTTATATCAATATACTTGCATCTGGTGTGGTAGACAGGATTCACAGTGAGTGCTATAGCGCTTGTGTTGTCACAAAAGATGGGAACTTTTCGAACTGTGACACCATAATCTTTGAGTTGTTTTAACCAAAGAATCTGCGCACAACAGCTTCCTGTTGCCATGTACTCAGCTTCTGTTGTTGAAGTAGCAACTGAAGTTTGCTTCTTTGAAAACCAAGAAATCAACTTGCTTCCAAGAAACTGACAAGTCCCTGAAGTGGACTTTCTATCCAGTTTGCATCCTCCATAATCTGCATCTGCATAGCCAGTTAGCTCAAAATTATCATTACAAGGGTACCATAATCTGAAGTTTACAGTTCCCTTGACATATCTAAGGATTTTCTTGGCGGCTTCTAGATGAGATTCCTTTGGATTAGCTTGATACCGAGCACATATTCCAACTGCAAATGAAATATCAGGTCGACTTGCAGTAAGATAAAGTAAAGAACCAATAATTCCCCTATACAAAGTTATGCTGACAGGTTTCCCTTCAAAATCTGGATTCATCTTTCCATTTGCCATCATTGGAATCTTCAGTGGTCTGCTATCTTGGACACCGAATTTGGTTGCCAGCTCGTTAACATATTTAGATTGACAAATGAAGATGTCATCCGCAGATTGTTTGACCTGCAGGCCGAGGAAGAAGTCTCTGAACCTGTCACTTAAAAACTTTGACCTAGATCCAAAGATAATGTCATCAACATAAATGTGCACAAGAAGAATATCATCCTTGTACTTGAAAGTAAATAAAGTTCTGTCGACCGATCCCCTTTTAAAACCAGAATGCAGTAAGAATGTAGACAACATTTCATATCAAGCTCTGGGAGCTTGTTTCAAACTATATACTGCTTTGTGCAGTTTGTAAACTTTCTCTGGACCAACTTCCTCGAAACCTGGTGGTTGTTCAACGTAAACTTCTTCACCAAAAATTCCATTGAGGAAAGCACTCTTCACGTCCATTTGGTAGACTTTGAATCTTTGATGAGCTGCATATGCTAGAAACAGTCTTATTGCTTCTAGTCTTGCCACTGGTGCGTAGGTCTCATCATAGTCTATCCCTTCTTGTTGACAGTAACCTTTGACAACTAATCTTGCCTTGTTTCTGATTACTTCAGCATTTTCATCCTTCTTATTCCTAAACACCCATTTTACATCAATCACTCCTTGATGTGTAGGTCGATCAATTAGTGACCATACTTCGTTCCTTTTGAACTCGTTGAGTTCCTCTTGCATGGATGTGACCCAGTCATGATCGGCAAGAGCTTCTTCAACAGTTTTGGGTTCAGAGTATGAGAGATAACAGCTTAGTAGACAGCTTTCACCTATCTGTCTTCTTGTCTTCACACCCGCCTTTGGGTTCCCAACAATGAGATGTTCAGTATGAGCATCGACCCATCTCCTTCGACGAGAGATTTCTTCTTTTATGAGAATTGGTTCAGGGTCTGTTATGGGATCTTCAAACTCAGGTGGAGGTTGAGGAGTGAAGGGGTCAAGCTGTTCAAATTGTTCAGCAAGCTGATCCACTGACAGTTCTGCATTGACTGCAGGTTCTGTTGAAGTTTCTGGATCAGTTGAGGAGGTTCTGGTTGGAGGAGCTTCGGTTCCCCCTTGGTTTGTTCCCCCTTGTTGAATGGGTGGATGTTGTGGATTGAAATCTTGTATAGGCTGACTTTCTTCTTCTTCCAAGTCGGTTGGGCTCCAAATTAGTATTTCATCTCGAAACTACGTGTTGGAACCTGCTTGATTTTGACGTGCACCTGTACTTTCTTCAGGTTGAGTCTCCTTGTATTCACTGATAGATTCATCAAAAACAACATGTGGTATTACTTCCACAATATGAGTCTTCTTGCTAAAAACTCTGAAAGCTTTGCTGATCTCTTAATATCCTACAAATATTCCTAGATCTGCTTTGCTATCAAATGTTTTTAACTGTGATTTCCCATTATTATGAATGTAACACACGCAACTAAAAGATTTAAGATATTTCAATCGAGGTTTCTTATCTTTCCACAGCTCGTATGGAGTTTTTCCATGTCGTTGATGAATGATTGATCTGTTATGAGTGTAGCAAGATGTGTTGATTGCTTCAGCCCATAACTTCTTGGGAAGATTAGTTTCATTAAGCATTGTGCGAGCTGCTTTCTTTAGCGACCTGTTGCGTCGTTCAACGTCATTCTGTTGAGGTGTGCGAGCTGCTGAAGTTTGATGAGTAATTCCATTTTTGGTGCAGTATGATTCAATCATATGATTAAGAAATTCTGTTCCTCGATCGGATCGGATTGAAATCACACTTTTGTTCTTCACATTTGACAGTTTGGTAAGCAACGCAGGTAGCTCCACTAGTGTCTCCTTCTTTTTATGTAAGAAAATAACTCAAGTATATCGTGAGTAATCATCAACAATAACAAGAGTATACTTTTTACCGTTAATGCTTCTAGGAGTTGCTGGACCAAATAAATCCAGGTGGAGTAATTCCAAAATTCTACTTGTGTTGTGAGCTACAATGCTGGGAAATGACGATTTGGTCTACTTTTCAGCTTGACAGGCATCACAAACATGATCTTTGTAGTAGACTTGATCTGTAAGGTCATCTGGGAGCTTCTTGCGAGCAAGTTTGTTGATGGTTTTGAAGTTTAAGTGACACAGTCTCTTGTGCCATAGCCAGCTTACTTCAGATACAGGTTTGGTGACCAGACAGGTTTCTTTCTTATCTGACCATTGTACTATGTACAAGTTATCCTGCAAAATACTGGTAAGAAGAATTTCTTCTCCTTCCTTGTTCTTTATAGCACATTTGTTAGTAGAAAATTCTACTCTTTTTCCAGTAGAGCAGAATTGACTTACAGAGAAGAGATTATGATTTAAACCTTCAACATAAGTGACATTAGATATTGTTGTTTTACCAACAATTAGATTACCGTAACCTCTTGTTTTCCCTTTAGAGTCTCCTCCAAAAGCGACTAGAGGTCCGTCACATTCGATGAAGTTTGTAAGCAAGCTTTTGTCGCAGGTCATATGCTTTGTGCATCCACTGTCAATGATCCAGATCGCGCCGCGAGCTGCTCGCTTTCTTCTTTGAGCTTTCCCATCCTACAATTAGACAGATTTAGCAACCCACATGAATTTGGGTGCTTTGTTAGCAGGTTGGGTTTTAGCAGCTTGGTTCTCAAGCTTCTTCTGTTGAGAGTTGTTGACTCGTGGCTTAGTCCGTTGCTTATTTGTTGAGTGGACGGCTTTATTGGAGTATGCAGTTTGCAGTCGGTAATGAGCAGGTTGATAGTATTGCTCCACATATCCACATCTGCAGCGATCAATTCCAGATCCACTTCCATGTGGAAATTGATAGTGCCTACCTGACAGCTCAGGAAATTGGTACCAATGATGGTTGTACCAGTAACCTTCATTGACAAGTGTTTGTTGATTTGGCCACTGCTCATAGTAGTTGTTTCGTTGTGGTCGAGCAGTTTTGGGTTGAGAGACTGCTTTTCCTTTGCTAGCAGCTTGCACCCTTCTTGGAGCAGGTTGGCTTCCCTTTTGATAAGCAGGTTGCCCATACAGTTTCCTAGGAAGCTCAACCTTTTTCTGTTCTACTGACGGCCTTAGCTGCTGCTTCTTGATAGCAGGCTTTCCATGCTCTTTCACCAAGATTGCTTGAGGTTGTCGAGCTGGATTCTTCAGTTTGAGCTGCTTATCTGGTAGAGTTTGATGAGCTTTGCTTTCAACCAATCATTTTTCTTTTACGAATAGGACCTTCTCCTTTTCTTTGGCTTCGCAGGTTTCACCATGGAATCCAATGTCAAACTTTATCTGAGCAAGTCTCTGGGCAGCTTGCAAGGCTTCAAGCTTTTCACCATTTTTGTTCATCTTCATCAGGACTTGTTGAAGCTTGAACTCTTTCTGCAACAGCTTCTCATGCTCATTTGAGAGATCTGACAGCTTGCCGTTCAAGCTGTTGATCTCACTGTCCTTTTCAGTGAGCATATCTTTAAGGTTTTCTTCCCTTAAAGCTGATTGTCCTAATTGGATTTTTAAGGTTTCTATCTCCCTTTTTCTTGCTTCATCATGGACAGTGAGGTCTTCATTCATAGCAGCTTTGAGTTTCAAGTTTTCATCCTCCAGCTTGGATCCCTCTATGACTACTTGTTTAAACATTTCTGAGAGTTTCTTGTAGTCATCAAGCAGTTGTTGAAACTCTTCATATGTTGGCATTTCGGGTAGTTCGAAACCTGCATTCTCGGAGTTAGTTGAATATGAAAATGAGGTTTCAGTATCAACCTTGTATTGAACAAGATCGAGATCTTTTCCCATATAGCATTCCTCATATTCAAATTCTTCGTCAGCTAAGCGACATTCCTCCTCATCCAGTTCATCATCATCATCTTCTTCGGAGGAGGTTGAGTCTGATAATGTGGCAACAGCTTTGGCCTCTTCCTCAGCTGCGATCATGGCATTGCGCTGCTCCTTAAGCTTTTGGTCTCTTTTTGCGCGGAGCTCTTCGCGTTCAGCCTTTGATAAGTCTGGGCAGTCTAACTTGTAGTGACCTGGTCTGCAACATTCAAAGCAACCACCCTCTGAAGTGTTAGAAGAATTGAATTTAGAGAGTTTTGTTTTACCTTCACCTTTCTTGTCGGAAAAAGAGGTGGTTTGATTTCTCTTGAAATCTTTGTGATACCTACGAAATTTGTTGAAGCGTTTTTCAAGCTTTTCATTCCTTCTTACCATGAGTGCATAATCCTTCAACAGTTTCTCCATTTTGGAGCATAAATCCTTTGGGATTGTTGTTTCCTCAGTCATTGATGCAGCTTTGAATGCAGCATCTTTTTCTTTCTTTTCGGGCTCGGTCTTCTTGCTTGAAGACGCTTATCCTGACCCGTGAAGTCTGATCATTTCAAACTCATTCCCGATGAGTAGATCAAACAGTTGCTCGGTTGACAGGTTGTTGATGTCCGACCTGCCGCGGTGCATGGCGCTGTACACATGCCAGCTTGCTGGGAGAGGATTGGATTACTTTGAGATTGAGTTCGCGCTGTGTATATTTATCTTTCTTGAGAGCTGCGATCTCCAAAGTGATCATTGTGAATCTATTCTTCAAATTTGCTGCATGCCACTGACAGCTTGTTCTCCAGCATTTCTGTTGAACCAAGGCTTATAGTTTTTAAGGTGTCTCACATCTCCTTGACAGTTCCAAGATTTCTTATGTTGGCCAGATGGACTCCCTTAACTGTACTTGAGATCAACCCTTTTGCGAAGCTGTCAAGTCCAGTTTCCTTTCTTTCTTCGTTTGTGTATTTTCTAGGATCTTTGATATTTGGCACATATGTTGCTTCGGAAGCTTTATCTCCAGAAACTTCGATATCATAAGGCTCGTAGATTGGCGTTGGACCATTCTCGATGACATCCCACATCAGCACATGATGAGCTTGGAGACACATCTTTATACGAAAGCTCCAGTCTTCATATCCCTGCATAGAGAAATCTTCGCAGACGCAGAGAAGTGAAGCTTCCATAATGACAGTTTATGTATGAATGCACAAGCACAATTCTTAGAGATCTAGTTCTATTTGACACTGAAATACAAAAAACCTTCTAGTATGCAAAAGCAATGGTCAAAAGAACCACAGCTTTGATACAACTTGTAGGTCCCGATAAGTATTTATTGGTGTATGGGGGGAATACACCAATTAGCCAACAGTTTTGATTTTTCAACACGATTTGATCTGACTGAGTCGTCACTCAGTTTATCAGAGCAGTTTAGTTTTTCCAGCTCAGACAGTAAACTGCTGAGCTTGCAAAACTAACCTGCGTGCAGAAGTTTGGTGGAAAGGTTGGCTAACAGGTTTCAAAACAGTTTTCAAAGAAAACTTTAGTTTAGACAAGTGTTCATGCAAACTGTGAAAGTGGCTAACAGTTTTCAAAGACAGTGCACATGCAAGACAAGTTACAATAATGTAGGTTGTGAGCATGCAAACTGTGTGAATAAAAATGTAAAGATAAATAATAAGAGAGAGAAACACGAGGAGTTTTTATCGTGGTTCGGAGTAAACAGCTCCTACGTCCACGCCAGATCCCGTCGAATATGTAATCCCTTAACTTAAGATTTTCACTCCTTTTTAACACTGGTGGAGGTCCAGTCCAAATTCAAGTCTTTCTCTTAGACTGAATCTAACACGTTTCTAGAGTCGTGTCTCTTCTTACTTACATACAATCTTACATACAGACTTACTAACACTAAATGACTAGTGCTACTATCCAAACTTGAAAGCTGTGAATAGCTATCGTTGTAAGGAATACAACTCAATCAACTACACTAGTTTTTCAACTTTGATGGTAGTGAGAGTGTGTGTGATGTGTTCTAGTAAGACAGTTTCCAGATAGATCGGAAATCTACAATGATCAACACTTGGGAAAACTCTAGTAATTTCGAGTGTTGATTGAATGATTTTTAGCTTAAGATTTCTGCAGCGTTTTAACTCGTGTATTGATTTTCCCGTTCTTCAATCTGGAATGAGTTGAGGTATTTATAGAGAAGCATTTGAAATAGAGCCGTTGGAAGTGTGTCAGGATTTGCAGATTCTGTACACTGACACAATTCTTATCGTTGAGTGAGAGCAGGTTTCATAACCATAGCTCAGGTTGGCCTTCACAGGTTGAGCTTCCTATACCTCGAACTGCATTTGGTCTTCTGTAACCTTCGCGTGAAATCTTCGAGTATTGTAAGAGCAGGTTACATAGACAGGTTACCTAATGGAACAGTATGACAGGTTTGAGTAGACTAGGTACAAGGTTGCACTACCAACCTTGACTTTTACATAGCAACCTGTTCGGTTAGTCTTGACTGATCCTGAACACGGAGATCAGTCTGTTCCAATTTAGAACTTATATCTAAGTGTGGTTTCTAATAACATTATCAAAACTAAGTTTCAAAGGGTTCCCAACAGTTCTAGAGTCAGAATTTCATATTATTCACTCCTCATTTAGAAAATGTGAGATATTATAAACAATATAAAACGAGATGCTTCAATGGTAACTCATGCTTCTCATATGAACTATGTACATAAGTACATTACCTTCTTAGATCCTAGTACTGTTTTGAAGCGAGCATAAGGACCATCAAGTTCTCAGATACTAAGCTGAAAATGAGTAGAAATGAAGAAAATGAGTAGAGATGGTGGTGAGTCTTCCCAGATTGCCACTATGCTGAAATTCCATCCAACATGAGTTTGAATATCCACTCAGCCTTCAAACACGACTAATTCTTCTCCATCACCACAAATATATATATATATATATATATATATATATATATATATATATATATATTATCGGCTCCAAAAAAGATTGTGAACCCAAAATAAACCAACATATTGATACGAGCATTCACGAATCTGAGGAAGAGACCACCGATGGCGACGATAATGGAGACGTGTTCGACGAGCCACGAGATCGAGTGGAAGAAATACAAGCGAGCTCGGTAACTCCAAAATCACTTCGTCCGAGGGATCGAATTCAGCCGCCGAAGAGATTCACGGATTACGTCGCCAAATAGGCGCGTAATTCTTATCGTGGGAATTTCCTTTATTATTTTCTATTAATTATGTAATTTAGTAATTTCCATAATTATAGTTGAGTCGAGCGTATTATAAGCTCCGTTCGGGTTTTCTTTGTTGGTTCTTTCCCGGACTAGGATTAGGTCGAACCAACCCTAGGGTACTAGATTATAAAAGGGCTGTAGTTATCTTTATTAATTTCCATGAATGAGAAAATATATTTTCAGCCCTAGTTTTGTTCTTCGTTCGTCTCTCAC
The DNA here is from genome assembly GCA_001642375.2 of Mentha longifolia. Taxonomy (NCBI): domain Eukaryota; kingdom Viridiplantae; phylum Streptophyta; class Magnoliopsida; order Lamiales; family Lamiaceae; genus Mentha; species Mentha longifolia. The sequence goes on from CM038112.1 coordinate 29,201,344, forward strand.
GAACTATCTATCGGCTGCCGACGGGAGAACTCCCGCGTTCAGCACCTATTCGTCCGACGACCTTCCTCGTTGAAGGCGCCGACTTCTGTTTATCCACCGATAGTTTCATCCCTCCGCTACAAGTTAGGGTTTCGATCCTAACAACTGGTGCTTTCATTCTCTTTGAACTCCGCCATGTCTAAATCGGGAACTACGCAACCGCCGCCCGGATTTCTTACCGGCGCCAACACCACGGAGATTCAGCTCGGCCCTCCGCGCAAAAACCCAGCCGCCGCTGCCCGTGACATTATTGGATCGAGTACGTGGCCTCTTTCTGCCGAGGATGATGCGTTACCGCCGCCATCACACGATGCCTATGCGCCGGGGCTCACTCGGATTCTCGCACGCCTGGACCAGCTTGAAGTCACCATCAACGACACCAGCCGCCGTGTGCTCTCACTGGAATCCTTCCCACACTGCGACTTCAACCACACCGGGACTACTGCCGATGAGGCCGATCCTGTGCATCGTCCTCGCCCTCGACATCTTCAAGACCTCCCCCCGGTTTTCAACCACGCACGTGGTGGGGGAGGGCGGGGGCGTCGCGGAGGGTTTCCTGGCGTCCTACGTCGCTCGACGACTCGCGACGATGATCGGTCCCTCTACTATGACAATCGTGGGGCGAGACAGCCGCAACAGGCCCCGCCATGGGAGCGTGAAATTCACCGCGGCTGGGAGGAGGATGATCGCGATCTGCGCGACCAACGCCAGCCGACAGCATGGGACTCTCCTCTCCATCGAGTTCGGTTCCAACCGGGACATTACGAGGCGCCGCGGGACATCAAGATGGAGGCGCCCAAGTTTGATGGATCTGAGGCCTCCAATTGGATAGCACGCGTCCAGTACTACTTCGACCATCTTGCTATAACCGATCATGAGCGATTACACTATGTAGTCATGTTGTTTCAACCACCGGCAAGTGAGTGGATCTTCAATTACCGTGCTAATAACCCGCATGTATCTTGGGAGGAATTCTTAGAGGATGTGCGACATCGCTTCGACCCGCAAAGTTTCACTAACTGCATCGGTCCCCTGTCGAAGTTGGTGCAGACGGGAACTGTAGCCGAGTATCATGCCACCTTTGAACGGTTTTTGAATCGCATTGAGGGCCTCCCAGAATCGGCTCTCATTCCCATGTTTATTGCCGGGCTGAAGGAACCTATCCAGGAGACGGTCGAGCTCCAACAACCTTTGTCTCTCGCTGCCACTATGGCTCTAGCTTTACGATTGGCAGCATCTCACGAAGAACGGCAGAAGCAATTAGCGCGCAGTCGCTGGAACTTGCGCGATTCCAAACCGTCGTCGACCACTCCCACGTCAACGGGGGGTGTATCTTCTCAGCCATCTCCCCAAGCTCTCGCCGACAAGCAAGGTTTCAAACCCATACGGGTTTCAAATGCGGAGAAACAGGAACGCGCGAAGAAGGGGATCTGTTACTATTGTCCGAAAAGTAGGGTGCCGGGCCATGTTTGCACTACGCGTCTGCTCGCTTATGTCGGCGATGAAGAGGAAGAGGATTCTGAAGACCCCATTACGGCGGATATCTCTCACCTCCAATCTTTGGATGGTAGCCAACGCACCCGCCCGTTTAATGTGCAAGGCACGATTGGGACCACACCAGTTCAGATCTTAATAGATACGGGCAGTACTCACGATTTTTTGCATCCCCGGGTCGCGGAGCAACTTGGATTATCGTTACAGCCCATCAAGCCTTTTCGCGTATATGTGGGTAATGGTGCTTCTCTTCTTTGTTCACTTGTTGCTCGTTCGACTAAGTTGTCTGTGCAGGACTGCAAATTTCTCATCGATCTTCATATACTCGACATTCATGGTCCTGACATCATCTTGGGTATGGCATGGCTCGCATCTCTGGGGACAATTTCGGCGGATTTCGTGGGGAAGACACTCAAATTTATGCTCGAGGGCCAGCCGTGTGTCATCCACGGCACGTCAGCCCCACCTCGACGCTTATCTCTGCATTCTCTCGCCTTACTGACTTCACATTCGACCGCAAATGAGTTTTATGAGATCGTGCAACTCGAGCCGGATCAGCCAGCATCCGGGGGTTCATTGGACATTACATTTCCCATCGACACACCGTCCGAGATTGTGGCTGTCTTGGAGAAATTTACGCCAGTCTTCCAGATCCCCACCGGCATGCCTCCTCGGCGTGAGTTTGATCACCGCATTCACTTGCTTCCACACACCAAGCCCGTTAATGTACGTCCTTATCGGTATCCATACTTTCAAAAAAATGAAATCGAGCGGCAAGTCAAGGAGATGCTTGATCAAGGCATCATCCAGCGCAGCCAAAGTTCTTTCTCTTCCCCGGTGTTGCTGATTCGAAAGAAGGATGGCACTTTTCGATTCTGCATCGATTATCGTGCACTCAACATGGCTACTGTACCCGATCACTTTCCGATACCGACCGCCGATGAATTATTTGATGAACTGGGCGCCGCAAAATTCTTCTCCAAACTTGATCTTCGCTCCGGATATCACCAAATCCGTATGCATGAGGCCGATATTTTTAAGACGGCTTTCCGCACGCATGATGGCCATTTTGAATTCCTAGTGATGCCTTTCGGCCTCACTAATGCTCCATCAACCTTTCAGGCAGCAATGAACCATATTTTTCAACCTCTGCTTCGCAAATGCGTCATCGTGTTCTTCGATGACATTCTGGTCTACAGTCCGACATTGCCAGAGCACGCACAACACCTCGCGGCGGTTCTGACCTTGCTGCGTGATCATCAATTTTATGTCAAACTCTCGAAGTGCTCCTTTTGTAGCACAACTGTTGAGTATCTGGGGCACTTGGTGACTGATGGCGTGTTAAAAGCTGACCCCGCAAAAATCGAAGCTATGTTGGCATGGCCGTCGCCCAAAACCGTTAAGCAATTGCGGGGGTTTCTCGGCCTCACGGGGTATTATCGCCGCTTTGTCGCCCATTATGCCATGATTGCCGCGCCCCTCACCGAGCTGCTGAAGAAGGACTCATTTGTTTGGTCAGCTGATGCGGAACGTGCCTTTGTTCAGCTCAAACAAGCTATGTCCACAGCTCCGGTCCTCAGCCTTCCCGACTTTAACATCCCCTTTTGTATTGAGACCGATGCCTCGGATGTGGGAATTGGAGCCGTGCTGATCCAAGACAAACATCCACTAGCTTATTTTAGCAAGAAACTTGGACCTCGGCGCCGCAGTGCGTCAACTTATCATAAGGAATTGTATGCGATCGTGGCCGCAGTTCAAAAATGGCGGCAATATCTTCTCGGTAGGGAGTTCATTATTCGTACGGATCAGAAGAGCTTGCGAGATCTTCTTCAACAGGTGGTGCAAACTCCGGATCAACATTTTTACGTGCGGAAACTGATGGGATTTAAATGTCGCATTGAATATAAGACGGGCAGTACGAATAAAGCCGCTGATGCCTTATCCCGCCGTGAAGAGGTGGATGCGCCACTCGAGGAGTCGTTGCATTCTTCGTCGGTCTCCGATTCGACGCCGCTGCAGCCACGGCCTCGTTGGCCACTCTATCTGAACCGGTGCCACACATTCTCGATGATTTGAAGCGGGAAACTACATCTCTGCCGGATTTAGTCACTTTGTCGCAGAAAATTCGTGACGGCAACGCTCCGCCGCACCTTTCGCTCGTGGACGGTTTGATTTATTACGATCGCCGCATCTTACTTAGTCCATCTTCGGCCCTGAAAGCGCGGTTATTGGAGGAGCACCACAGCACGCCCATGGCGGGGCACCCCGGTTTCGAACGGACTTTTCGTCTATTATCTTCCGGTTTTTATTGGTCCCGTATGCGTAAGGATGTGAAGAAATTTGTTGAATCCTATGCTATTTGCCAATCCACCAAGTATTCTACGCAGAAACCAGCCGGATTGTTACAGCCTCTGCCCATACCATCTCAAGTCTGGGAGGACGTCTCTATGGATTTCATTGTGGGCTTGCCGCCATCTAGGGGTTATACCGCCATTATGGTCGTGGTGGATCGGCTTTCCAAATATGCTCACTTCGCTCCACTGCCCACGCGTTTTGATGCTTTACGCGTCGCGCATTTATTTATCAACACGGTTGTTCGGCATCATGGTTTTCCGAAGACGTTAGTTTCTGATCGGGACTCGGTGTTCTTAAACGCCACATGGGAGGAGATGCTACGTCTTAGTGGCACGAAACTACATTTTTCTACTGCTTACCACCCACAATCTGACGGCCAAACCGAGGTGCGCAATCGAGGGTTGGAGCAATACTTGCGCGCCTTCGCCGCTGATAAACCGTCGACGTGGGGCAATTTTTTACCTTGGGCTGAGCTAGCACTGAACTGCTTTATCATGCGGACTTGCATGTCACCCTATCAAGCTTTGTATGGCCGCGAGCCACCTCTCCTCGTTGCAGCGTCGCCATCGTCTCGTACTCCTCCACCAATTGCGGAATTAATTAAGCAACGTGGGACCTTATTGAAGGTGCTTAGAAAAAATTTAGAGATGGCTCAGCAACGGATGCGCGATACTGCAAATCAACACAGGCGCCACGTGGAGTTTGAAGTAGGCGACTTAGTATGGCTCAAGCTCCAACCTTATCGTCAACATTCCGTTGCCAAACCTATTTCGGCGAAGATCGCACGGCGTTTCTATGGTCCATACGAGATTTTGGAACGTGTGGGGCCGGTGGCCTACCGTTTGAAGCTTCCTGAGGCCAGTCGCATCCACAATGTATTTCATGTAAGTCTTCTGAAGGAGTTTGTCGCCGGCGAGGAGTTCCAACACGCCGCCTTACCCACCGAATTTAAAGGTGATCGGCCGGTGGTGCATCCCGTAGCTATTGTTGATTCTCGAGTGGTATGGCATGGGGGTAAGCCGGAAGATCAGCTGCTCGTGCGCTGGTCGGATTGTGCGCTATCACCTTCATGGGAACCGGCGGCCATTGTGAAGAAGTATTATCCCGATATTTCCCTTGAGGACAAGGTGTCACTCAACGGAGGGGGAGTTGATACGAGCATTCACGAATCTGAGGAAGAGACCACCGACGGCGACGATAATGGAGACGTGTTCGACGAGCCACGGGATCGAGTGGAAGAAATACAAGCGAGCTCGGTAACTCCAAAATCACTTCGTCCGAGGGATCGAATTCAGCCGCCGAAGAGATTCACGGATTACGTCGCCAAATAGGCGCGTAATTCTTATCGTGGGAATTTCCTTTATTATTTTCTATTAATTATGTAATTTAGTAATTTCCATAATTATAGTTGAGTCGAGCGTATTATAAGCTCCGTTCGGGTTTTCTTTGTTGGTTCTTTCCCGGACTAGGATTAGGTCGAACCAACCCTAGGGTACTAGATTATAAAAGGGCTGTAGTTATCTTTATTAATTTCCATGAATGAGAAAATATATTTTCAGCCCTAGTTTTGTTCTTCGTTCGTCTCTCACGAACTATCTATCGGCTGCCGACGGGAGAACTCCCGCGTTCAGCACCTATTCGTCCGACGACCTTCCTCGTTGAAGGCGCCGACTTCTGTTTATCCACCGATAGTTTCATCCCTCCGCTACAAGTTAGGGTTTCGTCCCTAACACATATGTAGTAAAGTTCTATCGGACAAACAATTAAAAAAAAAACATATGTAGTAAAGCCTAGGAGAAGTATATGTCTAGTTAAAAAAAAAAAACTTATCTTGATACAATGGAAACATCACTTCAAGTAGAGATTAACGTGACTAAAATGTAGAGATTAATAATTAAAGAAAATAAAGATACAGCAGATTAAGGACAATGATTAGTATGTATGTGTATGTGCATCGCTTTCAAGTCAAAAGATTGACTAACCTTCTAACTGCAGTTTGCCAATTACTCTTCACTTGCTGGATAAGAAATTCAATTTGGCCTCTCCAACCCAAAATCTAACAACTAATCAGACAAAGGACATAGTAATTTGAGAAAAATTGACGACATAACTAATCAAAATTATTTTAGAAACGAAAAAATAATTCACAATTAATAAATCGAACAAGGAAAAGGGAAGATGAAAAGGAAAAGGGATAACACTTACCTGCAATGGAGGTGGCGAGAGAGGAGTTGAAGAAAGAACAGAGTTTGGGTTTATGTGATGCTAGGGGTCTATTCGCACAGCAGAAGCCAATTGAACAGGAAAAAAAAGTCGATACCTCAGCCAAACTGGCGGCGAAAGCGCTGTAGCCGAATATTCCGGCGAAAGAGAATTTTAATGGATCTGCCATTGGGGCGGCTGTGCTATGACGGAATCCCGGCAGAATCACGGCGGCTCCCGACTTGGTTGGCGGAGGCAGAATCGTGATTGGCTATGTCGTGACATGGACGACAGCAGAACGGTGCCAGCAGGCATCGAGTAGCGGCGACGGTGAACCTGGCAGCAACAACGGACAAGGTTTGGAGAATGTAGGGTTTTTCTCTCAGTGAAAGGGGGGTCGAGAGAATTTAGGGGGAAAGAGATTGTCTTTGAATAGTATTTTAACATAATCAACTTTAATTAAAAAAAATTTAAAAATACAATAATAGTAATATTTTTAAAGTATACTAGAAGTAAAAATACGAATTGATTTTTTTTTTTCAAAGTTAACCAACTCAAAATTAAACTCATTATATATTAATTTTATTTATTTAAATAATTTTGTATAATAAATTTAGCTTTTTCAAGGCAAAAAATATAGTAGAGTATCAAATAAATTTTGACTCCTAAATTCATAATTATTCACAACGGTTTTTAAGAAAAGCTATTACTTAAAATATAAATTTGTTCATATCTTTTTATTTATTTACAAACATATATTAAGGTTTTTATAGACAAATGTAGTTTATAATTAACATTAAGATTTTAATTTTGCATCTGTTTTAAAAATAAAAATAAAAAAATTAAGTAAACACTACAATTTTTAAGGTTAACCATAGTCTATAACAAGAAACGCATATACAAGACAATTTTTTAAAAAATCGTAGTCTAAGTAAAGTACGCACATTCACTACAGTAATCAGTGCTCAATCCTCAAGAATTGAAGAACGACATATCAATTTCTAATGTGAAGTATAATTATTAAAGTTAAAAATAAAAAATAAAAAAAAAAATCAAAAGAAGTTAATATATATCTATGAATGGGCATGTGTTGAATAAAATACTAATCTTCATACACTCTTAAATAAAATTAGGGTACAATCAATTATGTCAGAAAAATAATTGTCTCACGAATAAATTATCGTAATCACAAAATAAAATATTAAGTGACGCATCACTGTCGTAAAATAGTGACATAATATTTTTATGATGCACGTTTGACGCAAATATACGATAGAAAATGCAACACTTTTCCAAATGTGAAGTATAATTATGATATTCAATGGATATGTCACAAATAAATTGTTGTAATTACGAGACACAAAACTAAGTGACGCATTACTGTCGTAAAATAGTGACACAATATTTTAATGACGCAAATATACAACACAAAATGCAACACTATTCCAAATGTGACGTATAATTATGACATTCAACTGATATGTCGCAAATAAATTGTTGTAATTACGAGACACAAAACTAAGTGATGCATTATTGTCGCAAAATAGTGACATAATATTTTAATGACGCAAATATACGACACAAAGTGCAACACTATTACAAATGTGACGTATAATTACGACATTCAACTGATATGTCGCAAATAAATTATTGTAATTACGAGACACAAAACTAAGTGACGCATTATAGTTGCAAATTAGTGACACAATAATTTCATGACGCATGTTTGACGCAAATATACAATACTAAGATCATAAATGTCATAAAATTATGACACTGTCGCATGCACATATGTCGCAAAAGGCCAGTTTTCTTGTAGTGCCCACTGAGTTAGTAGTGCACACCCCAAAACTATTTTATCTTTTCAGGAGTTAATTCGGCCGATGGGCGGCGTGGTGATTGATAGCGGTCGAGTTAATGAGCTAGTTATTTATTTTACTAATAAATGTTTTTGTAAAGACTTCCGCTTTGACTATTTTTCTGAAAACTTGTGTTAGGTTTTTAGTAATTAATGAATAAAGTTGTATATTTATGAAAATTGGAGCATTACACCATCGAATTTTAAATTTCTCAGATTTCTCAATTTTTGAATGCTTGTAAGATTTAGAGATTTTGGGAACAAGAGATCAGAATTTTTTGAAACGGTTTGTTGTGAGCAGTGGTGGTGGTAGTGGTGTACTACTAGTGGTGCTGGTGGCTGCCGGCGCCAACAATTGATGATGGCAATTGGTCGACGTTCAAAGAGAGAGAGAGAGAAGGGTTCCAATTTTCTATTTTTTTGATTACAAAATTTAATTCAAGTTTTTTATATTTATATTCTATATTTGATTTTATAAATTTCATAATTTTAATTTTTAAAAAAAACTTTTCATATAACATTATCTACTAGAGGATGATAAATGACAGAAAATAGCAAAAGAAAGTAAGGATATTTGTGTAAATTTACAATTGCTTATAAGATTTTGAAGAAATAAGCTGGGGTTGTTCATCTTACTTTTTTGGTAGCTTATAAGCTGCAACATCTTATTTTTTTAAGCTTATAAGTTGTTTTATATCCTTTTTTGTTGAACACTTTTAAAGTGCTTATAAGCTCTTCATAAGCTTATAAGCTATTTTTAACAGCTTTTAGCCAAACACCCTTACCTCGAGTTGGACTTTCTGCTTCCACCATATTTGCCTTTAGGATTCTTCACTCAAAATGTCATTCATTACGATGTCGTATTCCATTAATAGTTTTAAGCTAAGCCACCATATATCATCCGTAATTAACCTCGCAATTTTTCAATTCCCTATTTTTTTGACTTTAGAAGACAATAAAAATTCTTCCTTTCAAAATCGAGTTATTTTCTCTTTCTTGGATTCGATATATAGTTATAATTGATGAGGCATCTATATTCTATATTAATATATTAAAGTAGGATAGTGTGTTTTCCTCCTAAATTTTTGATATTAGAGTCTCTTTATTGTTTTCTTTAAAATAAAGTATTTCATATTTCAAAATATATTATCATTTTCCATGTAATTCTTTAATGCATTTATTACTTTGAAATGTCTCATTTTTGGTTCATTAAAGTTTCACACATTATATAAATTTCAAATATTATTTAAATTTTGACTAATTAATTTTTCCCATTTCTTTGTTTTGCTTAAATGTATTTATTTTAATAATGTATGAAATATATTATAACTAAATAGTGAATTTTGATTTTAATGTTTCAACAACTCTCAATTTAGTATTTTATTTTGTATATATTATTTTTATTTAACTATCAAATAAAAATAATATTAATATGACATTTGCAAATTAATTGACTTATGAGAATTCGTATCCCAATATTTTAGGTATGCATGTGGTCTTTTACAATTAACTAAATAAATATTACAATTAATTAGAAGTTAGATAAATTTCAAATGATAGTTCAATATTAGATTATTGTACGTAAGGAAATTTCAAATTATTCTTTGTATTTTTAAATCTATGTACTTTTATTCAATATTTATAAGATGCATAAGGATGTCTGTAAATTTTAAAATGATAATACGTCACTATAGATACACCATTTTATTATACAAAGTAAAAATAAAATTATTTTTTGGTGCATCTCATGGGTACAATACTAGTTAATTAGATAACAAGAAAGTTAATGAAATTATTACATCCGTTAAAACATAAGGATATAATGATAAGAAAAAAAAACTCTTAATAGGTAAGAATGCCCATTTTTATAACTTGCACAGTGATGAAAAAAGTAGGGGTATATTAGTAATTTCACATATAATTCATATAATTTATACAAATAATAATTTAATAGTTAAAAATACGATAACATTCCAAGCATTTAATAGAGATGAAATATTTTTATTTTATGTTATTATAAATTGGACCTGTTGAACTTGTATGTAAAAAATATCCACATTTTCGAATTGATGCAAAAAATGCCCATTGTATTAATTTATTAAAGTGGACCACCACTTTGATGACAAATTTTCGTCTCTAAAAAGGAGGAATCTCTAACACATGTACTTTTTCTTTCGGAAGGTTTGGGAGATGTCGGGCAGTTTGGGCACTTTTGGACGGTTTCAAGCAGTTATGTAGGGTTGTCGGGCGGTTTGGCCAAATTGGGCATTTTGAGTGGTTTGGGTGGTGGCAATAGAGATTTTTGGGTGGGTAAGAGTGAGACAATAGCAGTTGGAAATCTTTATCAAAAGTGATGGTGCATTTTGATTATTTTACGAAAATTGATACTTCTTACATAATTTATGTGTGGGCATTTTTTTACATGCAATTCTTAAATCTTAAAAATGGGCATTTTTAATTTTCTAAAAAAAACAAGACAAAAACAAGAAACCTACACATGTGTTCGTTCTGCTTAATTTTAATGCACATGAAAAATGTGGTGAAAAATTAGAAAGCTCACTTTCAAAATGAAATACTCACTTCTCTCAAAACATGAAAAAAAATACTCAAATTATATTTTTGCCTAATTTCAAGTTTTATTTATTTGTTTGATAAAATACTAATCAAACACACCGCTCTTCCACAAATAAATTCTATGTATACCGACTTACCTATTTCTGACGGAGCTTATTCATCAGAATTTGTATAGAGCCTCGTCTAACCACGCACAATGCCTGTGATTTTTAGTCATAAATTCATTCAGCAACAAATACCACAGCCTTCGTTCGTTATCAATCCGCTCAACAAATCGAGCAAATCACCCCAGGCTTGTCTGAGGAAATCTCAAATTGCTCCACCGAAAAGACGTAGAATTGAGTTGGTAACAAGACAATAAATACGATAGGTGATGAAAAAAAAGCCCAACTTTCATTAGGGAATTATATAATATTTATTACATAATTATATCTATGGAATAGGAAAATATTCGATGATCTTTGCTTCACTTCTTTATTTATAGATGTCAGAGGACATCTTCTTCCTTCTAAATTATTGTATTGTGTTCTTTTCTTATCCTTTGACAGCTTGCTCCCATGTGTAGTATGATGGGTTCTTCTCCCTTAATTACCACCGAAAGTGATTATTGAATTCTTGTCAGCCTCTAAGTTGGACCACCCTTTGGTGAGTGGTCTTCCTATTCCACCCATATTTGTCATTTTTTTCTTTTTGGATCTGATTATTGCATTGGATCATTTTAAATCATATGTCATCTTAATATCTAGACCACCAGGGTGAGTAGTCCTCACATTCTCTCTCTCTCTCTCTCTCTCTCTTTTAATCAAAATACTCCATGGGTGAGGTACCCCATCTTGTATGAGAGATATTTTATCCTTCAACCTTTTGAGGTACCCCATATAAGTTATTGTCATAATTTTGCATCGTTTTCTAAATGTTTCTTATGGATATTTCATGTATAATATCTAGGAAATTAGGGCCAATCTCCTTGCTCAAGTGTTCCATAAGATGTTATGGCTCTAATGGGCTATCCTTCGTAGTCCTTGTAATACGCATACAAGGTAAGCATTGACCGTGAGGTGATCTAGGAAAAACTTCATGAGGAATGAGAGTTTAAATGTTCTCCTAAGATTCTCTGTTTCGAACGGTTTGTTCAAGTTGGCTTGCTCTCTCTCTTAATCGAGATTAAAATCTTTATTTTTTATCTCCAGATTTAGACATAAAAAACTGTAACACTGGCAATTCGAACATATGTCATGTTTCATAGTTTTCTTGATGCGTACTCCGTCAGTAAATATCTTGAATAATAAATAAATAAAATTCTCAAATAAACTTATAGCTATGATACCATTTTTAGAAGTGCATATCATATCTCATAAATTTGAGATTTTAATCGAATATTTTAATATAATGAGGCTGCGTTTGGTAATCATCTCAAGATGGGTAATGGTGATTCATCTCAAGATGACTCATATGAATAGTGTCAAGATTAATCATTTATCTCTCCATTTGGTAGCAAAAAATTCAGACTCGGATGATATCGTATTGTGTTTGGTACAAATTGCAAAACTCTAGATTGAAATTTAGATTGACCAAATTACCCTTATTATTATTATTATTATTGTTGTTGTTGTTGAGTTATTATTTTTATTATTCTTGTTATTATTATAATTATTACTATTATTATTATTATTACTATTACTATTACTATGATTATTATTGAGTTATTATTTATATTATTATTATTATTATTCTTGTTATTATCATAATTATTACTATTATTGTTATTATTTATTTATTATTATTATTATTATTATTTTATTACATTATTATTATTACTATTATTATTATTATTTTTATTATTATTTGAAATCGTATAATGGTAAGAGAGAGAAAGTGTTGTGTTACTGTTTCAATGAGTTCAACTCATCCGACCAAAAACGTGAGATGACTAAACAAGGAGGAACAGTGAAATATCAATGGACCTTGTATTCATCTCAGATCCTTCAATTTATTTTAATTGGTTACCAAACAGTAAGATGAACCAAGATGATCTCTCTCATCTTGGTTCATCTTATTTACCAAACACACCCTGAATATATGAAGTGAGGATGGTTCAGACTAAGATATTAGCTCAAATAAATTTTCAGTCTAAATATTTCTAGAATATTAGAATTCAGATTTTAATCCCATCTTAAGAAATTTTAAACAAATGAATTATACAAAATTCAAAGAAATGTATTTGTTAATAGTGCTCATAGCTTTTTGACATTTTTTACATAATTAGGAAAAAAATGAGTACAGTATTTTTGACATGTACTGTACGTAGTTGGGGGGTGGTTTTTTGTATTTAATTTATTACTCTGAAAATTATATGATTTGTCCAACACTTTATAGTCAACGCAAAGGAAAATGATACTATGATGGAGTCTTCTCTTCACAAGTCTTAACTACTGTAGCATTTAGAAATAGAAATAAAAATTGTAAATTCCACCCCAATCGATACTTCACCGCGTTACACTCTGTATTCAAAAAGTTGAACTTCCACGAAATCCCCTTCTATTCTATCTCAAAGGCCTCCGCCCCGAATCTACCGGAGCCGCCATAAAGCAGCCGTGCCGTGCAGTTTGTCCGAGCCCACCCACCCAAATTCTTCTTCAGTTGCAGGGACAATGGAGTCTGGAGTTGAACACGTGACGTACAATCTGTACGGAAACTTGTTCGAGGTCTACAGTAAATATGGTCACCCCCTTCGCCCGATTGGTCGTGGCGCCTGCGGCCTTGTCTGGTTTGTTCTGCCCTATCAAATCTCACTGATTCATGTGTTTCTATCAAAATTATTTAATTTCTATGCTATTTGCCTATCCGATTCTTTTGAACTTTACTAATTTAGCTATAGTTTGGCCAATTGCATGTAAATACTTACGTGCACAATGGTGTATAGTAGAAATAGGTGTATATGGTGAGCATGAAACGTATGAACAAAGCTAAATCTAGAAAATGAATCAGCTTTTAGGTGATTGGTAGCTGTCTCTTTTGATGTATCTCTCGTTTGGAGGAACAAGTACGATTTGGATAAGTATGGTTGTTTTTTTCTTGATTAGTTGTCTGTACTTTAGGCATTAGCATTAGAGAGGACCAAAGTTTCGGGAACTAATTTATCGTGTTTGTATGAGCAGTAATGGAGGTGAAAAGGGGTGTTTGTATACGTCGTTGAATTGTTTTTGTGCTATTTCAATATACGAGGCTGCAATACAATCAGACCATGTTTGCTTATTTTTATCTGTTTGGTTGTTTAGTGCTGCTGTGGATACAGAGACTAATGAAGAAGTCGCGATCAAGAAAATAGGCAACGCATTTGAAAACAGAATTGATGCAAAGAGGACTTTGAGGGAGATCAAGATTCTTCGTCATATGGATCATCCAAATGTAAGTTACCATTTTCTGCTTTGAAGTCCTTTGACTACTAATGTCATCTGTTTGATTGTTATATGTTTTTGTGTTTTGTGTTGTCTTTCTTTGTATGTGTTCTGCTCAGATTATATCTATCAAGGACATTATAAGGCCACCAAGGAAGGAGGCTTTCAGTGACGTGTATATCGTGTATGAATTGATGGACACCGACTTGCATAAGATAATTGGATCTGATCAACCATTGTCGAATGATCATTGTCAGGTTATGCCTCTGGTTACTCTTTGTCTGTTTAACGTATGCATTTTGTATGAATTCTGCACAATACAAGAACATTTGAGACTAGAGACTGGAAAAGGCTAAAAGTTTCGCTAAATGGAGAGTATCATGTCAAAAATCTCAAAGACTTTTTCTGTTTAAATTTGATGTTAGAATGTGGATTCATTGAGAATGGCACGAGATACATTGTTGAAATTCTTGAAACATGTGAATCCAGGACACAAAAAAATTACTTGTGAGTGCAGTTTTGAACCTAAGACCTTATCTGAATACTCTTTTTCAGCAGACTTCATGAACGGTTATTCTAGTTGAAATTTCGAGTCCTGGATATGCTGAAGCTATGCCTCTTTGATTCAAATTGTTCAGCTTCATAGAAACTTCAACCTTCATCCTTTTTGAAGTTGATGTCTAGTTTGCTTCTATATCTTTTGCATAGTTTCATTAGAACAGACCAAAATTATTACACCTTCTCCCACGTAGTAGAATCTGAATCTATGACCATCGGAGAGCATATACAATAGAATGACCCTTAGCAAGCTGTGATGCTAAGATTTTGTTGTTATGTTTGTAATCGGCTAATATCTGGTGATTCTATTTGCAGTATTTCATGTATCAGTTATTAAGAGGATTGAAGTATGTTCACTCAGCAAATGTGTTGCACCGTGATCTGAAGCCCAGCAATTTATTCCTTAACGCTGACTGTGACCTCAAGATAGGAGATTTTGGTCTTGCTAGGACAACCTCAGAAACAAATTTCATGACAGAATATGTTGTAACACGTTGGTATCGAGCACCTGAACTCCTCCTCAACTGCTCGAAATACACTGCTGCCATCGATATATGGTCAGTTGGCTGCATTCTTGCTGAAATATTGACCAGAAAGCCCCTTTTCCCTGGCAGAAACTACCTTGATCAGCTTTTGCTCATCACTAAGGTATCATTTCATGTACTTTGCAGCTGTCTTCACTCTCATTTTTCTTGATAGATGATATAAATTTACTTCATCATGACTGTGATGAAGTATTATAACTTGACTAATATGAACATGTGAATCCACTTGTAGATGAATCCCCATTTTTATATGAACACAAAATTCACAGTATCGATTATTGTATCAGCTTTTGTTCATCTCTTAAGGAATTATTTCTGTTTCTCTGCAGTTTTCAAATGATCTAAACGTTAATTCATTATGAGAGTGATGAAATCTCATCTTGCAGCTTATTGATTAACATTTGACCTCAATTTTTATATTCCCCCACAGTATCAGATCTCTGCCGGTAAATTCAGCCAGTTGTAGCAGCATAAAATTTGAGCATTAAGAAAACTAAGCAAAAACTGTGGCTGCAACTTCTTTTTTCTAGAAAAACTTCAACAGAAGGAATTAATTAGGCATATAAGAAGTTTCTTTAAGTATGGCATGCTTTGCATATATATCATCATTCGTTCATCACATCATCATCATCATCATCATCATCTTCTTCTTGTCTGTAGCTCTTAGGAACACCTGATGATACGAGCCTTAAGTTTCTGATAAGTGATAATGCTCGAAGATACGTGAAACAACTTCCTCAATTTCCAAAACAGCATTTCCCATCTATATTTCCCAACATGCCCTCTCTGGCTCTCAATTTGCTGGAGAAAATGCTTGTGTTTGATCCCGACCAACGTATAACAGGTAACTCGTTAAATTTGGTGAAGTTTGCTAATTTTGTTTTGCATTTTAGGCCTTATTTTACTCTGTTCATTGCAAGCATTATCTAACTTAGAATTTATGAATTATGCAGTTGATGAGGCACTCTGTCATCCATATTTTTCCGTTCTTCACGAAATAAACGCAGAACCTGTTTGCTCTAGGCCATTCAGTTATGATTTTGAGCAGCCATCAATGACTGAAGAGAATGTGAAGGAGCTCATTTGGAGGGAGTCTCTACTGTTCAATCCATATCCACTTCAATAGTTTGTTTAGTATCTACAATATTGTGTATTTTGTACTATTAAATATAATTCTTATACATCTATAATAGTTCATCTACTTTGTAATATGCTTCTATTGTATTGCATTTAAACGTTGATAACAGGTTCTCCTGTCCTGTGTAGTTATAGCACATTTCATTATTGTAATAAAAAAAAATATATGATGTGATAATGTTGTTTTAGAACAAATTAGGTAATTATATGTTCTTTTTTTAATGAATAGTAAAATTTATAACATTCTATGTTAGGGCATCTCCAAGGGTTTTCCTATTTTGCAGTAGCACCAACACAAAAACATTATAGAAACATAACTCCAATAGTTTAAGTACATATATATTTATTTATTTTAATAATATGAAAAAATAGCAAAATTTATACAAATAATAAAAATTTAAACTCATTTAATTAATATGCTAAATAAGAAGATATTATAAATAAATAAAATTACATTTGTAATATATTTTTAGAAAATTATAAATACGAAAAACAATGGTCGAGCTTCATCTAAACCTCATAAATGAGTAGAAAAAAAGAGTACTCATGTTTTGAATATGTTGGGAACTCTACTCAGTTTAAGAGTTTTGATGATGTTTATCGAAACAACACTTAGTTAGTTTTCACTCCTTTCTAGAATTAGGTTGCTAGACAAAACTGTTATGTATAGCCATTTTAGTATACTTCAATTCTCAGTCAAAACAAGTGCAGTTTCGCAGTTTGTAGTCAACCAGTTTGACGGAGTTCAACACTTGCCATGAAGAGTTCAAGACTCACAATTTGAAGGAAGTCGTTGAAGACTCCAGTTTGAGGAGGTAGTGTCAACCTGCCTACATAAGTTGATCGATATGGCCTTTGCATTTCCGGAAGCAAGCTGGACAGCCTCAATGGGAAAAAAGTACTATGTGTCAGTGTACGGATCTGACACATCCAATGGCTAGATTTCAAATTCGAGTCCTATAAATATCCCTTTCCTCAACCAGAATTCTTATGGGAAAATCAAGCTTTCAAGCCAAATCTCTACCGAATTCTCAAGCATTCAAAGCCTTCAACTCAACGCTCGAACAAGATTATTTTCCCAAGTGTTGAGTCCCTTTGAGAATTTTAAATTCTTGTTTTAGTTTACTTAAGTGTTTACTGCTGCTCAAGTATTCTTAGAGAGTCTATACACTATTATATTGGTTAAATCGATGTGTAGAAGATTCAAGTTGTAATTTTCTCTTAACAAAGTTAAGTTCAACTTTGTTTTGGTAGAATCTAGCACTCTTAGTTCGAGTGTAGTTAGTAAGTAAAGGTTGTAAGAGCCACGACTCTAATCGTGCTTGTATTTTCTTCAAGTTAGAAGAAAATATAAGGCTGGTGCTCAACCAGTAAAAAGAAGAGAGAGGAAGATCCAAAGTAAGGGGTTTCAGATCGAGCAAGACCTGACGTGGATATAGGAGGGTTATCTCCGAACCACGCTAAAATCACACGTGTCAATCTCTCTCTCTCCCTCTCTCTCTCAAACTCTTTATCTTGCTGCACATGATAAACTGTCATTAAACTAACCATCATACTGCATAACCTTTGACGTTACAAACTGGTAGTTTAAGTTAAAAGATATTTTCTTAAAGAGTTTCTCCAACTCCACACCACCATCTTCCGTACCTAATTTCAGTTTGATAAACTCAGTTGTTTACAATCTGAGTTGAACAAACTGAACTCACTCTAATCAAACTCTCTGACTTAGTTTACCAAGTCAGTTTGTAAGATTCAGTTTGCACAAAATCGAAAGCTGTTGGAGATTGGTGTATTCTCTTCCCCTCCCCCCTCCCAATACACCAATTATACTCTTTCTGGGACCAACAAATGGTATCAGAGTTGTGGTTCTTTTGACTATCGCTTCTACATACTAGAGTTTTTCTCTGTTTTTCAAAGCTTTTGGTCAACTTGGACTAAATCCAAGAAAATTTATTTTCACTGTTTCATTAAACCATCATCATGGAAGCATCCCAATTAGTGCATGTGAGGACTTCTCTTCCAGGGCTATGAGGACTGGCACTTTCGGATTAAGATGTGCCTTCAAGTGCATCACTATCTAATGTGAGACATCGTCGAAAATGGCCCTCCCATCATCTATGAAAACCGTCACTTCAGTTGGAGGTGCTACTCTCTCAGATGTCGCCACCTAACAGAAGGTCAAAGATCTTCAATCCTGTTCTACCGAGGACATGAAGATTGCTGGCCTCGATCACTTTGCAAAAGGTCTCATCTCAAGTACTATGAAGGGCGTTTATCTCGCTAAGATCAGGAAACTAGAGACTGCAAAAGAAATGTAGGATGCCTAAAAATTCCTAAGTCAAAGGTCAGAGGAGATGCTCGAGAACAAACTCTCCATTGCATGCAACAAGTTTGATGAATTCAAAATGCAACCTGGAGAGTCTATAGAAAAGATGAAGAACAGATTCATCGAGATCACGCTGGAGATCGTCACGATTAAAGCTGACAAATATTCACAGCGTGAACTGAACCAGAAAGTGATGCGTGCCCTACCTGCAAGCTAGCAAGTATACATTGCTCCCACCCTAGCCGACCTAACTTCAATGATCTGACAACGGATGACCTCTTTGATCTTCTCATTGGAAATGAATACGAAATGATTCATCTTCATGGATCCCACCAAGCACCTACCAGCTTGATGAAGCCAGATGCTGAGAAAAAAGAGAAAAGTGTTGCCTTTTAAGCTGAGGTCGCAATGGAAGCACCATCTGTGCAATCTGATCAGCTTTCGGGGATGGAGAAGCTGATTCAAGATTTCACATTGCTTGCTCGTAGAAATGAGAGATTAGAATCTAGGATGAACAAATTCCACAGATTCTACAAAGATTCCAAGAGGAGCTAGAACCATCAAGTTCCCACTCAAACTGACAAAGCAAGTGAAGGTAACCCTAAACCTTTAAAGTTCAATTCTTCTAACACTCCTGCGGGAGACTGCTTTCAATGTGGTGAACCAGGTCACTATAAGTCAGATTGCCCGTATCTAACTCAACAAGAACGTGAAATTCTACGAGCTAAGAGGGACCGCAAACTGAAGGAGCGTTGGGATGCTATGATTGCCGAGGCAGTTTCAAAGAAAGCAGTTCCTCATCTGACAGATACTTCATCAGAAAAAGACTATATCTCCGACCTAGATGATGAAGAGAAGGAAGTAACTGTTGTTGAACGAGCCTTCCTTGCTATGAAGTTGATGAAAATGATGATGTTGAAGAAGAAGAATGCTGCATGGGAATTGACATTAGTCCCATTGAAGTAAAGGTAGTTACTGATCTTGTCACTTCAATTCTTTCTAACGAAAATGATGCAGATGACAGTTCGCCCATGATGGTGCCTTGGGAGGAATTTAGTCAACAAACTGTAGACTACAAGAAGCTGGCCAACATGTTTCAGGAGCTGGTTACAGTTTGAAAGAAGTTGGAAGATGATAATGTTAAGCTAAAGCTAGCACTCGATGGACAGTTTGATCCTAATGATGAAGAAAAGGAGAAAGAAATCAAATTCCTCAAAGATCAACTTGAGGAATCTATCAAAAGAGAAGAGCACCTGAAGGAAATGCTCACAGAGAAAGATGGAGAGATTGATTCCCTCGCAAAATGGCTAACTGATCTTAAACAGAAGGTTGACCCTATAAACAAAGGGAAGGACAAGCTGGAGGAGATTCAGTCAGTTTAAAGACACCCAGTCATCAAAACTGGACTAAGGTTTAACTGTCAGAAGAAGGACCAAAATCAAACTGTTAAGAGCAAGATAGTTTGTCAAGTCAAACGGCAAACAAATCACCAAGCCAACTCAATAGTCTCTGCCAGACAAAATGATCGAATTGAAAAATCCAGCTCGCCAACCTCAGGTCATCTTGATCGAAGAGCATTCTCTCTCAATGTCACGACCGCACTTTGCTAATCGATAGCTCAGTTTGGTATGAATCGTGACTATGGGTAATAATATGTGAATTCGGAAAGAAAGAAGGGTTAACACACGAATTGACTCGATAACTTGAGAATTAAGACTTCATACCATAGAGACGGTATTGTCGATGGTTCTTCCATGAGAATAAATGTCATGATTCTAACTTAGTACAACCGAATCCAAAGAAATTTTAAGAGTGTACGCAGCGGAAATGTGTTTAAAACATATGTATGAGGACATATGCTACCAAGAGTGATTACTTCTAATTTATTCTTGACAAAATCCTCGCCGGTCACTTCGCTTCGACAACCGCTCAACCTGCACATCGGAAATAATGTACAGGGCGTGAGTACAAAGTACTCAGTGGACACAAGCCCAAAATCATTTATATATTGTCAAGTCATCACTTAGTGAATCATAGGGTTTTTCTTTAAAAGCGACTGATCAGTCTCTTATTGCGTAATCTACCATATCTGAGCTGGTTGTGTCCGAGGAGTTGGCCACCTCACTCGGTCACTCGATCGGTCACCACGCTGAGTGACACGACCAATGTGTACACTAGTCCAAGTATGATTTTCTGATCACACAGGGATCCGAATTCGATTCATAAATTTGGCCTTGGCCATTTATCAGATAGGCATCATACAAAACTGAAAACATTTATGGCATGACAATTATAAAAGAGCTACATCTAATAAAACATGCTTTTAGTTTTTTAGAAAGCCCACCTCGTTGCTCTTCTTGACTGCTATTAGACGCTCTTCGTCTCCGCTACTGGCACTCCTTCACGCAACCTTCGATTGAAAAATCGAGATAAGGTTCTTACTCTAACGAATAAAATCTTTATCTAAGATCGTAGTTTATTGGTCTAGTCGGAGATTATTCTAATTTCAGTAACGTGGTTACTGTTATCTTCATCGAGTTATAAATTCCGTTATATGAACGGTTTATATAAATTATCTTTTAATAAATCAATCTAATTTTACTAAACTCGATTAATTCTAACTGCGTATCTGAATAGCTAAAACAATTAATCTAAATTATAAATTCTTGGTTAATTAACTTATCTTAAGTTAATTATTGAAATTATAAAATAATTCTTTACGAATTATCGAAGTTTAATTACGGGTAGGGTAATTAGAAATCGGGCTCATGGGTTAATTAACCATCTATTGGACCCAATGTAGGGACAATCTGGCCCATTTGCTTCTCGGCCCAAATTATAGCCCAGCCCAGTGTTGGGGTTGATATACTGAAAAACATACTTTATGCTTGTATTATTAACAATTTCTTCCGGTTTTGGAAATAAATATTTTGTCATATGTTTTGCATATTAATTCGTGTTATGATTATGCAAATAAATATCCGGTACTATATATTATAGATAATATCGTGTGGGTGGTCGCACGGAAGATCATATTATCGGTTTCTTATATAGTTAAATGATGTTCGCAACCGAAAGTAATCCTGGACAAATTACTTGTTAAGGTTGTAGTATAAGCTGGATAATAGTTGGTCTTGGTTATTAGCTTATACTGGTGCATACGATCAGAGTTGCGCTGAACGGGATCGAGGTGAGATAAATCCTTTTATACTGACTTATTAAGGATCACATCTCGGACGATTATTATTTCTTAATTCTAGTTGTCATAATATTCAATTATGTATTTATAATAGTTATTGCTTTGATTTACCATGAGTGACAGTTATTGCAACTCAAAGAATCTCCGTATCTTGGGTAATAATAAATATGATAATTAATATTATAGCTAGAAATCATGTCTCGGTGCGCCGAGTTGATGATGTCACCTTGAGGCATTCTAAGGATTATTATATCAAACCCTGCAGGTGGATTAAGTTCCGATATAATAATGAGGTCGAACGGGTACACTCTCGGTATAAGATATTAATTAATGGACATGCGATATCTTAAACACGGGAAATAATATAATTCAAAGAGGAGCCCGGTATGTCATAATTTAGGATTGGACGGCGATGCAATATTATTTTACTATAATGGAAAGACTATAATATTAATATAATTAAATAGAGTATTCAGGGTCAGAGAATACTTGGATTATTTAATTATATTGGAAGGCCCAGTCCAAATCCTCCTCAAGGTCCCTGGAGTAGCCCAATAGAGCATAGCCTGACCCATTAGCCTTGGCCCTAACCTCTCCAACACTCTACCTCTTATTATAAATAAGAGAGAAGTAGAAATATTCAGTAGGTGATTTTTCATTCCCACAGATTGAGTGAGAGGGGGCGGCGGCTTCTGGGAGGCAGAGAGAATACATTTCTGCCCACTCAGAATTTCTCTTGTTGCTAGGGAATACTCCAGAAGACTCCGAGGTCGACCATAAAGAGCCAGAAGTCGTGTGCAGAGATCTAGTGCGTGGAAGATCATTTCCTCGACACACATCCACCGGTGATTATGCAAACAGGTATGTGATCTTAGATCGGTTTCCGCTTTCAAGATCTATAATCATATATTAATAATTATTGTAATTAATTAAATCTACATCCGAGGGATCCCGGATCCAACAACTGGTATCAGAGCCAACTCGGCTCTGTAGATTTAATTAAGTATAATTATTAGATTCATATTATTTGTATTGGATGCAATTAATTTGTTTTTGCAGAGATCCAATTATCATGGTTATATGAATGTTTTGGTTTTAATTATGTATTAAAAATCAGCCTGTTTGTGGCTGCGTTGTAAACACACGAGGGTTGATCATGTTAGAATAGGAATTATTTTCGATGTAATTTCTTTGAATTCTCGTAATACGATTGCGCAACCATGATCGGAGGAGACCTCGATGAACATGGCTGCGGTGATGGCGAAGGGATCGACGGACGTCCCGTCGAACGTCGATGGGAACAAGGCGACGCGTGGTAGCGGCGAGAATCGCGACTAGGGTTTTTCATCCCTATCGCGTAAATTCTCAATCACCGCTACAACGACAGCTTCCGTGACATTCCCATGATGACGGTGACGTGTCGAAGCCGCTGCAGATGCAGTGGGAGCATCGGTGGTGACAGCTCATCCATCGGCGATGAAGTTGTCAGCCATTGTTTCCGGCGGTTGCAACTAGGGATTCTTTGGAACCCTAATGGAATGTGGCGGTGCTGGTTCGATGCTCCGGGTAAACGGCGGACGCCGATGTACTGCAGGATGGCGAGAGGAGCGGGCGGTGGTGTTGGGGGATTGAAGAAACAGTAGCAGCGGCTGCAGTCGTTCTGCGCGACTGTGACTGCGGCGGTGCTGAGCTTCAGCTGCACCTTCGACCAGTTCCAGGCGATGAGAGCCATAGCAACTCGACGGCAGACGAGTCTTCACCCTTGTGTGAGCAGCGGTAGAGGTGGTGGTGATCAGACGTCGGCCGTGGCTGAGGAAGACGACGGAGATATGGGCTTCGGCGTTAGGGTTTTTCCGAAACCCTAACGGGCCGAAACCCTAGTCAGGTGGGCTTATCTATCGGCCCAAATTTTTTCAGCCCGACTTACATCTCGATTTTTCAAGTTCGTTCGAAGAATTTCAAGGCCATGATGATTGGATAATTATTTATTTAATTAATTATCTTGTGCTTAATTTTTGATGTTTTTGTGGATGGCATGTTGTTTAATTATTTGCGATTTTTAATTACATGCTATGCTTGAAAAATGAATTAAAACCTTGGTTTAAAAATGACTAAGTGGTATTATATTAATTTTAAATTTTTGATTAATTTTGTATTTTTCGAAAATTCTAAATTAATTCTAGCCTCCATAATTGGTTTAAAAATGAATTAATTAGCATTTGCTCATTGATCCGGGCGTATCCCTACGGAAGTGCTAATTATGGATTTCATTGGTTTAAACTTCATATGATAATATTGAAAAATAATTTCATATCGATATCACCTCCCTACGGTAGGGTTATTCTTATGAAATGGTATTTTTCGGAATATTAAATTATGGTATTACACTTAGATGTAAATTTATTAATTATTTCCCGACGGAAAGGTAATTAATTAAATTTGCATGGCTAGGAGTGACCGACTGTTAATTTCATCAATCATAAGGTGAAGGTTGATTGGATAATGAAATTAAAGGCGTAAAAACCTACTTATAGAGATTATTTGTAAACGTCCACCCTACGTGGCTTGCATATAAGATCTTGAGGAATCGGGGGTTGCATATTATATTGATTTAAGGTTTTACAATATAATGAATGCTTCGAAGTATATGACATTGATCATGTGTTATTTATTTATTTTCAGCTACATTATGTCTTTCAATCCACTTGCTTTAATTCTCAAAGAAAACAAACTCGAAGGTTCCAATTACCTTGATTGAAAACGAAACTTGGATATTGTCCTTACTGCTGACGGACATAAATTTGTCCTTACTGAGGAATGCCCCCCTGAGCCAGCTGCAGGAGCTACGGCTGAACAGCGTGAGGCTTATACCAGCTGGAAAAAGGCAAATGAGATGGCAAAATGTTACATACTGGCTTCAGTATCGACCATTTTGCAGCATCAACATCAGAATGTCAAAACTGCAGCTGGTATGATCCTAAGCCTTCACGAGATGTTCGGCCATCACGGTCGTCAGGCGCGTCAAAAGGCTATGAAGTCAATTTTGACGCTGAAAATGTCTGACGGGGAACCCGTGAAGGAACATGTTCTTAAGATGATTGGTTATCTTAATGAGTTGGAGGTTCTTGGTGTTGAAATCGATGCGGAATCGCAGGTCAATATCATCATAGAATCCCTTCCTAATTCATTCAACCAGTTTCGGTTGAACAACAACATAAATCCGAAGGATTACACGTTGGCCCAACTGATGAATGAGCTGGTGCAAGCTGAGACGGTGATCAAGTCTAAACCTCAGGCTCACAACACTACAACTTCTAATTCTTCTAAGCCTAAGGGCAGATTTAGAAATAAGAAGAAGCAGGGTAGTCAGAATCAAGGGGGTGACACTCAGAAAGGCAAGGGACCTCAAGGTGGCATTCAGAAGCCTAAAGGGAGGTGTTACCGTTGTGGGCAGAAAGGACACTATAAGGCGTCTTGTCCTCAAATGAGGGCGGGCAGTGGCCAAGGTACATCTTATGCACTAGTTGTCGAAACTTGTTTAGCGGCTAGTTCTAACAACACTTGGGTTGTAGATACTGGAGCCACTGATCATGTATGTTTTGACTTGCAGGGGTTCAATCAAACCCGGCGGGTTAGTGCAGGCGAGATTACCATCACTATGGGAAATGCTGCGAAAGTGGCGGTTTCTGCAGTGGGAGTTGTCAGTTTACTATTTTTCAATAAAACTTTAGTTTTAAGAGATGTTTTGTTAGTACCCCGGTTTTCGGAGGAACTTGATTTCGGTTTCCAAATTGTATTTGGATGGATATTCTATTTCTTTCGGTTTTGGAAATGTTACTATTTATCGTAATGGTGATGTTATCTGTTCTGGTACTATGACTAACAATCTCTATACCATAAACTGTACACATACTGCATTGAATAGCACATCATCATGTTCTAAGAAACATAAGTTTTCTTCGAGTGTGAATCAAACACAGCTCTGGCATCTGAGGCTTAGACACATCCACCTTAAGAGGATTCAAAGGTTGGTGAAAGATGGTCCTTTGGAGGAACTCCGAATGGAACCATTACCAACTTGCGAATCTTGCTTGCAAGGAAAGATGGTTAAAAGAAATTTTAAGTCCAAGGGAAACAGATCAGAGAAAGTGTTGGATTTGATTCACACGGACGTGTGTGGTCCAATGTCGATTGAAGCTAGAGGTGGTGTTGAGTACTTCATCACTTTTATTGATGATTACTTAAGGTTTGGATATGTTTATCTGATGAAACGGAAGTCTAAATCCTTTGAGAAATTCAAAGAATTTAAGGCGGAAGTTGAGAATCGTCATGAAAGAACTATCAAATCCCTTCGATCTGATCGAGGAGGGGAGTACCTCAGTGGTGAATTTTTGGAATACATGTCGAAAGCTGGGATCACTTCCCAGCTTACTGCTCCGGGGACGCCACAACAAAATGGCATGGCGGAACGAAGAAATCGTACACTTATATAAATGGTTCGATCAATGATGAACTATTGAGAGCTACCTACTTCGTTTTAGGGTTATGCATTAGAAACGGCAACGTATGTTCTAAATTTGGTTCCTTCTAAATCGGTGCCTAATACCCCTTGGGAATTATGGACTGGGCAAAAGCCTAGTCTGGAACATATTCGGATCTGGGGGTGTCCAGCACATGTGCTGAACAAAGATGCTGATAAGTTGGAATCAAGAACTGAACTACGGGTTTTCGTGGGGTACCCTAAAGGCACGAGAGGTGGTATGTTCTATAGTCCTAGGGACCAAAAGATCGTCATTAGCACTAATGCGCAATTTTTGGAGGAGGATTATATGATTAATCATAAACCCATGAGTGAAGTCATTTTAGAAGAAATGAGGGACACTGAGACGTCTGAACCACCTGTATCAGATGTTACACCAAATACTGCACCACATGTTGACGTTAACACTAACTCACAAGTAGTGCCTCGTCGCAGTGGGAGAGTCATCATCCAACCTGAAAGATGGTTGTGTTATGGGGAATCTTCGGATATCATAACTGGGGAAGATGATTTTGACCCATGGACATATAAAGAGGCAATACAAGACAAAGATGCTCGGTTTTGGCAAGATGCTATGGATTCGGAAATCCAATCCATGCATGATAACGATGTATACGATATTCTAGAAGCTCCCCAAGGCATCAAGCCGGTTGGGTGTAAGTGGGTCTACAAATGTAAAAGAGGACCTGACGGGAAGGTTGAGACCTTCAAAGCTAGACTTGTGGCGAAAGGTTTCACCTAAAAAGAAGGAATTAATTACGATGAAACCTTCTCGCCTGTTGTCATGCTTAAGTCGATCCGGATTCTCTTAGCCATTGCGGCGCACATGGATTTGGAAATATGGCAAATGGATGTCAAGACTGCTTTTTTGAATGGCAATCTTGAGAAACCCATTTATATGAAACAACCAAAGGGTTATGTTGCCGAAGGTAAAGAGCATCTTGTTTGCAAGCTTAAGCAATCCATTTATGGTCTTAAGCAAGCATCTCGTTCTTGGAACACACGTTTTGATGAGGTAATCCAAACATATGGATTCATCAAGTGTGATTATGAGAGTTGTTGTACAAAAAGCGCAACGAAAATGACTTGGTGTTTCTGATACTGTATGTTGATGACATACTCCTGATTGGCAACAACGTGGAGACGTTATCGGATATACGAATGTGGTTGTCCAAACAATTCAAAATGAAGGACTTAGGAGAAGCTGGTCACATTCTTGGGATAAAGATCTTTAGAGATCGTAAGAAGAGGATGTTGTGCCTATCCCAAGCTGCCTATATTGATACTGTGGTAAAGCGGTTTAGCATGGAGAATGCTAAGAAAGGTTTCTTACCTTTCAGGCATGGAATACATCTATTTAAAGCAATGTGTCCTAAAACACAGAAAGAGATGGATGACATGAAGGCGGTTCCTTGTGCATCTGCAGTAGGAAGTCTCATGTATGCTATGCTTTGTACCAAGCCCGATATCTGTTATGCCGTTGGCATGGTTTCTAGATATCAGTCTAACCCTGACAGGGAACACTGGACTGCTGTGAAGAATATAATCAAGTACCTGAAAAGGACTAGGGATTATATGTTGTTCTTCCAGTCTGACAGTCTAATTCCTTTGGGTTATACGGATTCTGATTTCCAATCGGATAGGGATGAGAGGAAATCTACCACTGGGTATGTGTTTACGTTGGGAGGTGGAGCCATACATTGGAGGAACATAAAGCAGAAATGTATTGCGGATTCCACCATTGGAAGCTGAGTATGTCGCAGCTGCAGAAGCGGCTAAGGACGATGTATGGTTCCGGAACTTCATGATAGATCTGGATGTGGTTCCGAATTTGCCTCAGGCGATCACAATTTATTGTGACAATTCTGGTGCAGTTGCAAATTCGAATGAACCAAGATCTCATCAGGCCAGTAAACACATAGACCGGAAGTACCATATCATACGTGATTACGTAAAGAGAGAGGTGATAGTTGTCTCAAAGATTGCATCTCAGGGTAACCTTGCTGATCCATTCACGAAAGCACTTCCTATAAAGGATTTCGCGAGGCATGTGGAGGGCTTGGGAATTAGATGTATGACAGCATTGCTTTGAGTATAAGTGGGAGACAAATTGTAATGTAGTAGTAGTATACTTGAAAGCATGCTTTTGAGTATAAGTGGGAGATTGTTGGAGTTGATATACTGAAAAGCATACTTTATGCTTGTATTATTAACAATTTCTTCCGGTTTTGGAAATAAATATTTGTCATATGTTTTGCATATTAATTCGTGTTATGGTTATGCAAATAAATGTCCGGTACTATATATTATAGATAATATGGTGTGGGTGGTCGCACGGAAGATCATATTATTGGTTTCTTATATAGTTAAATGATGTTCGCAACCGAGAGTAATCCTGGACAAATTACTTGTTAAGGTTGTAGTATAAGCTGGATAATAGTTGGTCTTGGCTATTAGCTTATACTGGTGCATACGATCAGAGTTGCGCTGAACGGGATCGAGGTGAGATAAATCCTTTTATACTGACTTATTAAGGATCACATCTCGGACGATTATTATTTCTTAATTTTAGTTGTCATAATATTCAATTATGTATTTATAATAGTTATTGCTTTGATTTACCATGAGTGAGAGTTATTGCAACTCAAAGAATCTTCGTATCTTGGGTAATAATATTATAAATATGATAATTAATATTATAGCTAGAAATCGTGTCTCGGTGCGCCGAGTTGATGATGTCCCCTTGAGGCGTTCTAAGGATTATTATATCAAACCCTGCAGGTGGATTAAGTTCCGATATAATAATAAGGTCGAACGGGTACACTCTCGGTATAAGATATTAATTAATTGGAGCAGTAAGTAGCTTAGATTAATTAATGGACATGCGATATCTTAAACACGAGAAATAATATAATTCAAAGAGGAGCCCGGTATGTCATAATTTAGGATTGGACGGCGATGCAATATTATTTTACTATAGTGGAAAGACTATAATATTAATATAATTAAATAGAGTATTCGGGGCCAGAGAATACTTGAATTATTTAATTATATTGGAAGGCCCAGTCCAAATCCTCCTCAAGGTCCCTGGAGTAGCCCAATAGAGCATAGCCTGACCCATTAGCCTTGGCCCTAACCTCTCCAACACTCTACCTCTTATTATAAATAAGAGAGAAGTAGAAATGTTCAGTAGGTGATTTTTCATTCCCACAGATTGAGTGAGAGGGGGCGGCGGCTTCTGGGGCGGCTTCTGGGAGGCAAAGAAAATAGATTTCTGCCCACTCAGAATTTCTCTTGTTGCTAGGGAATACTCCAGAAGACTCCGAGGTCGACCATAAAGAGCCAGATCTCGTGTGCAGAGATCTGGTGCGTGGAAGATCATTTCCTCGACACACATCCACCGGTGATTATGCAAACATGTATATGATCTTAGATCGGTTTCCGCTTTCAAGATCTATAATCATATATTAATAATTATTATAATTAATTAAATCTACATCCGAGGGATCCAGGATCCAACACCCAGCCTGGCTCGTATGTTAATAAAGCTCGGCCTATGGTCAACAACCCGGCCCGAATTGCCACAAGAAAGTCCAAATCCTTATTCCTCTCCTTATTTCACAATCGGGACTTTCTCTCTCTCTCAGACTATGCGATTCTTTCTCTACATTCTTCTTCCACTCGATTCTCCGGCCGACGGCCGGCGATCGATGCCGTTCAATTGGTCCTGCCTCTGCTTCTCGTTCCCTTCTGAAGTTTTCCTTCAATTCGAAAATTGGAGGAGAAACCCCAATTTCCGAATATCTAGGGCAAAGGCTCCGTCGGCTTCTACGGTCGATTCTCGACGAGACCCGTCGTGCACGGCATCTAGTTCGAGCTCTGTTGCTGCAGTGAGATGGCGCCTGCCGCCGGGACATTGTGTGGTCTTGAAAGGTTTCGGCGAGCTCGCCTCTAGTCCGGTGGCTCCCTTTAGCCGGCTGCCTCTCCTCGGAATCGACTCTCGCTCTCTCTCTTTTTAGGATTAAGATCCAAAATTAAAATCCCTAATTCTAAGAATTAGGGGACATTCGTCCCTCTTCGATCGAGCTTTCTCTCCCTCTTTCTCTATTTTCATTTGATTGCTTAAGCACTAGTTTTATTATTAATCGGTTCGAGTATACTGACCCTCGTTTTCTATTTATGCAGAATCCTATGATACAACGACATAGGGAGACGTCGCTGCTGCTGCTGGGACGACGAGAGGATTGCTGCCCACCGGTGTTCATCGTTGCTTGCCACTGCTCGCCGCTGTGGCTCTGGTGCACGCCCGTTGCTGTCGAGGCTCTCGATGGAGGTTTGACTTTCTTTTAACTCTTGCCCTTTGTTAATTTCATTAGCTAAAGTTTGGTGTTTTTTTCTAAATCGAAAAGTGTGTGTGTTCATACTGCATTTGAGTCTTAGCAAAATTCTGGTTTTAGGTTGAGATTCTTGGAGCATGATGTACTTGTTTCAATTGTGTTGAAATTTTTGTTCCTGGTTTATGGCGTTTGAATGTTATGGGCATTGGGATGCTTAGCTATAAATTTAGTGATAGTTTATGGTTTCATGCCTATGCTTGGTGCTTAGGTTTGAGCGATTAATGGTGCAACATAGTTGATTTATTTCTAAATGAATAACTCTGAATATGTTGGTTCTTTACTATGCTTACCTACTTATAAAATCCGAATTTGTGTGGTTGGTACGTTTGGGTTCAATATAAGGAAACCTAATGGTTTAATTAGTGGGTAAGGAAGTAGTGTGCTTGCTGTGAGAGAGGCTGTGCTTTTACCTTGAAGAAGTAGGGCTGTGGTTGCTAGCTTCCTCCTTCTCTCTTCCTACTTCTTCTTCACTTCTCACTCAAGTTCTCTCTATTTTGCTTGAATATTTGATGAATGTTGTGTGATGAAAGGGCTGCTGTAATAGGGGTATTTATACATGGAATGGGCAGCCCTTATTACTAGTTATTAGTTCAAACTATTGTTTATACTCTGGATAAAAGCCTTCCTCAATCTCTTGGCTGATATTCTCTCCTAATTTGCAGGTTTGAGGGGCTCTAGGATGGCTGCTGCACGGCTGATCTTGTTGGAGGTAGAAGACTAATTTGTGCAGCTGAAAAGATTGATTTTCTATCCCCTTTTGATTTGATTAGAAAATGTAAACCTTCTTTGTATGTTTCTTTAAGTAATTCATTGGTTAATAACTACTTGGTAACTAGAAGAAGGTGGATGTAATGTAATTGTATAATGAGTATCTTATAGCATTTGATTTGTACACTATGTGTACCTTATTTAATTATTAAATCTTGAGTTTGATTGACAAGAATTGGTGCATGGATTTCGACTGTTAGTCATCTTTGATTAACTGGGCATGATTCAATATCTCATATAATACATAGTGGGCTCGGCCCAATAAGAAAGTAGGCTTGGCCCGTCACTTAAATTGACTAATGGCTCGGCCCAATTAAAGTGGGCTTGGCCCAATAACTAAGTTGTGAATAATTAATCGATGTACTCTAGTTAATTTATCCTTAGCTAAGAATATTTGAGAAGGGACTAAGCACTTAGTCGAATAATTCAATCGAACATTTAATCGTTCATTCATCGATTGACTAGAGCGACTAATAATCAAGTTGCTACTTGATCTTTTCTTGATAACTCTCTTTTTAGGGAAAATATATATATATATATATAGAGTGGAGATCATAGTGGAGATCATATAAAAAACCATCTTTTTGTACAAAATAAGAAATAATCTGGTGCATCCATTTTGGATGGATCTATGGTCATTTAACATTTTGTGTTTTAATTAAAGCATGATCTCTTAAAAGGAATAAGGGTTAATATTGTACTTTTCTTAGATGAGCGAACGGTTATTCCATAATTTAAGGAATTGGGTGGTCGTTTTTTTATGGATATCCCATTCTCTTTCTTATTTTGTACACCTATAGTTCATAAATACAGTATTTATTTTTTTTTTATCAAAAAAATTCATGAATGATTATTTTAGTTTATGTTTGTGCAGAAAATATATTTTATGAGACTTTCATATTTTCTTTCGCATGTTTCATTGTTATAATTTTCATCTTTAATTTACGTATTTTTTTCTCTTTCAATTCTGAATGTAACAGGTCTAATTTTGATAATGCAATTTATTTTACTATAATATTTTGAAGAATATAATTGTATTATTTATAATATTGAATATTGTGCACATGTTCGGGGTCCTTCTCAATAAGTTGAAAAGCACGTGGGTATATTGAGAGAGTGACCAAAATAGCCATTTTAATAAGTAAAAAGATTAAAATAGCCACTAATAAATAAAATGTATAATTATAGCCTTTTTTGTATCTAGTGCCATTATTGCCCTTATATTATTGTAATTACTAATTAAGAAAAAACAATAAAAAGAAATGACAGTTTTTAGAGAAACAAAAAATAAGCATATGAGAAAACATGGACACTCATTTTCTACTCGAGATTTTATAAAGTCAATCCCTACGAGATTGGGGAGTTCCTTCTTCTCACCCTAGGAATCCAACAGTACCGAAGCGTCACACCCCTACAACGGTTCATTTCACCATAGTCACTCAACACATCCTCTTAAATACTAAACAACAATTTCTATGCAGAAACTCCATGAAAACTAGAAATCGACAAACAACCACACCATCTCAACCGTCATGAACCTTCCGATCTCAAATGAATTTTTGTGTGCTTTTTTACGGCGAGAATATTGAAGGCTTTCTAGAGAGAGGATGTACAGGCTTTTGCTGTCAATATTCACGATTCGTGAGTCAAAACCACGAATCGTGTGTCACGACCACAAATCATGCATAACGATCATGAAACTAGTCATGAGTAACGATCACGATTCGTTAGCCAAAACCACAAATCATGAGTAACGATCACGATTCGTCAGTCAAAACCTCGAATCGTGAGTCACGACCAGTCACGAATGCACACGAACACAACCGAACACGACAATACATAGACAGGAGCAGACACAAATATATATTCCATGTACGATCATGAAGGGGAGGAACTTAGATGGTGTTCGTGTTCTGCAGGGCGCCGGGGGTGGTGGAGGGTTGCTTGAAGGTGGCGTTGTTGACAACCTTGTTGTTCTTTAGCAGGCAAAGTCCAATGTTCTGTTTTCTGTATACACAGGCGGAAGACGCACGACTTCGATGGTAGTACCGTCGTTGGAGGTGAGGCGGCGGGGAAGGGAGGTCGAGGCTGGGGATGTGTGTGGCTGTCGGCTTCTTAATTGGAAGGTGGTGGGAGTGGTGCTGGATTTGGGGTTGTGGGTCTTGTTTTTCTAATTTTTTCTTTTCTTTTTTATTGTGGAATTTGGGGTTGTCGCCTATACTTTAGACTTCCGTTAGTCCTAGAAGTTACGTAACTTGCACTTAATTCACTTCTTTTTTATTAATTAGTGAATAAATTAATATAAGGGCATATTTGGTTTCAAATGCAAAAAAAGCTATTATTATACCTTTTAGTTATTAGTGGCTATTTTAATCTTTTTACTTATTAAAATGGCTATTTTGGGGGATTAACACATTTTAGAAAACTCCATTTTTTTTACGGATTGTTAATCCAATTGGGGGATTTATCAGTAACATCTCAATGGGTTTTTATCATTCCCAAATTAAGATAATTAATATTACGTTATCTAAATGCATTGATTTAGATTCTTTGTCATTTATTGATATAGAAACACGTGAGAATATATGCAATATTGCTGAACATCGATTTGATATTGCATTATTCACAGGCTTTAAATGCATTAACATTAGTGTGAAATGCATTATTTTAGATTCTTGAGGATCATTTTTCATTTGGTTTGTTAGAAGCAATATGAAAATAAGTACTCTAAATTTTTTAGAAGTGCATAATGCATTACCAAAATACTATGAGATGCATTACATAAGAGTTCACGATGCATTATCGCTAATAATAATAAATAAAAAATGCATTATACTCATAATTCATGATTATATATGTTCATGAACCTACACAAAATAAGTTGTTCGTAAAAAATAAAATATGATGCATGCTATGCACAATTATGATGTATAATGCACGCTATCTATAACTATAATAGTCCATCGTGTATGATCATAATGCATCGTGTATGCATCATAATGCATTCTCAATATTATTATAATGCATCCGTAATTATAATGTATTTTAAGCACAATTATAATGCATCAATTCACACATTGATCAAAGATTTACATTATTTCGCTTTTTTTTATTTTTTATTTTTTAATTTTGCATATTTCCCCTATATAGATATATATATGCATTATCAAATTTGGGAATTATACTCCATTATAAAATTAATCTTGAAATTTATTATGCATTTCGATTTTTTAATTATTATTTTAGCTTATTTCCTAAAAGAAATCCCACTATCTGCAATGGAGAATCATCAATCCCTTGAATATAGGATTTACCATACTATGTGCAGTAACAAATTTCTTTTTGTTACTAATATACCCTTACAATTGAAATAAACCAAAGATATAATCTTGACCATTAATTTTATATCCATCAATGGACCATAATACTTCTTATTTCTTACATTTAGGGGGTTTTTCACCAGAACTCACCCCTATATATATATATATATATATATATATATATAGTTCAGAAGTGAAATTTAATTACTAAAACTAACAATTCCCTTTTGAGTCGTAATTAAGCTTCTAATGATATTTAGGAAAATACGGGACGTTACACTCAACCTCTCAAAGCCAGCCCAAGCAATTAGTTCTCAGAAAGGTTCAGATCGACCTGATCCATCTAAAGGTCAACCTGACAAGGAGAGAGTAAAGAAGGTTAACACTGCTCCAAAGAAAAATAAGAAGAATTATGTCCTTCAAAAGCAGAATTACTATGAGCAGTGGCCAAATCACCATGGATATGATCACTAAGAGCAGTGGAAGCAGCAGCCCTACTATCCTCAACAGCAGTTTTATCAACCTCAGTATCAATCAAACTGTTTTCAGTTTAACCATCAAACTAGGTACCCAAACCAGTGGTGCCAGTATAGCTATTATGAACAACCTGTTTGTCCTGTCAACTATCAATCTGCTCATTAACCATACAATCAGTTTGGCTACTAGAGGATCCTTTCTACTATGAGTCTCAGTATCAGAAGCAGTCAACACAGCTTGCTATACCCAGAACAGATCGGTCATCACAGTCCGACACGGGAAGACTCCATACGAGCTATAGAACAACAAACCGCCTAAGCTTAAATACTTAAAAATATTTGGCTGTTTGTGTTACATCCACAATAATGGGAAATCTCTGTTAAATTTTTTTGA
This sequence comes from Mentha longifolia, assembly GCA_001642375.2. Lineage (NCBI taxonomy): Eukaryota > Viridiplantae > Streptophyta > Magnoliopsida > Lamiales > Lamiaceae > Mentha > Mentha longifolia. The sequence goes on from CM038112.1 coordinate 29,236,924, forward strand.
TAGCAAAGCAGATCTCGGAGTTTTTGTAGGATACTTTGAGATTAGCAAAGCATTTAGAGTTTATAACAAGGTTACCATGACTATGAAGGTAACACCTCATGTTATTTTTGATGAATCTATCCGTGTGTATAGGGAAACTTCTTAATCTAACCAAGCAGATAGCACATCAGATTGTCTATCAAATCAAGGTTCCAGTTCGAATAATCAGTTCTATGATTAAATACTAAGCTGGGGACCTAATGATCTAAATGAAGAAGAAGATCCAGTTCATGCTGATACAAACCCGGCGTCACAGCAAGGGGGAACAGATGCATCTACATTAACCTGTGTACCGCCAGACTTAACATGTATCTCTCAATCCAGTTCAACAAATCTTAGTGGACCAGTTAGCAAATCAGCTACAACAGCTCAATCTCTTCACTCCTCAATCTCTACTAGAGTTTGAAGATCCCATTGAAAAGCCCAAACCAGAATTATCTGAAGAATAGATCATTCGTCGAAGACGATGAGTTGATGCTCACCCCGAAGAGCACATTGTTGGGAACCCTAACGTGGGTGTGAAGACAAGAAGGCAGATTGGTGAAAGCTATCTTCTTCGCTGCTATCTCTCGTTCCAAGAACCCAATAGCATTGATGAAGCTCTCGCAGATGCAGATTGGACAATTGCCATGTAGAAGGAGTCAATGAATTTAAAAGAAATAAGGTCTGGTCTCTCGTAGATCGTCCTCATTATCAAGGTGCTATTGGTGTAAAATGGATATTCAAGAACAAGAGAGATGAAACTGGAGAAGTAGTTCACAACAAAGCCAGATTGGTTGCGAAAGGCTACTGTCAACAAGAAGGAATAAACTATGATGAAACATTTGCGCCAGTTGCTAGGTAGGAAGCTATCAATTGTTCCTAGCTTATGCAACTCATCATTGGTTCACTGTCTATCAGATGGATGTCAAGAGCGCGTTTCTTAATAGCAAACTGAAGGAAGAAGTCTACGTGGAACAACCTCCCGGTTTTGAAAAAGGAGACCAGTCTATAATGTCTACAGACTGTACAAGGCAGTTTATGGACTCAAACAAGCTCCACGAGCTTGGTATGAAACTTCGGCAAAGTTTCTACTGGAATTTGGATTCAAGAGATGGCGAGTCGACAAAACGTTATTCACTTTCAAGTGGAAGGACCATATCCTTTTAGTACAAATTTATGTTGATGATATTATTTTTGGATCAAAATCAAAATTTCTATGTGACAGGTTTGGTCAACTCATGCAAGACGAATACAAGATGTCTATGATGGGAGAGATTAACTTCTTTCTAGGATTGCAGGTTAAGTAGTCCAAAGATGGAATCTTCATCTGCCAAACGAAGTATGCACACAAGTTGACGATCAAGTTTGGTGTTAAAGACAGCAAGCCAGTTCGTATTCCCATGCTCGCAAATAGAAAGTTTGATCCAGATCCTGAAGAAAAACCAGTCAGCATAACTCAGTATAGAGAAATTATTGGTTCTTTACTTTATTTAACTGCTAGTCGACCTGATATTTCTTTTGCAGTTGGAGTGTGTGCCAGGTTTCAAGCTGCCCCAAAAGAATCTCACTTGGAAGCTGCGAAGAAGATTCTTTGCTATGTGAAACGAACTACAAACTACGGTTTGTGGTATCCTTGTGACGACAATCTGGAGCTTACAGGTTACTCATATTCTAACTATGGGGGTTGCAAACTAGATAGGAAGTCAACATCTGGAACCTGCCAGTTTCTTGGTTGCAAACTGATATCCTGGTTCTCCAAGAAACAAACTTCTGTGGCCACCTCAACAACTGAAGCTGAATACATGGCAGCAGGGAGCTGTTGTGTACAGATTTTATGGTTAAAGCAACAGCTTAAAGACTAAGAAATCTCAGTCAGTGAAGTGCCGATCTTCTGCGATAGCACGAGTGCAATCGCGATCACCATGAATCCAGTCCACTACACAAGATGCAAATATATTGATGTTAGACAACATTTCCTTCGAGACCATGTGGAGAAGAAGGATAAAAGATCAACACTGATATTCAGCAGGCTGATATTTTGACCAAACCCCTTCAAGAAGAAAGGTTTAAAATGTTGTGTGGCAAACTAGAGTTACTAAGTGTTACTTGACAGTTCGTTCACTCAGATAAGCTTCCCAATCTAGTTCGATGTCAATAGATCAGTTCGTGCTTCAACTCAGTAGTTCAGTCTGTGGGATCAAACTGCATCTACAATCTAATATGTCATCAACAACTTGACCGTCACAGATTAAGAGGGAACAATACACGCCGTTCAGTTCGTCCGTTCAATCTCCCCAACTGGCTCTCTCAGTTCAGCCCCACCATGACGATAAAAATATGTCCATTCTCCTAGCCCCTCAACCACCCACCAACGATCTGTCCATTATCCCACCAGGGCAAATCTATATCCTCTGATATAGATCTATCTGCCCTGGAGGATAAGATAATGGTGCGGGTGCAGTCCAAGCTAGATGCCCTCAAGGCACAGATTGATACAGACGAAACTGTCAATGCAGAGATGGTCGTGAAGAGGATGAACGAAATCAGCAGCTCCCTCACAAACTCTCTCACCACTCTGCAGAAAGAGAACAACAACTGGTTCACCAATCTGGAATCATCCATGAAGCAAGTAGTGAAGGAGGCTGTAGACGAGTACGCTGTTGATTAACACGTATTTTATGTGCATGTTGAGTGTATTTTGCATGTGATTGAGTCTCGATTTAGGTGCTTAAATGGTAGAAATGCTAGAGTTTTTATACTTATAGCATACTTTACATCTATCTCATTTTTTCTCAGTTTTCAATCTATTTTTGAAAGAATTGGAAAGAGCATTCAAGTAGCTAAGGATCGAGGGCTGGAAATGAGGAAGAAATGAACTTAATTAGAGTGAAACTTGTGTTTAAAAATGTGGAACTTCAAGTTATAGAGTTAGGGTTTCACAAGTTTAACTTTGTTTATGTTTTCCTCGTTCTCATGAGTCTTTTTATGCTTTTTCCAGGAATAATGAAGAACTTATTTGGCTAATTAAATTACTCCATGTTGAAGAGGGGTTCGTTAGGAGTCCATAGCAAAAAGCGGATCGAGAATCGGAGTTCGGACGAGAGAGAACGAGCGAAAACGGCAAAGTCGCGCAAGATGAAAAAACTAGTTGACCGGTCAATGCACGGACCACCGGCGACCTGTCAGGCCGCCGGCCAACCTGCCAGACTGCCGCCGGGGACAGAGAGGATGGCGGCCTGGACCAGCAGGCCACCAGGCCACCGGTGGTTCAGCCTAGGCCGCCGGTTGCGCGAGAATTCAACTTAAGGGCAAGTTCAGCTCGCCCAAACTCGCCCGAACTCATCCCGACTCGCACCGATCCGCCCCAACTCGACCCAAATCTGATTTTTAATGTATTTAACCCCAAATTCTTCCCTTTTTCATGTATCTTTTCATACTTTAACACCCCAAGAACCCTAATTAGATTATATACTTTCCTCTTTAGTATTTTCATGATTGTTTGAGATACACTTGTTGGAATTTAAATTCAAGCATAGATTCTTCTTCCTTATTCAATTCTCTTTCTTTTCCTTATGATTTCATCTATTTTTCATGGTTTAATTTCTTCAATTATGTCTAGCTAAATTTCCCTTTGGTTCCAATATATGAAGATATGATCTAGAAAACTAGGTTTTTGGATTTTGTTGTTGGATTTACCTTCTAATTCATATGTCTTGTGGTTTGGGTCTTGAATATTATTGCATGATTGATTGGCCATCATTGAGTGCATACAAGGTGTTTGGTTAAATGCTTAGGAGGCTTTAATTCATAACACTTGGCATCAAATCACACCATATTAGTAATTCTTGCTAGTAGGAGCTTCTAGATAATTAATTGAGCTTTTTGGAGTTAATTTATGCATCTTGAGACCTAGCGGAGATAGATTTCATAGGTTAATCCACTAATATTGATTGCTTCGAGAGAATAATTGATGTTTACTATATATAGAACTCCCATATGAATTAGATTAAAATGGTCAATCCATGCAAATCCTTAAACCTAGGCTTCTAGTGATTATTGGATTATATTTGGAACCAAACTCTTTCCTATTGATTTTTAATCGCTTGTTATTAGTTGTTGATATCTAGTTGCTTACTTTTCATTGTTATTTAGTTTATTTGATCATTGAAAGGAAAAACCCAAAATCATGTTATTTTGTAGCTTGGATAGTAGTTAGGTAACTAGATTACTAGTTGAAACTTTTACGCCATAGCATTCCCTGTGGATTCGACTCGATTATACACATCAATTATCATTGCATCTCCCTCACCCTCAAAAGTGAGAGCGATCAATTTTTGAAGCCGTTGCCGGGGAATGCTTAGTTTGAGTTTCAATAGTCGATTTGGTTATTGAGTTACTAATTCAAGCATTGTTTCATTTAATTTTTATTTTGTAGGTTTATGCAAACAAGGTCCAAAGGAAGACTCGTTCAACCTTTGATCTTGAACTTTGAAAGAAGGCATAGAAGAAGGAATTCTAGTGAAGATCAACAAATGGCTAACAATCAAGCAATGGAAGCTCTTATGAAGGAAATGGAAGAGTTTAGAGCATGGAAGGATGAGCAACAAAGGAGGGTAAATGAGGCTCAACCACCTCCTCTCAATCATATGTTCCAATCTTCAACGGAACAATTTCAAGGAGTAGAATGGGAAACGATCAATGCAAATAATTTTGAGCTCAAATCCGGTCTTATTTAAATGGTTAAAGACGAGCAATTTGGTGGAAGTCCTAAGGAGGACCCAAACGCCCATCTTAGCACGTTCCTTGATATTTGCGACACCATTAAGCTTAATGGAGTTTCAAATGATGCTATTCGCATGAGGATGATTGGGTTTTCTCTACGGGACCGGGCCAAAGATTGGTACAAAGGATTAAACAAGGCCAATATTCACACTTGGGATGATTTGTGCAAGGCCTTCCTCTTCAAATACTTTCCACCCTCCAAAGCTCAAAGGCTTATTTCCGACATCTCACATTTCTCTCAACAAGGTGACGAGACCTTGTTTGAAGCATGGGAAAGATATAGAGAGCTCCTAAGGAAATGCCCTCAACATGGATTCAATGAGGGTCAACAAATGACCAACTTTTATAGTGGGTTAACACCGCATAGAAGCATTGTAGATGCTACTTCCGGTGGGTGCCTTCTCAATCGAAATACAAAGGAAGCTTTGAGAATCATTGAAGAGATGGCAACTAATAGCTATCAATGGCCAATGGAAAGGACCCCTTCTAGAAAGATTGCTTCGATTAAGGATGATAGGTATGAGGCTCTAGCATGGGAGCTTGCTAATATGAAGAAGAAGTATGAAGAGGAAAGGAAAGCTCACATTCAAAGTGTTCAATCCCAAGGGAATGTAGAGTTCTATGGACGTGAAGATGTGAGCTATGTCAATCAAGGGCTTTATGGCAATTACAACAAGCAAGGTTTTCAAGGAAACCAAGGGGGATTTCAAGGCAATCAACAATGTGGTTATTCATATGGTCTATAAGGAGGCTATCAAGCCTACAATCCCAACACTAGGAATCCTCCTAATCCTTCCTATGGAAATCCAAATAATGCTTAAGTTCCACCTCCCGGATTCTCCGTCTATCAAGGAGTCATTGAAGAGCCAAAGAAGAATTCTCCATCAATGGAGAAAATGATGCAACAAATGTTGGCGAATCAAGCTCAAATGTCTTCTCAACAAGGCACATTTATCACTCAAACCGGGCAAAAGGTGAGTGCATTGGAGAATTCCCTCATTTCTTTGACAAAGTAAGTAAAGATGATGGAAGGCCAAATAAGCCAAATGGCTAACCAAGCTATCACTCAACACAAGTTTGGAGAATCCTCTAGCAAAGCTCAAGAAAACTCGAAGCAACAATACAATGTCATTCATGTAGTGCGTGAAGCTTCATCAACACCTTCACATATACCTTGTGGGAAATCTTCAAATCTTGCTAAGAGCAATCTTGTGGAGCCAAGACAATCATATAAGCTTTCATCTTAGGAGGTAGTTATGCTTGATGAGAATGATCCAAGAATCATAGATATTTGGCCAATCATCCCATCTATAAAAGGTTGGACAAATTGGGACATTAATGATTATTATTTGAGGATGAGGATTGCCAAGGCCATTCCATATGATGAGCATCTTGATAAGCCAAAGGATCTACAAAGAAGGAAGGATGCTTACGAAGCTTCAAAGTTGAGAAGTAAACTAGGTGTTCAAGAACCTATAGAGAAGGAGAGTGCTCACAAGACAAATCAAAGAGGTATCCCTTCTACTCTAACTCCTAAATTTTCTCAAGAGCATGTTGAGTTGAATGGCTTGGATAGTCTAGCATCTTCCTATAAGTCAATTGAGGAAAATTTACAAGAGAAGAAGAGTGATTTGCTAGATGTATTCAAGAAGTTGGATATAAATGCTCCCTTAGTTGGTTTGTTGAGTAATATCCCGGATCATGAGAAATTTTTGGAGGTTGTGCTTCATAAGAAGGTGAAATGGGATGATTTGAAAACCATTATGCTTACGGAGGATAGTAGTGCTCGATTGAAAAAGAAGATCTTGAACAAGGAATTGGATCCGGGAAAGTTTACCCTACCTTGTGAGATTGGAGGCAAATGGTTTAAGAAAGTCTTGTGTGACTTAGGTTCGAGAGTCAATTTGATGCCTCTTTCCATCTTCAATCGCTTGAACATTCGAAATCTTAAGCCTTCATCACTTGTGCTCCAAATGGCGGATTGCTCAAGTTCATACCCTAAAGGGATTGTTGAGGACGTGTTTATCAAAGTTGGAAAGTTCATATTCCCGGTGGATTTCATCGTAATTGACATGCTGGAAGATCATGATGTCTCAATGATACCTGGATGACCTTTCTTGACTACAAGTCGAGCCCTAATGAATGTTTTTGAAGGAAGTATTATCCTTCGAGTCAATGGAGACAAGGAGTCATTCTACATGTCGAATGACTTGAAGGATTGTGAGGAGACAAGTGAAGGGAGTAATGGAAAGATTGACAAGAAGCTAATGGTTGATAAAGGAGGGACGTCATTTCAAGTTCCTTGAATGGAGATTGAGGTATCGTCGAGCTAACGACGTTAAACTAAGCGCTAGTTGGGAGGCACCCCAACAACTATCCTTTTCTTTTTCATTTTAGTTAGTTTCTTTAGTTTGATTTTGGTTTTTGTTTCTTATTTTTGATTTAATCGTTCCTTCTATTTTTCCTTATTTCTATGCTAATACTTCCTATTTTTAAGTTCATTTCTACTTCACAAGTTCCATGTGTTTCATTGTCAATGCATGAGGTCGAATCATGATGGGAACGAGTGAAGGAAGAGAATTAAATCAATCAAGCAAGCAAAGGATTGAATGGCTTTCAAAACCACCTCCAACATAGCTTTGGACCTTTGTGAGTGTAATTTAAATTTCTTATTATTCTTCCCTCCAAACTCATTTTAGAATTTATTTTCCAAAATAAGTTTGGGGGAGGGGGGTAGGATAAGGAATTTAAATTACTTTAATCTTGGTTTTTCAAGTTTCTATTTGATGTGGTATCATTATGATTTCATTGATTATATGCTTATGCTTGCTTGATGATTGTGGTTGATTGGGGTTGAATGGATGATTCTTGTTTGTTTTGGTTTGGTGATGAGTTTGGGTCGATGAGCTTAATTGATGAAAATTCATTCTTTGGTTTGTTGGTTTGTTGATATGAGCTCATAATGGAGAATTTTTGGTTTGAATGATTTTGTGGTTGATTTGAGCTTGAATGCGAAATATTTGGGAAATTGAAAAGTTTTTAAGTTGAATAATGAATGAATGCTTGCATGTGTGAATGTTAAAGAACGTGTTTAATCTCTCAAGTGCTTTTGGGTTAGATGCCGATGATTGATGCTAAAATGGTGATATTTTTTAGAAATTTCTCAAGTTTGAGTCAAGCATGATTAGAGTTATTTCACTTGAATAGCTTGGAAGGATTGATCTTAGGCACTTAGGCTCTAGACAAAAAGCTTGAGAGGATTTTGAGCCTTAAACTATGCATTTTACATAGTTAATATCCTTTCTTGAGAGCTTGATCTTGCATTGCATTCTCTTTACTAGAACTTGCCTTGATACTCTTGTTAGAAATGTTACATGTTTGCATAACTAGGACATGATCTTAGGCCATCATGAATAGCCCATTTTCCCTAAACACTAACCTATACTTCATTACCATTGTCGTCCCATTTTGAGCCTTAAATAGAGCCTTTTCTTCATGAACCGGATGATAGGGGGTGAAGGATGGTTAAGGGAACGTTGGTGAAAGTTGAAAATTCATGAAAAATGATGGGTGATGGTGAAGGGTCTTGAGATTGGTTTTGACTTAAAAGAACACTCCTATAAGCTCAATGTTATAAAAGAAAATAATAAGAACAAAGTTCTTAGAAAAAAAAAAAAGAGAGTAAGAACAAAGTTCTTACAAGAAAAAGAAAAGAAAAATAAAGAATAAGAGCATAAGGGAGTGTTTCTTTTGATATGATGAGATTTGGTAGAAGCTTGGGATTCATTTGAGAAAAAATGGGTTGTATAAGGTGGAAGATGAAGAAATTCATACTTAGAAAGGTGAAGAAAAGAGGTGAAGGAGCTTAGATGAAAATTTAAGTCAGCTATCCAAAAATTTCCGGGCTAGATCAAAGAATCTATGAAATCTAAGCTCCCAGTCTTTACTGTTGAGAAGCTCAAGTTTGACATGGGCACTCACCTTGACAATCCGCTTGCCAATAGGGACATTGCTAAAGCATCTGACCTTGCTTCTTTGGAAATCAGTGTTGAAGAGACGGACACGCGCCATAGCGATCTGTGCAAATCTATCGCCCTCTCTACCAAAACTGCCACCAGAAAGGAAGAAGTTATCCAGATTGACATCACCTCAATCCTAAACTTCTGCAAAGCCATGGAAGCTGACATGGCTGCGCTGCGTGAAGAAAATGCCAACCTCTGGGAGGTCATCAAGACAAAGTTTGATGATGTCGAAAAGGGGGAAGGTAGGCAGGTGGTGAAGAAGCCAGTTCGTTCAAGCAAAGTTGCAGAACTAAAGGCACTTCGTATTGACATGTCCAAAAGCACTGAACCTCTACCAAAATCTGTCGCGCTAGATCCGACCAGTGATCTTCCTCAATCTTCAATTCGTCTATCTGAGAAGGAACAGATCGCAACTCAAGGGAATATTATGATGGGTATGGTGCTGGAAGGACAGTGTCCTGACATTGTGACCAACCCTCTAGCACAAAAGCAGTTCGTGGAGGATCAAGCTACTGCTGAGAGGATGATGAGGAAGGTGATTAAGCGTAAAAGATGGCTGCTCACTGGGAAGAAGTACAGATCCATCTCAAATGAAGAGGAAAGGGAAATCATTTTCTCTCACACTGACCAAGACAAGTGGGATGACATTTAGCATCAATTCATCCTTCTTCATTACTGGGTCAAACACCCTTTCTTTCAAGGCCCTGTTGATCAAGTCTATGCCAAATTCATCAAGGAGATGTATGAGGTCGAGCCTAATCTGCTGAAGAAGATTAGGTCGGAGATGCAGAAGAGGAACATCAAACTCTCCTATCCGCCCTGCCGCACTTATCTCCCACTGCGTCTCAGTGATGAAAAGACCATCGACCAGACCACCATCAAAGCTTATATTCGGGCTATGGCCAAGTTTATTGGTGTTAAGGTCGATGATAGCAATGAAGAGTACAAGGCGATCCGAGATGGAGTCTACGCAAGTTTGGGTCTTGGGTGCCCAGACCGGAAAAGAAAAGAAGCTGCCGCCAAGAGAATGAGGAAGTAGCTGGAGAATAGATCTGTATTCATTAGCTTTTTGTGTATCAAGCTCACCTGTAACTATATTTATCTATCTGCTCTGATACGTTAATGAAGAAAGATCTTTTGGCACTGATGACAATATCTTTTTGTCCAGTTTGCTTCTTTACTGCCTTATGATGTTTAGTTTATATTACATTTGTTTCCTATCAAACTGAACTGTCTATTTCATAGTTAGGAATTATTTGTAAAGTGTTGGTTTCGACATCCTGAAAAAGGGGAAAATTGTTAGGAATCCTACTCAGTTTAAGAGTTTTGATGATGTTTATCGAAACAACACTTAGTTAGTTTTCACTCCTTTCTAGAATTAGGTTGCTCGACTAATTTGTTCTGTATAGCCAGTTTAACATATTTCAATTCTTTGTCAAAACAAGTGCAGTTTCGCAGCTTGTAGCCAACCAGTTTGACGGAGTTCAACACTTGCCTTGAAGAGTTCAAGACTCGCAGTTTGAAGGAAGATCGTTGAAGACTCCAGTTTGAGGAGGTAGTGTCAACCTGCTTACATGGGTTGATCAATATGGCCTTTGCATTTTCAGAAGCAAGCTAGACTGCCTCAACGGGAAGAAAGTACTATATGTCAGTGTACGGATCTGACACATCCAATGGCTAGATTTCAAATTTGAGCCTATAAATACTCCTTTCCTCAACCAGAATTCTGATGGGAAAATCAAGCTTTCAAGCCAAATCTCTGCCGAATTCTCAAGCATTCAAAGCCTTCAACTGAACGCTCTTAACAAGATTGTTTTCCCAAGTGTTGAGTCCCTTTGAGAATTCTAAATTCTGGTTTTAGTTTACTTAAGTGTTTACTGCTGCTCAAGTATTCTTAGAGAGTTTATACACTGTTACTTTGGTTAAATCGTTGTGTAGAAGATTCAAGTTGTAATTTTCTCTTCACAAAGTTAAGTTCAACTTTGTGTTGGTAGAATCTAGCACTCTTACTTCAAGTGTAGTTAGTAAGTAAAGGTTGTAAGAGTCACGACTCTAATCGTGCTTGTATTTTCTTCAAGTTAGAAGAAAATATAAGGTTGGTGCTCAACCAGTATAAAGAAAAGAGAGGAAGATCCAAAGTAAGGGATTTCAGATCGAGCAAAATCTGTCGTGGACATAGGAGGATTATCTCCGAACTACGCTAAAATCACACATGTCAATCTCTCTCTCTCTCTCTCAAATCTTTATCTTGCTGCACTTGATAAACCGTCATTAAACTAACCAGCATATTGCATAACCTTTGACGTTACAAACTGGTAGTTTAAGTTAAAAGATATTTTCTTAAAGAGTTTCTCCAACTTGACACCAATATCTTCTACACCTAAGTTCAGTTTGATAAACTCAGCTACTCACAGTCTGAGTTGAACAAACTGAACTCACTCCGATCAAACTCTCTGACTCAGTTTACCAAGTCGGTTTATAAGATTCTGTTTGCACAAAATTCAAAACTATTGGAGATTGGTGTATTCCCCCCTCCCCCTCCCATACACCAATTATACTCTTTCTGAGACCAACAGAATGTGTTTTTCTTCTGTAATTGCTTGATTGATGTAGTAATTTTTATTTTTGTTATTTTATATCATTAATATTTTTTAAGCATATATAGTTGAATTGCAAAAGAAATAAAAATTAAATACAACAAAACATAATAAATAAATTAAAAGAAATACAATAATAAATAACACAAAAAGACAAAAAAACAAAAACAAAAATAGCGTAGATTTTGTGTCGACCATTGGAGTATAAAGTGATCCACAAAAATAGCGTTTAGCACTAAAATACAGCATCCTTAGAGAATGTTAGTGGTTCAATTTTCAAGCTCAATTAGTAAGATGTTCCCTCTAACTAATTGGTCGGATGTTTAGGTCATCTCAGTTGCATAAGTGTGAATTAGAGGTGGCTAAATGCGGTTTGGGTACGGAACCGTACCCGTACCTAGCTGGTACGGTTCCACATAACTGGACCAGTACCCTAACCGCCGTATAGGCAAGTGCGGGTACGATTTCGAGTACGACAGGTGCGGGTACGAGTACGAGTACAACCCGGCGGTTCCAGCGAGTTTTACAATTATTATTTTTAATATTAAAAATTTATTATAAATTTGAATAGTTGTACCTCGAATTATTTGCAATAAAAAAAATATTATTTTATTGCAAAGAATCCAACAATCTATATCAAAACTAGACCTCTAAATACTAAATTAGTGGAGGTCAAGTTATTTAAAAATTTAATCTTGAAAGGCTGAGCACCGTTAAAACATATTTGGTGAAAAATTAATGGAAAAGACGCTAAAGTAGGTTAACGAGTGCATGTCTAATTAAAACTAAGTAATAAAAATATTTTTTAGATGAAATACATATCAAAATGGCGGGTCTGCGGGTTGACGGGTATAGGAATAGGTGGGTCGCGGGTCCAACTTTCAGTACCCGTACCCGAACCGTCACCTTCGGCGGGTACGGTTCCGAACCTGAACCAGCGAATACGGGTATGAATACAAACCTTACAAGTACGTGTACAATTGCGTGTATGGGTCAGCAGGTATGACTATTTTTGCCACCTCTAGTGTGTATGTTTAGTATTAAAAATATTCAATATATTTTATTCAATTAATAGTTGTATTTTCTAATATTCAGAAAAACTTATTTCTAATATATATTATATTGAATTGAGTTATTGTCGTTAAAAGAAGTATATTGTAGGGATTTAATTGGATAATTAAATTTTGTAAAACAAAGTAATAATTTTATAAAAGGTATAGATCGAAGAACCTGATCACAATTCAAATTACGTTCAATAATAAAAATATATCTACAAATGTAATACTCCGTGCAACTTGGCACTGCTGATAAACTCATACCACAAATAGCAAAAAGCTGAAATATTCTCCGTGAAAAAATCCATTTGGGAAAGAAGAGAAAAGATAAAACAACCAGAAAGAAAAGAAAAAAAAAAAAAAAAGAATAAAAGGACAGAGAAAAGGAAAACAATGATTTTGGTAGCATCCAGTGGAGGGCTAGAGCCACTAATTGAAAGCTGAAACACACAGTACTGTCAATTAATTGAAGATGCGTATTATACATACACTTTCATAAATGTGACATGTTAACCACTCCATCAAGATCTATTTTTATGTAAGTCGCTAATTTTAATTCTTTCCAATGAATTCTTATCGCTCTCTAATTATTCATAAACCAATTATCAAATCAGTACTTAAAAGTGTAATTCGTGTCATGGCTTGGTTGAAAGATTTCCTTAAATCATCATTCTATCCGGTCACATCGATCTTGTTGCTAGGGCTAAAACCAACTTTTTATATGCAAAAATTTGGGTGAGGCCAGTCATACAATGTGACCGGGTTAAAGTGTTAATTCTTATACAGAAAAATATTAATTTATATAAATAAAAGTATCAATCTTTTACATAATTATTTTACGAATAAAAGTGTCAATTTTAAAAAGTGTTAATCTTCATATAGAAAAGTGTTAATCTACACGAATAAAAGTGTCAATCTTTTAGCTGTCCTCACGGTGAGCCATGGCTGACCCAAGTGTGCCCCATTGTATTATTCAACTGTGCCATCAATAAAACATTGTATATTACGGAGTATTATAATCAGTTATTGGAAAATCAAATCACCAATGCTTATACTTCGAGTGGCAAATTACGACACAAATTTCAGAGCGTGGCAAAGATATACACACCTAACGCCTATTTTCCGGCGAAATTGTGAGTTTAGTTATATGTAGGGGTGGACCGGTACGGTATATTAAAAAAAATTCTCCATACCGATACCGTACCGAAAATACTCGATATGTACTTTTTCATACCGTTACCGTACCGTACATTTCGATATACCAATTTTCGGTATACTGAAAATTCGGTATTGAACAAACCCCAAAACAACGATGAATAGAAAAAAAAAAATCATGTCTCAACATTAGTAATAAAATTTAATAAAAATCACCATGTCTATAAAATCAACCAAATAAGATCTAAAAACTATCAATTTTACTCTCTAACAAATTGTTATCTTTGTTAGTACATGTATTATCGTATTTTTGATCGTTAAAGATTAAAAAATAAATTATGTAAATTATATTTTTAATATTTTTTTAGATAATTTAACATATTGAAAACTAGTTAGATAATTAAAGATTTATTAAGATTGTATTTAAATTTGAAATATTCTCAAAATATAAAATAAAATTAAAGTATATTTAATATTAAAAGAAAGTAATTTTTCGGTATACATCGAAATTCGGTATATACCGAACATTTGGTATGTACCGAACATTCAGTATAATCGGTATGTACCGAACATTCAGTATACCGAATGTTCTGTACATACTGAATGTTCGGTATATACCGATTTTTTTCGGTATATCGAATCTTTGGTATTGACCGGTATATCGCGGTATAGAAAAACTCATACCGTTACCATACCAAAAATCTTTGGTACGGTATTATACCATACCGAAAAGCTCGATATACCGCTAATTACGGTATTCTCGGTATTTTCCAGTACAATATGTTCGGTATACCTTCGTTTCGGTAAATTTATCCACCCCTAGTTATATGTTTGATGTTGTCTTTGGGTACATGTGTGAATGTGATCCTCATTGCAAAAAACATGAATATATTGTGAATATTTTTTATTCAAGTTTTTATTTTTATTAGAATTGATATATAAATGATTCACAAATTTAAGAACATATATATAATTAATCATATATATATATATATATAATGAAAATCAAATAAAAAAATACTCGCTTATAGTATAAGAAGTAAGAACAAATATGAAAAGTTGATCTTTGTAAGATCTACAGTTGAGCTAGTGCATCAAAACGATGATGTATCAAGCTATCGCATTTATTGCATGAAAATGACGGTGCATCAAATTAATACGTATAACGCATGAAGCAATGTGAGGATTAATCTGGGCCACCTATTTAGTGAAATTATATGGATAAGATTTGTTCTTATAATTATTAGTTTGTTAATTTGAAGTTCTGGAATTTAATTATGATAATTAAAATTCAATTCATAATTGTGAAAACTGTTGTAAATATATTTTATATATGGACATTACTTATTCATTAGGGTTTCTCTCTCTTGTATATATATCTCGTGTGTATCTCATTTGTAACTTACGGTGAATAAGATTAATGAGAAAACCCTACTTCTACCGCCGTCTTCTCCCTTCTCTCTTTCTCTTCTGTGTTCTTTATTCTTCTTTACAATATTACTTTACAATACGTTAAGTCTCTAACCGATTGAGCGGATCTTGAAATACAAGTCTAATGGAGGAGCTTATCGGCGATAAATTATCGATGATAGAGGAATACGGATCCACAATAAAATTGGAGGTATGCCATAAGATAGAATCATCTCTTTCCAACAAGGTAATATCCTAAACATCTAAATGAATGGCTATATATTATGATACGAATTTCGCATTCAAAAGACAGATTTGACAATTTGGTATGACTGAAAATATTAAGTAGTTATGTTGGAGAAATTGATGATATTTTAATATTGCTTGATATGTAATTTATGTTCTCCAATTCTAAAATCTCAATTTTATGTGATATGATGGACAACGGAAGAAGATAAATGAAAAAAAAATAAATTCCTCTTGCTGCTTTTGATAGATTTGATATTGGCGGAAGTCTTGATGGCGGAAGTCTTGATATACATCATGCTAGTAATTGATAAGAGAAATCAATATAATAGCGCTCGAGAGAATACAATATATGTTCTGTGTTTTTTTTTTTATAAGCATGAATCTGTTCGAAATATGTTTTATTTGAATGATCGCTGGATATTGAACTTTGGTATGATAATTATCCATCTCCTTTGTATATTTTCTTGTATGCCGTTTATGTAATCATGATGGCATATGATTGAGTATATTACTGTTATGTATCTTATTGCTCATCGATTGATATCTCGTTAAAATATAAAACACTGTGCTATTTCTTTTAACAAATTCAAGTACTTTATTGATCGAATTGTTAGTTGAATGGATTGATGAGCTGTTATTACTATTAGGCGGATTTGTTTCGGTTTTCGAATTCATGGTGATCTGATATGGCATAATCGTATATTGTACGAGCTCATAATTTTGTATTTTTCGCATAATTGTTTAAAATGAGTTATATCCGTACATATTTTTCGTTGGGAGTAGGAAGAATGGAATGAAATGTTTGAGGAAAGAACTTTTACGTTCTGAAATTTGAGAAGGATTATTGACAATCAATCGACAATCATAGAGGCAAAAATTTTGGAGGTTTGCCTTTATCTTTCCGCAAATTAAATAGAGACGCTAGAGGTATGTCTAGAAAGTATTCATATGTCATTGATTATTTGTTTTTCGTGTTCCTAATTGGGAGATTTTTACCTTGCGCCATATTAAATGTTATTATTGTCATGTTTATGCTTATAAGAATATATGAATGTTTACTGTAAAGATATATAAGTGGTTTGTGTTTGGTAATAGTGAATCAATTTAATTTCCTTGTTATTTGTTAATAATTAGCATTTGATAATTGGTTTATGTTCAATGCTAGAGGGATTATTCTCGTAATATTTTATCTTGTCAGTATGCTTATTGCTTGGGTTAAGTACATTGATGACCAGCATCATGATAAGCCTTTTTATATACATTTATTTTTCCTTGCATATATTGCACTTGATGAATTGTTTAATTTCCTGCATATATCGCATCATGATGATAAGCCCTTCTTGCAAATATCGCATCATGATGATAAGCCCTTCTTGCATATATGGCATATTGATTATTGACATTTTTTATTGAGCTTATATAACGACATAATATTTAATAGGTGAGCACTGATTCAATATTTTTAATTGTTTCTACTGCTTGTTTACGTTTATATGGAGTATTATTTTTTTCTATACGATTATGTGGTAATCACCTGCTTTGTAACATGAGGCAGTCACTAGTGAAATCGTTCTGTGTGATCATATACTACAATATGGAGATGAAAGCAAGATAAGAAGTTCATAATATAGAGTATTCAAATGGTTTAGCTTTGAAGGACAAAGCTTTGATATCTCATTGATCGAATAAGATACTCTTTTTTCAACAATCCTTTAATGATCACAATTAAACAATATCAATTCTCTCCCCGAAAAAATATGATTGAATTAATTCTTCTACTTTTATACTCGAGCAGCAGTACACAATATAAATAAATAAAAATAAAAAAAATAAAAAAAATATATATTTTGTACTCTAGCAGTAGTACATAAAAATATATATTTTTTCTTATGGCAATCCCTGAAGGACACGATAAAAATTATCATAGTTCTCCCTTACGTATAATTATTTGAGCTCATTTGTGTACTCCAGAAGTAGTACATGACTAAAATAAAATATATGTATGGATCGATCCTAAGTATTTTTCACTTCTATTGGAAGTCATTCGTAATTATCAAATGATGCCTGAAGCACATGCTAGTTTCTACTTATAGAAGCACACTCGAGGGAGATCTAAGAAAATTTTTGTTGATCCTGATGTGGTGAAACAAGTGTAAGCTAATCGAGATCATGAATATAATTATTCTCCTATAGCCCATGACTACGAAAATTGTGAATTGTATCTATTTGTTTGCCTGCAGCAAACTTGATAATTAGAGCATCAAAATAAAATTTTGGAGAATATTATATAGAATTTTATGTCATAACTCTCGCTAAAAAGAGGGGGAGAATTTTCATAATTCTAACGACAATATCCTTATTGTCAATTCTGGAAGAGTTTCATCTATCCTCTATATTGAAAAAGTTCACCATTTCCTTCCTCTTTGGGAAAATAGTATAACTAAAAATCATGTTGCAATGAATTTAAAATACCCAAATTATTCTAAAATTTATTAAAGCATGAGTGTTTGGGTCATTCCCCTTATAATTAGTGCGTGATAATAAAAGTTATCATTTCTCATCTGCTAATTCTATTTATCACCACCAAAATATACATATATGGCTCTAAGAAAAATATGTTTACCTCCATCAAGAAATGAATGTTTGATAGAGCCAAATTATTGGGGATCATTTGATTAATTGGTACGTTATTCTTATAATCCAACTAAATCATTTCACGGCATTAGGGGGAGATATGAATGAAAGAATGCCGCAAAATTCTTGTTGGATTAAATATTAATTCACGCACTACACAAAATGAACTGAAAGTTCAAACAGTTATTGACTGCCAATGGAGTGATTTTATATACTTGTTTATATGCACCATACTGAACTGAAGTTCTTCATGAACTAAATAAATAGATTGATGCTCTCAACGCCTGAAGCGTAAAAACTATTTTGGTGCTAAAGATAAAATCCGCGGTAGTAATATCAAATCATTAAATGATATTACTCTAGTAAACCTCCTGAAGAGGACCGTCCCGCAGACGAGAATCCCAAATGATATCACTCTATGTATAGAACCTCCTGAAGAGGATCGTCCTGTAGACGAGAATCCCAGTATATTTATAAGTGCACTAAATAATCATAACATTGGGACACTGGGATTACGGAACGACCAGATTAAATATATTATTGGGAAATGATGGATAAATCTGGTTAATATTGATTATATTATATTGTCATGAAGATAATTCAGGAGAAACGTTAATAGAAATGTTATAATTGTCGACACTCTTTACCTCAACCATTACCGGTATAAGTTTAAAATGATAATCTGGATCCAGAATGAATATGGTGTTATTGTGCCGGAAGCACATGGTAAAATAAAGAGAAGAAATTGAGGTTGAGTTTCACTCGCTAAATAGACAAAAAGTCTATTATTCCTCTATATTTTATTCTTTAAAGAAAGTTGTCCCAGTAGGACACAAATAAATGTTTCTAAAGAGGAATCAAGTTTAATGAGGTGGTTGAAAATAAAGCGAGTAGCTCGAGGGTTTTTAGCAGAGACCCTCAATTGATTAATTCTCCTGTTATGCATTATGTTCCGTTATGTAACTTATGGCAGTAATTGGTAAATATAGATATCATATGGTTGATCATAACGATCTCTTTTATATAAGTCATTGGGTACCGATATCTATATATGTCCTTGTTGGACTTGAAATTCCTTAAATAAAGGAAAGTGAAATCGCAACATGTACGGTATAATAAGTTTATCCTCCTGAAGTAAGGATATGTACATAATCATTTATGCTTATGTGTGTGTATCAAAATGTGTTTGAATGTTTTTATAATATTTATGATTATGTTGATGTTATATAAATTGTTACACACAAAGAATTTAAGAAAGTTAACTCATGCTTAATGACGGAGTTTTAGAATGAAGACTTGAATAAGTCAAAGTATTGTCTCGGCCTGCAGTCCGAGTATCTCCCTGAAGGAGTATTGTAACAGTCCGAGTATCTCCCTGAAGGAGTATTGTACCAGTTGATCTGGTTGATGTGAGTTTCAAATTGTTATATTCAATAAATCACATCCATTATCTCATATCATTACTTGAAGTGTATAAGATAACAAAGAAATTATGAACCTGAAGTTCATTATTTTGAGTACCCGAAGTACTACTCTATCAGGCCTGATACCATTAATTTTGAATTGCTAGCAAAATAAAAAATTTCTCCTAGAAGGAGATATATGATGGTAATCATATTCTTTGTTATCTTCAAGGTATGAGAAACCTTGGTCTAAAGAACTTGATCAATTTTATGAAAGATATTGAGATTGATATTGGTGAAGTATTCGGATGCTTGTTACTAATTTTGATCCCCACAATACTTATTTTTGGACTGGTAAATCGATAAAATTCCCCAATATCCTATGTAAGGATATATATAGATTATCTTGTGTTGCATATATGAGTTCTAGAAGAACTATTGTATATTTAGTGATAATCCTGCAGATTTATTTACTAAACCTCCTCACGTCTATGTATGAGAAATATATGAATGAGTACATATTGAAATGTATTGAATTGAAAGATTTTTGTTTTGAGGGGGAGCGATATATTTAAATTATTTTGAAGATTAGGTCCTAAAGACCGAAATAAGATAATCCCGAAGATTATGCCCTGAAGGCCAAATAGTTGTACTCTTTTTCCCTTACTAAGTTTTTTTCCCAATGGGTTTTCTTAGTTAAGGTTTTTAATGAGACAACTAATGCAACACATGAATAAGTGTATGTTATGTACTCTTTTCCTCTGCCGAATTTTTCCCATAGGGTTTTTACGGAGAGATTTTTAACGAGGCATGAACATCACGTCGTAATGTCCAAGGGGGAGTGTTGTAAATATATTTTATATATGGACATTACTTATTCATTAGGGTTTCTCTCTCTTGTATATATATCTCATGTGTATCTCATTTGTAACTTACGGTGAATAAGATTAATGAGAAAACCCTACTTCTACCGCCGTCTTCTCCCTTCTCTCTTTCGTCTTCAAAATAAATATGGATGTTAAGTGTTATTTATGATATAAATAGAATGGGATGGAGAGACGAGACTTAGATACTTCTAAAAATGCATGTGTATTATATTAGAATTGGGCCACTTACCCCCTTAAAAGACATTATAAGGAGTCGTCCAATCTATATATAGAGTCTGAGACATTTCCCAAGTCGATGTTGGATAAATGGGTGGCTTCAACACGCCCCCTTATGAATAGGCCGGAAAGACATCGGCTCTACCGTGAACAAACAAACCATTATCGATTTTGGACCGGTTTTGATACCATATTACAATTAGACCATTAAAAGGTTCAATCTATATATAGAGTCCGGGACCTTTCCCAAGTCAATTTGGGACAAATGGGTACAAAGTGATCGAATCAAAATGTATTAATTTTTTTTTTTAATTTTTTTTTATATCAAAGTTCTAGTTTATTTTTATGAAAAAAATTCTAAATAGAAACTAAGAAAATGTAATATCGAAGTTCTTGTATCATTTTTTTTTGTTTTTGTGAAATGACATGTATCGGAATTGCACCTCATCGTCGAAAATCCCCCAATTTTCAAGGTTTAAAAAAATTCTCATTAATGGAAGTTAAATGATACCCTCTCATACTAATGCATTTATTCTCTTGTAAGACTTAACTAAATAAAAGAATAGATTAGTAGCTTGTCATCTTCAATCATTAGATTATTCAAATTTAGCAAATATATATACAGATTCTGGTCTATAGAGAAATTTTCAGTCTATTTGGTATTTGTATGGTGAAGAAGATTTCATGATACACCTTCTAAGTCATTGCACACTTATTGCCAGCAACTTTGAGCATTAAAAGGTAAAATGCAGATTGAATTGCTCGATTTTATGGTGAAATAATTATACAGGCAGTGAGGCAAAGCTTCCGAGCCGCCCTACTATCAAAATATTCCCAGCTTAAATACTTAACACAAATATGGCAAAGATTATACTTAATTACAAGCATATTGCAACAAACAAAATGAAAGAATTAATATATAATGTCTGAGACCAAAGTTCGCATCTTCGAGTTCTTAGTAATCGTGGAGCGGTCTTAAATATTTCAATTTTTTTTTTGATCAGGCAAACACAACACACTTACACACACACGCACCCGGGGTGATTCGAACCCCCGATCTTTTGGATCGGAGGGGAAACGTCTTATCAATTGAGCTGCGCTTCGTTGTCTTAAATATTTCTATGTTTAATTATTCAAAAAAAAGAAAGGAAGAATTGAATCCAAAACAAACCATCACCAGAAAAAAATTATAATTCCACTCTTCTAGCTAAGTTTGCAAAATAACACAATATATTAATATATTTCATGATTACATCAATTAGGAAGCTCATATATACCGATACAAATATGGAATTAAATACAATCAGGCATGCACACATACAATCCAAATCCATATACAAACCCTAATCCAACTTTACCACTCCACGGCCTCCTCAAATTTCTGGGTAATTATTTCTTCTTTGTTCCTAAATCAAAATACAGTTATATACTTTCACCGTCTACGAAAAACATTGACAAACTTTTTCAGCACGCTTTTTTATATACTGAAAAATTGATCTTAAAATAAAATATAGGTCTCATTTGATATAAACAGAATAATATACGGAGTATTACATCATGGGACCTAAACTGTGCATCTTAAACTGAACTTCTGGACAAATAAAAATACGTGCTGAAAAAGTATTTTTTATGGACGGAGGGAGTATATAACAACAGTGGTATTAATGCCATATATCTATTAAATTTCAAGACTTATCTCCGAAGAGGTAGCCTAGAGAGGAGTCTCCTCCTGGTGCAGACTTAACCTTAGTTGAAGGACGACCCTGCAAAGTATATTTAATATATAAACATGTGTAAATTAATTCAGAAATATTTCCAAAAGAATTTGTCTTAAATTAAATGTGATCATTTCATATCTACTTACAGTAATGAAGTTTCCAGAATTCTTTTGGCCGTGAAGCATGCGGTTGTCGATTTCCGATGGCTTGTCGCCGTCTCCCATATCAATTCCATAAGGCGGCATAACAGTGGGAGGAGGATACGGCGGCGCCGCCCCTTCTTTCTCCTTCTTTTCAGAACCAAAGAGATACCCTAAAGAACTCTGTCCACCTCCAGCGCTTTCACCTCTTTTCATATTTTTCAATTATCTCTCCTAGATTTCTTATAGATAGTGGGTGGCTCATTAGGTATATATATACTATAAAAGTGATGGCTTTTGCTTATTATTTTCTTAATTGCATTTCAACCATCCAATGCATTTTTTATGGTTGCTAGGTATTGCAAAATATCTTTTATTCTTGGATAACATATTATGCCTGTGTTACTGTGTACAACAGTTAAATCTTTAATTTAAGAACCTTTTTATCGATCCGGATTAAAGAAAATATGAACATACGAAATAATTAACCCTAAATATACAGAAAATAAAAATTAAATCAAACCATAACTAACACTGATACTCTCCTTGTCCTCAGAAGATAGTTTGGATTTCCTTATTTGAACGTCGAAGAATATAGTTGCATATCCATAATATAAATAATTAAAATGCATTACACATGACAAAAACTTTCAACATATTTTTAGATTACACAAAATGTCATCATGTCCACCAAAAGTAACTCTAAGAATAGTAAAAAAAATTAAAAAAAATACTATAATATAGTAAATTATAATACATATTATAAGAAAAAAATTGATTTTTTTGAAATTATATACTTTAGTTTTGAATTTTTCAACTCTAATATACTAATAAAAGTGAAATTAAATGCTAAAAAATAATTATAAACCCTAATGAGTATGTGGAACCCTTGAAAATAATCATTAAATTAAACTAAATCGCTATAAAATAAATTTATTAAAAAATTTGCATGAAACTAATAAAAATTGAATTTTGGACACTATTGGTACAACATCTTGGGGATAGAGGATCCCAAATCCCAAGAGTAACTCTAAGAGTAGTAAAAAAAAAAAGAGGTGGTGGGAATAACAAGAAATTAAAAATAAATTCTAGAATATTATATTGTCAAACGGGCCTAAAAAAAAAAGGGGCTATAGAACGCCCTTCTCGTCGTTCTGCTTTCAATCCATTTCGATCCTGCCGATGACCACCCTTAACTCGATCTTTCTCTTCTAAATAATTAACAACAATCTATTTCACATTATTAACACGTACGCCATACAATTTCATTTGCGGTTTCGTATCAACTCTTAGTAGCCCCAATAAGCCAAGCTAAGATAATTTTTCTATCTTTAGCTTGGCTTATTGGGGCTTAATTTTTAATAATCTAGTATAACACTTAACACCCATTGAACTATTAAGCAACAGTGATAAGTTGGTGCGTTTTTATAATCACTCAGAATCCTATGCACTTTAATTTACTTAAAACACGTTAATTTGTTTTGATGGTGGTTAGTAACTAATCTTGGACTAATGGAAAGTGAAATTGCATTGCATAATTAGGGCTGATGTCAGTTGCTCGTAAGTGTTTAATGAATGAATCCGTACTCGATATAGGCATGTACATTATTTTTAATTTTAATGAATCCTTATACTTTCATTTTTATTTTATTAAGAACCTTATTTAATGGATAAAATACATCTGTTAATTTTTCCATTAATTAATTAATACTTCATCACTTATAATTTAGGGTGATGCTATTCGGCCATAATGATATGTAATAGTTTATGTGTTTATGCCAAAATTTTTAGTTTTTATGAGAATATTCAAAAATTGATATAATTTATATATTTTTAACATATTAATCTTTAATTTATTTGATGATCGTGACTACTTTAAAGATTTCTTGCTTTTTTATTTTAGAGAAAAATAATAATTATTAGGGAGAAAAAAAATTATATTCAAACTTAAAAGTAATTAAGAATAATCTCTTATAAATATTTAAATATTGATTATAACTTTTAATTTATATTTTTTAAATTATGTATATTAAGAAAAATTTCTTGTGTGGCCGACCACATTATGGCCGAATATTATTATTGTATAATTTAACAATAATAACCTACACTATATCATCATTACAATTTGGACGTACACATTTTTTGGGGAAGAATCGTGAAGAGGATAGGTGTGGTCGAGAGAGGCTGCAAGATTCAATTTCTTCGAAATAAGAAAGACAATTATAAAATACTATAATTACGATAAAAATCATTATATGGCCGGCCATAATATCATCATTTAGCAAAACTTAAACTAATTAACCATATTTTATCATGTTAATTGCGAGAAAAAAAACATGGAAAGGAACAGTATCACATATTTTCTAAAAAATAAAGAAAGTGGGATTATGGTGAGTTAGATGTGTGATTATTACTTGAGAGAAATCAGAAAGGCAATTATAAATTGATAATCAACACATCAAGAAAAGTGATATGTTGCCATTAATTTGATAGATTTCCACCAATATTGGGTTGGAGGGGAGCCTGTAGGCCTAACATATATAGTGGTTTTACCATGTTTATGTTTTTTTACCACATTTGGGACTTCACATTTTCTTCTGCATTAAAATTAAATTAGCCAATTACTTTCAAATTAATTCTAATAATTTTAACATTAAATTTAAAGAGCACGTGACATATGACTACGAATTTGAGACTTTCACCACGGAAATTTCAGATTTTAATTTCAAATAATTGTATCCATGTTGCGGACTTATTATGCATCTGTAAAAATATGATTTATTAATCTCCCGGTATGAATATGTAGGAATTTTATTTTATATTAATTCTTTCTTTTGATAAATATATATGTATTTTTTGAGGTCCATATATTTTGAATGGCAATGGCATGCACCAAGGATTGTGCAGGTTAACATGTTCTAGTTCTACTGTTCCACCTGGAATTTAAATATATGGATCATAGAGTATGATTTATATATCCTACTTCAGCCGATACTATATTTAATTTATACAACTCCATTTGTCCGGCAAAACTTAGCCCCAATTTGATCTTTAGTGTTGTGTATTGTATTGTTTGATATTGATAGTGGAGATTAAAGTTTATTTGTATTGTTATATATGGAGAGTTATATGTCAACAAATAAAAAGTATATATAGTTTTGAAGGACAGACCTGAAACAGAACTATAGTCCATGTTTTTGGGGACGGAGAAAGTATATATTTGAAGAGGTGAGATTAATCCTTGTTGATTTAATATTCCCATTAATGTGCCTAACAAGATTATTGCAGGTCATATATATGCTTACTCAACGTAGCGTCATCAATTTTGTTGGGAACCCTAGCAGTTTGATTTTGATGATGTTCTTTAAAATTACACTTCGATGTTTTTACTCTTTTAATATGCAGATTGATAGGATCGACCTGCCTTGTATAGCACAGGTCGGGTCTGTAGCTTTGTTTAGAATATATTGATCTCACATGTAAAGGTATAGATCAAGGTTGTCGATCTGTCCTATAAGTGATCAATCTGGCCATTAGATCCATAGTCAATCTGCATGTAGAACTCAGTCGGTCTATCTTTAAGGTCTACCTGATCTGCCTCAATAGATCTATCGACCTGTCCACTGCCATGTGTGATGCCAGCTTGGACGAATCCCCAACGGCTAGAAGTGAGTCAGCTACTCTCTGCCACACATGCAAGGCTCCAACGGCTAGTTTTCAAATGCTATGCCTATAAATACTTCAAGCCATTTTCAGAATCAAGCACTGGAAACTCTAAATTTACAAAGCCAAAACTCTGCAGAAATCTCAATCATCCTTGCTACTTCAACACTCGAAATACCTCGATAATTCTCAAGTGTTGAACTTAAAGATTTTTGATTCTGAAAATCACTCTCGAGTTCTTGAAGTATTCACTGGTGCTTAAGAACTCCATAGAAACTCTCTCTTCAAAGCTCAAGTGTTCGAAGCCAAAGAAGAAGAAGTGTTGTCCTCTCTGCCATTGTTGAGTTTTGTCAAGCTCTACAACTGAAGGAGACCGATTCTGTTTCTAACCTAGATTTGTTAGAAAGTTTGTAAAAGTCTGTAAGGGTCATGACTCAGAACTCGTGCTTGTAATTCTTCAAGTTAGAAGAACGACAAGGCTGGACTCGGTCATCATAAATAAGATAGATGTTAATCCAAAGTAAGGGATTTTTGGGTTAAAATCGACCTGACGTGGACGTAGGAGCATTTCCCGAACTACGATAAATTTGATTGTGTTGCTCTCTCTACTATTTACTTACAGTCAATCTTGTTTATCTCCTTACTAACAATCATACATTGCATACTTATTAATCAATCTGTTAATAATAATTTAACTAAAGAAAAGTTTTTCTAAGAGTACCAACAGATCCACCAACTTCCGCATCGCAAGATTGATCTTCACCAGCTCGACAATCAATTTGTCTAGCTTGCGGAGACTGACCTTCTCAGTCTGATAAGTCAACGTGACACGTTGATCTGATCGTAATTTGTTTTAAAGTCAAAACTGTTGGCAATTGGTGTATCCCCCAATACACCAAATTACTCTTTCTGGGACCAACAAATTTGTTATTTTGACGTATAAAGTCTATGCTTGAAATTATTATAATTTTTTTTATTCTTATATTAAGGGAGATTACTTCAATTTTAAGTGGTAAAATGCTAGCTATTTGAGTTGACTTGTTGACATGATATGTTAACTATTTTTGACTGTAGCAACAACAAAAGCAATGGCCAATTATTTTGGGGCTATCTCCATCCAACAATGTGGGATACCACGCTTTTAAACGGTGTTGCCTTTTCAATTCTTTTCTTGCCTTTCACATCAAAATTTGAATTTACTTTAGCAAATAAATAAATAAATATTATATATATATATTATATATAGAGAGAGAGATTTATGTGAGAACTTTTCTATTCGTATAAACCTGTCAGAGTCCTCTTATTTATATATGTTTTCATATTTTTTTTATTTATATAATTATATATTTTTTAAAAATAATGCTTTCATACTCCTATTTATATATACTTTCATGTTTTTTAATGATTGTAACATATAATAACCATGATTCGTAAAAAAAATATAATTGTATACCCCATATCTAAATAGCATTTTTTTATAAAAAAAATGATTGCATATATATAAAAAGCATGAAAACATGTATATATAAGCGGATTTTCACGGTTGTCACGAATAGAATGATTTTCATATGAACTTTTCCCTATATTGATATAAGTATATTGTTAGATGGGAAAACTTTAAAAATAGCCAAATAAGATAACTATCTATGTTTGATAATAATATAAGTGTCCATGGTTAAATATACCCAAAAAGGATAACTATATAAGTTTTATACCCAAGCAAATAAAACTATAAGTTTTATACCTAAAAGTCATTGAAAAGACAAAAATAATCTCCACTTTATCTCACATTCAAAACAAAATAAAAAAGAATGTGGGCCCCACTTTTCAATTTATTCAAAGAAATAAAAAACAAACCCTACCGCACCCCATTCTCTCTCTCTCAGCCGTCACTATCCCTCTCCATTCTCACGATTTCTCTCCCTCTCTCTCCCAAAGAAACCGTGAGCCATAATCCCCCAACCGTGATTTTTTTATTTGCCGGCGCCGGAGAGAAGAAACCATGGCTGACGATTCAAACCACGACCACGATTCGGGTACCGAATCCGAAGGAGTTCCACAACGTCGCCCAATTTCGACGAGGGTCGAATGGGAGAATATTCCGGAGCTGTCGGCGCCGGTGAGTTTTCTAACCTTCATTATTTAAAAAAAAAATTATTTAATTTACGGTTTAAATTGTAAGCATGTTTTTCAGTTTTTTGGATG
This sequence comes from Mentha longifolia, assembly GCA_001642375.2. Lineage (NCBI taxonomy): Eukaryota > Viridiplantae > Streptophyta > Magnoliopsida > Lamiales > Lamiaceae > Mentha > Mentha longifolia. Next base: position 29,265,081 of record CM038112.1, read on the forward strand.
GAATAGTTTGGATTTGTATGCGATTTATATGAAATATATGTTTGAACTGCGATTTATGTGTGTTGGATACTGGGTTTGAACTTGAACTTGAATATGTACGAATTTAGACGGTTTGGGCATAATTCACGGTTTAAAAGCAAAGAAACCATGAATTATGCCCTTTTATGGAGAATACAGATTAGATTTAGATACACTATATTCGATATTAATTCACTTCATTTGCATTTTTCGGGTGATTGCAGCCTAGGTACCAATGGTACATGCCTCTTATGCAAGGATTTCCGGGTGAAATCAATGTCTACTATAGAGACTCCGCACCTGTGTCAATCGTAAACCATTTACTGCGCATTGGCGGATGTGGTATGTTGGCCCGATTTAGCGACGAATCTCCATTCGCAGTCATCTGCACTATTAAGAAGAATGGGAATGCGAAGTGTGCCGCCTTGCACGAGCTGTTGTCCCGGGAGCTATGGAGGGGCAACGACCATGATTTTGAGAGGTTGTTTCATGTGAATGGCCAGGATATTCGGTTTGGGCCGCAAGAATTTTGCCTCGTGACCGGATTGAGATTTGGTTCCTCGACCTTTAATCCTCACGGCAAGAACCACGTCATCCCAAGGACGAGCATCTTCTATACTTACTATCAGGGGCGTAAGGTACTAGTGAAATAGTTGTTTAAGGATTTCACGAACGCCGACATAGTTCTAGGGACGGAGGATCAATACATGGCAGCCGCTAACCTCCTCACCTACTACTACGTGCTATTATGGCGGGACTACGATAGAAGCATTGATGGTTGGGCATGGACTTTAGTAGAGGATCCGAAACGATGGCCGACATTTCCGTGGGGCTCATGGTCATTCCAAATACTGTGCCACCAGCTCGGAGTGGCCAAGAAGGACCCGAGAGAAATTGGAGGCTCCGACACTAATGCTGCCTACCATCTGTATGGGCCCGTCTAGGCATTGTATTTTTGGGCTGTCGAGGCCCTTCCGGATTGAGGAGAGCAGTGTGCCAGGAAGCTGAACCCGCACGCGTTCCCTCGGCATAGACTTTTTTCTCTTTAAGCGCTTCCATCTTCAAAAGATGAAGCACCTTCTGCGAGTCTGTCACCACTTCTTCGTTGAAAACTTCCTCCCTGCACTCCGCCACCGCTTTATACTTTGCCATTACTTCCAGGCATTCTTTTTCAGTGTCCTTGGTCGGTGTTTACTTCAACAGATACCTACGGAGGTGGAATTTCATCTTGTGCACCAAAATCGCGTCCAACTCCTCTTGGAATTCGCATTGTGCTCCAGCCTCCTTGGTCATCGTTGTGGGAGTCATTTTCTTCTTCTTCTTGGGGTTGGTGTCAGCAGGCTCTTGGTTCTTGCACTTCTCTTTCTGTGGCGCTGCTGACACCGCTTGAAGTGGAGCGGCATTAATCGGTTCTTCTAAAATGATTACCTGCCGCTCTGCTTCCCCCGCCTTCTTTGGTGTTTCCACCTTCTTGGAAGCGTCCTCTTTGGCTTGACCGAAGTGAGTGGACCACTTGGCGTCCCAGTCGCTTCCCCCTTTTTAGCAGCATTAAAAACGTGTCACGCCCCAGTTCCCGAGGAAAGGCACGTGTGCCAGGATGTGGCAAGGGGTTGGAATTAAGAAGAGGGGATAGAAAGGGGCTCATGGCTTGAGATAATATAACCTTATTATTAAGAAATTAGATATAGGATCGGGATGTACAGCACAAACTACGGGGTAGATAAACCATACTTCCCGTACAGGCCACATATGTCTGAATACCCATAGATATAAAATAAATACGGGATCGGGACATACAACTCAAACTATGGGGTTGGCTAAGGCGAACAACCCATGCTGGCCGACTTGTCTGAGTACCCGTAGTATACATATAATTCAAGGTGTAAGAAGAATGTAGATAATTTATTTATATATACGGAGTTGACCTAGAAAAATACACATGGAGGGGGAGAGACTTTATTCATAGGCGTAGCGGAAGCTTTTGATTTATTTACACTGCAGCAGCAACAACAGTCCTCCCAATCTCCGCCTGTTCCACCGGGTCTTTACTCTGCAAAACATTTGGAAAGGAATTGCAGGCTGAGTACTAATGTACCCAGTGGGCTTGTGCCAGAATTTTTTTCGTAAAAAGAATATCCATGATAATAAAGTATACATAGAAGGGTTTTGAAATTATTTACTTCCATGCACACAAAACCTCATTTTTCATGATTGCGTGCGCATGCGTATTGCCATGTTACTCTTATATTGATCCCGGGACATTACCACCGTCGGATCCCTTTTCATGATGGAGCCATAGTTTGGAGAGAATGGAATATTTCATCCAGAGGTTCTCCCCTCGAAGTTAGAATCAATTGGTGATCAACCCAACGATTTCTAACTGTGCGCACAACCTCTCGATTAGTGTGTTAGACCAACCTAAAGACCCGATCGCATACGTTATAAGAGCTTTAAACATGTAATAACACATATAAATATTTTCATGGATAATCTCATTTTATCAGAGCTTACTAACTCAAATAATACTTTGTAAGTATAGAGAGCCTCACTTTATAATCTAAGATAATAACCTTTGATCTCTAACTGCTACGGATCCTCTTCTGTCAAGACCTCTTGATCTTTCTAACGCTAATAATTCAACTATTCTAACTTAGCTATATTTTCGATAGAAATATTAAAAGATATGATAGTGAGATCGTGATTTTAACTTAAGGCATCACATTAGCTATTTATAGGAAGAAAAATGAACTAATCATTAACACGTTTGTAGCCTATATATCATACTCACCCAAGCTATAATAGCTGATAGAATGACACGTATATGGAATTCATAGTAATCATCCTATTTGATAAAGTTAATCTACACGTGTATATACTAGCTAGTACTTGAATATATAATCTTATGTATTTTTTTTTTTGCATGGCATGCACGTATGTATATATACGTATGCTAATATATTAGTTATACTAATGTAAGTTGAATTAATAAATCAATGCATGCACACAAATGAATGTACACGTGTGTGTATATATACTAATATAATCCATATACATATCCTTATTCATTATTTTTATATTATCAAAATTAAAAGAATTATTCTTATACAATATATTATCTTATTCTATTTTCCCCCAAGAAAGTCAGAAAAATATTCTGAATTCATATATAAGACTTATTTTAATTAATTATATCTAATAACAAAATCTGGGATATTACAAAACAGGTAGGGAGGGAACAGACTGTACAGTGACACTTTGGCTAGTGGCTCCTGGCAAGGTGATATTTGGTTGATTCGGCTTCAAGGTGTTTTGTACTAGGAGAGCGCCGAGGACTTGTGCGGAAAGTATTGGAGCCTGAGAGAGCGCATAGGTCAAGATGATCGACCGTTCGAAGCTGGTTCGGAACACGCGGAACTCAGATTGGATGAAAGCCGAGAGCGCCTCAATTTTGTTGGAGATGCCCTTCAACACTTCATTGTCATTTGTTCAACCCGGCCTGATCCGCTCTACTCTCCAACAACAGATTGACCCACCATGGCCACGGCCTGCTTTCTCTGCTGCTCCGAAACCGCGAGTTTCCTCTCTACGGTTTCCAGTTTCTCCTTCAGCTCGCGAGCAGCCGAATGAGCTTCGAATTTTTCTGCTCTTGCCGCTTTTTAGCTCTGTCTCCAGTTGAGCGACCTTGTCATTGGTCTTGGAGAGTTCTACTTCAGCAGCTTCGAGCTCCCTATAGACACGCTCCCTGTCGTCCAACTCAGTGGAGAGCTTCAGCACTTCCGAACGTAAGGCTGAGATTTCTTGAAGTTTTACCTTAATACTCGAAAGTTTATCATGAGCTAACTCCACATGTTCGTTCTCCTCAGTCAACTGTATCTCCACAGCTGCTAATTTCACCTTCAACTCTTCTAACTCTTTGGTAGCAGTGGAGAGCTCTTCATCCTTCTTCAGTTTCTCCTCCTTAAGCGCTTTCAACTCTGTGGAAGCAGTTGAAAGCTCTTCACCGACCGTCTTCTTGTCCTCCTCAGCTCTAGAAAGTTGGCTCTCTTCCTCTCCTTTATTTTTGTCTTCAGCTGGGCACACTCACACTCCACTTCGTCGTGAGCGGTTTGAAGAACCGAGACCATTCTGCAAATGCTGTGATAGTGGCTCCAGCTGGTGTTGTTGGGGTGGGAGTGAAGGAGGGAACGAGCTCCTTGACCTTCTTTTCGATGAGCCTCCACACCTCCGGCTCATCGATGAGGTCATTGAAGCATTCCAGTCCGAAGCGGCTAAGGATCGAGGCCTCATCCTCGATCAACGCTTTGGGATCGTTAGCCCGCACCAACTGGGAAACTTTGTAGATGTTGGTGCCGCGGCTTGGGACATACTTCAAGAAGCATGTAATATCCTCCAGTATGGGTGGAGGTAGAGAGAACTCTCCAAAGAATTCCCGAATTTCCTCTTCAGCCCACAGAGCTCCCTGTCAACAGCCTGCACTACCGGACTGATCGCTTTGGGAGTGGGAGGAGCGTCGGCTTCCAACTCCTCATCCACTGATGGACTTGATGCTCCATCATTAAAATTGAGAGCGTCAATCTGTTGTTCGTTTGCATCAGGTGCATTGACCTCCTCTCCTTCATGTGCGGCTTTTGCACCGGCTTCCAGATCCTGACTCAACGTCCTGTCAGAATCTGAAGCATTTGATGAGGAAGCGCTTTCCACATCATCTTCATCTACCAAGCCGTACTTTCCCTTCAGAGAAGGGACTGATTTCTCTGACATCGCGGAGCGCTTTGGCTTCTTGGTGGTCTTCCCACCTTTCTTTTTCTTCTTCTTCTTCTCATCTTCTTTCTTGAGTATAAGCGCTTCGGCTTCTATATATTCGATGTTAGAAGCGGGAGGGGCGACAACTCCAAACTCGTCGCCTAGAAGCGCCTTAGTGAAAAGCACACGAGTGTACTTGCTTTCCACGGGCTATTCTTGAGCCGGCCATGAATGCTCAAGAAATATGGAAATTTTCATTCCATATTTCAACTTCCCAAGGAAGGAAAGCTGCCCCTTATTCATGCCTTCCATCACCTCCTTGACATCTTTGCTTGCCTCTACAAGCTATTTCACAAACCACACTCTCCAGTTGTAAAGCGTCTTGTAGATAGCGGCATCACAGAGCGCCGAAAGAAGACGAATCTTTTGTTCCGTGATGGTGGACCAGCTACTGGTGTGACAAAGTAGGCACTTTGTCACTATGTTTATCATGTTGTCGAAGGGTGGGCGAAGCGACGTCGCCTTCGACTGTTTATGGATGAAGATGGTACGTGGATCTGTCGTGAAGCGCCTGAACTCTTTTTGGATGTCCGGATCTCTAGCAGACTCCGGATCCTCCCTAGAGTTCAGAATAGGGACTGAATCTTCAAATAGAGCATTGAGCTCTAAAATTTCAGTCGATACCGAGCGAACTAGGCCCGATTCGTCGGACTTTCACAGTGAGATTTTGGTGACTAGGGTTTCCGAGTTCAAGTTGGAGAGGAACTCGACAACCCCTACCGGATTGACGTATTTTGGATGCTTGAAGAGAAGATTCTCCAAGCCGGAATTCAGTATTGATCTTTTTATGATTCTGCCGTCAGGTGAGTAGGTCACGATCGACATGAGCTTCTGTGAAAACAAACTCTCCGTAGTGGCTTCTCGGAGAAGATTGCCATTTTGCATTTACCATTTTGACTAGATTTCTAAAAAAGAACGAAGATTTAGTAGAGATAAGTTCCGTAAGTTTTAGAACTTGAAAAATTGCAGAAATGGCGAAAGTGATGAATAATGAAGGTGATGGAATGAAATAGTACTAATATATATACATAGAAGTTAAAGAGAAAGGGGTAGTGGGGTGACGTGTCACAGTGAGTGGCTGTGATAACTTCCTAAAATGGGGTGAGTGGTTAAGATCGTGCTTTGTGATTACTTTAATTGTGCGGTCAGGGAAAAAGTAATTTAAAACGTCCGACGGCCAAGATTAAAAGGTTTTTGGCGGTTCGATAGCGCGCGTGAGATACACGCGCGAGTGAGTCTCGAGTACTGTATTTACATCAGTCCTTGCATTTAATGCAAAGATATCACACACAACATATACTTGATTGATTTCTTACTTTATAGATATATAACCTATAAGTAAATTAATGAGAGATTCATTTCTAGAAAGATTTGAAATTTGGCTGATTACCATGCTTTAAAATTTAGATGAGAGCGTCTAGTTTGGAAAACGTCTGTATCAACACTTTAATATTTTCGGTAAGTCACACACAGGGTTCTTGAAGACGCTTTGCGTTAACTTACTTACTTGAATTTAAAGATGCGAAAGGAAGACTTACCAGTCAGTCAATATTGTAATTGACTGATACCACGCTTTAACGATCCACGTACTCAAATGTTAAAGCGTTATATGAGGAACAGACCATTCACGCTTTGAAAGTGTGAGAGCATCTGTTCTCATCTAGGCGCTTTCTCTCTAAGTAAAAGTGTTTCCCCTTAAAACATAGCTTTTGACTATCTTTAAAGAGAGTGTCAACTCTGTAGGGGAGGCACTTCACTTATAATGAGATAAAATAATACAAAGTCCTTTTCTCTTACTAGGGTAGGTCTATCTCGTGAATTCGATAACATGAGAAATGAGATTACAAAATCCTTAAGGGACCCGGTTGCGAACGAGTGTCTTTATAGATTTCAATAAAGTGATATGAGTTACCTCATGCTTTACTAGGGATGTACCATTTGGGCATGAGATTCACACCATCCATGAAAGAGCTATGAATTCACTTCCTTACTAGGACAAGCTATCTCATATTTTCATGAAGCGAGATTCTCGAGAGTAGACACTAACCTTTGTAGAGTTGTTGGTGCTTCACTTTATTCAAAACAAGTGAGGCTTTCATAATAAGCAGTGGTGAGAGTCTTCAGCACACTTCACTTCTGGTTTTTTATCCACCATGAAAGCTTGTGAAAGTTGAGGTGATAATCATTCAGGCAACTCCATACAATACGTCCCAAACATTACGTACGCGTATGTTAACTTGAAGAGGATCAGCAACTCAACGCTTTCATGTTTCTTTAGCTAAAAGGGTTTGAAGAATTTGGGAGTGGAACATCAAGATTGTGCCAAGCTCTAGACTAAAAAGTTGGACTCTCAAGAGATCCACAAGGTACCACTAGTGCTCCGCTCTGACAAGATGGAACAAGTTTAACGAATACCGTGGCACGAGTAACAACCTTAATCAAGTTAATCCGAGATTAACTCATCAAGGAAGAGCACTCAACCACGCTTTCACATAAAAGTGGACGCGTGTAGAGATCGATGCTCCAAAAGGGAACTCCATCCCTTCGGTTTAATTATCATCCCTTGTAAGGGGAGATAAAGTCTTCTCTTTCACACCACTTGCAAAGACCGGTTCCCCCTTAACCAATTATCCCAATAATCTTTCCCAAAAAGGAAAGCGTGAGAGTAGGTAGGGAACACGATTTACCTTCTCCACCTTTACTCCATCTTCTCCTCACCAGGGTCTAGCAACCCTAGTTCTAGGTACAATTTGTTGAAGCGGGCTTGAGGAAGCGGCTTTGTGAGAATATCCGCTTTCTGATCCTCAGTTGGTAATATCTTGCTTCTCTACATGATCCCAAATAAAATGATGGCGAATTTCAATATGCTTGCATTTTGAATGAAGCACAGGATTGTGGGTGATGGAAATTATGCTTGTGTTGTCACAATAAATTGGAACCTCCGAGCATTCCACTTTATAATCCTTCAACTGCTGCTTTAGCCAAAGGATTTGTGAGCAATAGCTTCCCGCAACCTATATTCTGTTTCGGTGGTAGAAGTAGCAACACTTGTTTGTTTCTTGGAAAACCATGAAACCAACTTGTTGCCAATGAATTGACATGTTCCATTTGTAGATTTCCTATCAACTTTGCATCTACCAAAATCGGCATCGGAGTATCCACTAAGCATGAGATCATCTTCCGCCGGATACCAAAGACCTAAGTTGATGGTCCCTTTAAGGTATCAAAGAATGCGCTTAGCTCCCTCCAGATGGCTTTGCTTTGGATTGCTTTGAAATCTAGCACAGATGCTCACATCAAAAGTGATGTCGGGTCGGCTAGTAGTAAGATAGAGTAGAGAGCCAATCAACATACGATAATCCGTAGCATTGACCGACTTATGATCCAAGTCTGGATCTATCTTGAAGTTTGTGTTCATTGGAATCTTGACGCTTTTGCAATTTTGAACTCCAAACTTAGTGAGCATATCACAAGTATACTTGGCTTGATTGATGATGAAGATTCCTCGACTCGTTTGCTTCACTTGTTATCCCAAAAAGCATGTCATTAGCCCCATCATAGACATCTTGTATTTTCTCTTCATAAAACCCGCGAATTTGTCACTTAGGCTTTGATTTGGAGAGCCAAAGATGATGTCATCGACGTAGATTTGTACCCAAAGCATGTCTTCACCGTCATTGATAGTGAAGAGGGTTTGATCTATCTTTCCTTTTTGAAAGCCGCTTTCAACAAGGAAGTTTGAAAGAGTTTCGTACCACGCTCTAGGAGCCTGCTAAAGGCCATAAACAGCTTTAACAAGCCGGTACACCTGATCACTCTTTTCAAAGCCTGGGGGTTGTTCGACGTACACTTCCTCCTTCAAATCTCCATTGAGGAAGGTACTCTTCACATCCATTTGATACACTTTGAACTTCTTGGATGCGGTGTATGCAAGGAACATCCTAATGGCTTCGACATGAGCTACGGGAGTGAAGGTCTCATCAAAATAGGTGTCTTTCTCCTGGCAATATCCTTGCGCGACCAAGCGAGCTTTGTTGAGAACGACATTGCCACTTTTGTCGATCTTATTCTTGAAGATCCATTTGGTACCAATGACGCTTTGATGAGAAGGTCGATCCACTAGGTACCAAACACCATTCCTTGCGAACTCATTCAGCTCCTCTTCCATGGCAGTTACCCAATTTGAATCGTTTAGAGCGTCCTCCACCGATGAAGGTTCGGCGTTTGCTAGGAAGCAACTAAATAAGCAACTTTCACTGTGGAATAAGGTGTTCCTAGTCTTGACACCTTGACTATGTTCACCCAGAACACCTTCTTGTGGATGATATCTTAACCAAAGTTTCTTTTGATTGAGAGCTTCCACATCATCCGCCTCGGAGCGTGGTGTGTGATCATCACCGTTCCCTTGATCGCAAACCATTGGACTGGATGGAGCTTCCTCACTGTTTGGAACCAATGAGGTCAAAGGATTAGCTATTCCCGAGTTTGGTTCCCCCTTATTGAGAGATAGCTTATTGAGATCCTGCTCCATTGCTTCAACTCTGTCTTCAAGCTCTTCTTCTACTGAAGCGTCCACCAGATCTACTCGCTTCGAGATAAAGCGTGTTATTGGTCTGGAAGAAGCTTCAGGAGTTTTAATTACGCTTCCAGGTCTAGTGTTCATGCTTTCAGCATTTACCTGTACTTGCGGAGTCTTGAAAGTAGCTTCATCAAAAACAACATGGGGTGTTTCTTCCACAACAAGAGTTTGACAATTGTAAACGTGATAAGCTTTGCTTGTAGGAGAATATCTAAGGAATATTCCCGTATCAGCTTTGCTATCAAACGCTCTCAATTGTGTTTTACCGTTGTTATGAATGAAACACTTACAACCAAAAATATATAAATGGGAGAGAGTAGGAATTCTCCCTTTTCACAATTTATATGGGGTTTTGTCGTGGCGTGTGTTGATTAGAGTGCGATTCTGGGTGTAGCAAGCAGTGAAAGTCGCTTCTCCCCAGAATTTCTTTGGTAGTTTGGCATCCGCGAGCATAGAACGTGCAACTTCTTTGATGGTTCTGTTCCAGCGCTCTGCAATGCCATTTTGTTGCGGAGTGCGAGCTCCAGAAGTCTGATGAAAAATTCCATTTTCTATGCTATACGCTTCGATAAATTGATTAAGAAATTAAATTCCTTTCTCGGAGCGTATCTTTACCACAGTCAGCCCTTTCTCCACCGTCAGTTGCTTTAAGAGCTTTAGGAGCTCCCGAAGTGTGTCTTTCTTTTTTAATAGAATTAGTACCCAAGTGTAGCGTGAGAAGTCATCCACGACTACAAGAGTGTACTTTCTTCCACTCAAGGTGACAGGTGTGATAGGACTGAAGAGATCCTATGTAAAGAAGCTCTAGAATTCGGGATGAGACATGTCCCTCGACGCTTTGAAAGGACTTCTTGATTTGCTTACCTTCTTGGCAGGCTTGGCACACTATATTCTTGTTGAAGACTTCATTAGGAATGCCTTGAACAAGACTCTTCTGTGAGATCTTATTCATTATTTTGAAGTTCGGGTGGTTAAGGCGACGATGCCATAACCATCCAACTTCTGAAGTGCTTCTAGCGACGAGACACGCTCTGACTTGGAAGCTGCTCCAGTTAGCTACATACATGTTCTGCTTACGGATTCCTGTAAGAACAACCTGCATAGACTCTTTGTTCTTGACAACACATTGGTTAGAGATAAACTCTACCACAAACCCGTTATCACAGAATTGGGAAATAGAAAGTAAATGATGTTTAAGGCCTTGGACATATGAGACGTTAGGAAGTCTCATATTTCCAATGCTAAATGTACCGTATCCGATGGTGATGCCTTTTGCATCATCACCAAAAATTATGTCTGGACCAGGCTTCTCAACGAACTCGTTGAGGAAAGATCATTCACTCATCATGTGATGTGAACATCTGTTATCTAGGTACCAAATAACTTCTTCCTTCCTCTGGGCTGCGCTTTTCAAGTTTGCCGCCTTGATCTATAAGATCAATAATTTTTAAAGTACCCAATTTGCATTGGGTTCCTTAATGTTAGTGGACTTGGAAACTCGAGTTGGATTCACCGAGGAAGTGATTCCCATCTCGAGATCCTGAACGAAACAAATAGGGCTTTTTTTAACCCTAAGTGTAATCGTGTGTGTAATAGTGAAAGCGATTACGGATCCTTTTTCTCTGAGAGTGAGAAGGAACGCTTTCACCTTGTGTAAATTGATCGATGAGACTTCGATCATGAAAGTTATGTAAAGCGTCGGGGATAAAGCATACTTGAGTCCCTCCATGAGATGTGAAGTTATTCAAGTCAGCTTTACGCTCTTGTTGATGCTTCGGGTTTGTCGCAGAGTGGACACGCTTTGAATTGCATTTACAGCATTTAAGCTCTTTAGTCTTTGACTTATTCGAAGCGTCGGGTGACCTTCAGGCTCTTTGGAAGCTTGCCTTGAAGTTTTAGCCACAAACCCGCCTAACTCATTTCCTTTGCTAGTAGCGTGTTGATCAACTTTGGGGCTTTTCAACGACGCTTCGAAACTAGCATCGGATGAAGCTATGAGAGTAGAACCAAAGCCGATTCCTTTCAAACTTTTTGAGGGTTTGAAAGAACTTTCAATTGTTTCAATGGCTACAGAAGCACTATTGAGATGATCGAGAGTGACTTTGTGTTCCTTGGAAGTGGATATGGTACGTTAGTGGCGTTCAAGAAGATTATCGAACTTAGCCGTCAACTTGAATAGGTCCATTTCTTTGGACTCGAGTGTATTGGCTAATCTGTTGTTCTCTTTTCTGAACCGAACGAGAACTTCCTGCAAGGATTCATGATTCTTGAGCAACTCTAAATAGTCGTCAAAGAGATCACCTTCCAAGCTGAAAGCCTCATCCTCACCGTCACCACATTCACTACCTAATGATAATGGAAGAATACTAGGTTCAGAAATTTTTACCTCCTCTATTTCAACTTCTATGGCCATGCAACCATAATCATATTCCTCATTAGTGAATTGATCTTCATCATGGTCGATGAGCTTTTTGGATTCAATGGGAGCGTCGGCTATGAGAGCGCGACGGCTATCTTCACGATGAGCTTTGACCTCGTCATTTTCCTTGGTTGAGAGCTTCGGGCATTCACTTTTGTAGTGTCCCATTTTGTGGCACTCGAAGCACTCAATGTTGGCTTTATCTCTAGGGATGGCTACAGATTAGTCATTCATCTTCCCATCACGTGGGGTGAAGCGCGAGCTCTGGCCTTGAGATTTGTAGAATCTTTTATACTTGGCAGCAGAGTTGTTATACCCTCTAACCAGATAGAGAGCGTAATCATCCAGTTCTTCTCTCAACATTTTAGCAACATCACTATTGGAAACGTCGGCTTCAGTGGTGGTAGTCTCTACAGCGGCTTTGAAAGACAGACTCTTTGGTTTCGTTGGAAGCTCCTCCTCATCCTTATGAAGCACTTTCTTGACTAGGTTAACCTCGAGCGCTTTAAATTCGGAGAATATCATTTCTGGACATGTCTCGTAGTTCTCTTGATGAGAGGAAGAGTTCTTCATTGTCTGCCATCTTCCAGACAGAGCGCGAACCACATTTTGATTGATCTCTTTGAAGGTGAGATCCTTTCCAAGGGAAGCCACAATTGTGGTAGTTCCCAGAACTCGAGTCTCAAAAGACTCTATGCTCTCGTTGCTCCTCATCGTGAGAGCATCAAACTCCTGCATCAATACAGAGAGTTTGATTTCTTTTATTTTTTCCGTGCCCTGTGAGATTAAGGCAAGAGTTTTCCACATCTCATTCGCCGTTTTGCATTTCATGATTCTTAGAAGATAGGCATTGGAGATGGTTGACTGGATCACGTTGCACGCCATACGATCTAGATTATCAGCTTTGAAATCGTTGGTCATGTACTTATCTCTTAACTTTATGATATAGACATCGGTGGAAGCGCTTTCATTCTTCGTCAACTACGTTGTCGTCAATTCTACGGCTTTCTCCTTTTCTCTGTTCTTCGTGGCACACTTCATAATGATGATGGGTCCTTTTTCTATCACTTCATGCATGCGGTCTTGAAGTGAAGTGAAGCGAGATGGGACTCCACGCGGAAGCTCCACATGGTGTAGCCTTCTATCGATAACTAAGGAAGTTGTGCTGAGGAAGACATGCTTGAAAGAAGTTAGAAACAAATGCAATATGCAGTGAGTGGGGTTTTAATGCAAGATTTTAAGAAGATCGGTTCAGGTAGACCTACTATAACGCTTTCGCGCTATCAGTATTCAGAAACAGAGGTCAATTAGAACCCCTGCTCTGATACCACTTGTTGGTCCCGAAAGTGACTAACACACGTAAAGGGGGGTGAATACGTGTGCTGAGAAGTGTTTAACTTCTCTTTCATTTTTCAGCCTTTTATCAAGTAGACACTTCGAATGCTTAGTGAAGCCTTTCGAAGCTTCTCGCTCGTGTGAGTACGGTGCGGAATGTGGTGTGACTTGAGTTTTTTTCTTGCAATTAAAACTAATTTGTTATTTAAAGCATGTGTGTGTGTATGCAAATAATCAAAGATATAAATAACTTAAAGTAAAGAGACACAAACAATTTATAGTGGTTCGGAGTTCCTTCATTTGGTATCCCTTGTTTTATACTTCCAAGGGGAAGTGATTCAAGGCTAGTAATAAACTTGCACTTGAATCCTCAGAGATTTCACTGGCTCTCGAAAGGCCTTACAACAACAAACTTTGCCACAAAAACTTTACAATCTTACAACTTAATCTAACACAATAGACTTAGTTTTGGGGTTTTTGGATTTTCGTAAATCAGAATCCTTTACAATGAAGATTACTAGTAAAGGAATAAGGATTCTCGAAGCTAGGTTATGGATATATGTGGTTGAACCTAGAAAGAAAGTAGTTGCAATACTCAAGAAAAATTCTTCTTGAGGACACACTAATGTGAAGCACTTCGAAAGAACTAAGGAATGTAAATGATAATTTGCTTGAGTTCTTGCGAGTAGTATGCTCGAATTGTTTCTACGTGCGTTAGTTTTAGTGTGTGCAACTCCTTCTATTTATAGTAAGGAACCCTACTTCCCGTTGAGAGAAAAGAGGTTACGTGTTCCTTAATTTCCGGATAATTCGGCGTGTCAGTCGCTTTTCAAACTGTAGAATTAGGAAAGGATGTCCGCCGCACCTAGGGGTATGGCAGTCTTCACCTAACCTTGACTTTTCGGACTGTAGCCGCATCCGTTGTGCAATAGTGTGTTGACACGTAAGCTTTATGCGGTGATGTGTTAGACATCCGAAAGTTTGAAAGTCAAACTTTTCACACTAGCACTGATTGATGCTTTAAGTACCGCTCTAGATCAGAGACGCTTTGGGTGAGCTGACTTGAGAGCGCTCCGTTTCTACTGAATAGAAGTTTTGCTCTAGGCATCTTTATTTGAAGCGTCTCCATGACGTTGTGTCCAACTTTACTGCGGACGCTTTTACTGTTGGAGTCGTTTCGCTTCCTGACACTTCGCAAACTCTGACTGCTTCATCCTTAGCGCTTCTAGACTAAAACAAAAGCTTCATAACATGCAAGCTTTGCTAAGTAGATCTTGTCTAGTTCATCAAAGAATAATAAGGGAAATATTCTAAAGAGAGTTTTGGAATCGAATCAAAACAAATTGTTTATTAACTTGATTCAAGTTCCCCATTAACATAATATCCCAACAGTTTTAAATTAAAGAATAATTTTTTTTGTTATAAAAATTTGACAATTAAAACTATCTATACATACTAAAAGAATTTAGAAAATTTATTGGCCAATGGGCCACATCAAAATTGATTTTGTGTTTAACAATTAAAAATATTTTTTTCTTTACAAAAATTTATCAATTGTTGTTATCGATACAAGCTAAAAGAATATCAAAATATTTTAGGCGGGCCACCTCAAAATTGAAATGGTGTTAGATAGCTCGAGCCAAAATATTTTATTTTCTTTTTATTTCCTTTCTTTTTTTTCTATTTTGGGAAGTGTAGCAAAAACACCCTCAACATTGAAATATTTTTCTAGGCCATGGTTCGATCGTTTGAACCGTTTAATAATTAAATTAATAAAAATAATAAAAATATATATTGTATATTTATAAATATCAAAAAAATTATGATTTATATAGTATAGGTTCATTAAAAATTTAAGAAACACATGTTAAAATTAATAATATATATATATATATATATATATATATATATATTCATATTATATATATTTATACTCAAAATATATATTTATAATTTTATAAATGAACATAATGTAGTTGATAATGATTCAAAACTGATTGAATAATGATGTATATATTGTAAGCATTAAATAAATAATATTTAGTGATGTGGTGTAGTGGTACAAAACATTGCTTATCATGTGGGAGATCATGAGTTCGAATCCTCCAATTCTCATAATTAAATTTTTAAATTTTATGTAAAATATAAACAGATAATAATAATAATAATAATAATAAATATATTAATATATATAAATAATAATTAATGTGTATAAATATATATATTTTAAATAAATAAGAATGGAGGCCGTAGGAGACGCCACGAAGGCGCGTGGATCGTTGTGGTGCTCCGAATCCGTAACGGAACGTATAATATATATATATATATATATATATATATATATATTAATACCAACTACTCCGGTAATAATTATGGCCCATAAACAAAATTAAAAATATAAAAAGAACTATAATAATAATACAATAACAAAAAAAAGATCAAATCAAAAATAAAGTTAGAAAAAGAAAATGAAATTATTAAAACACTAAACGTCAGCCGTTTTACTACACAACATATTGTACTGTGTTTTGCCCCACAACATTGGATCCTATCCCAAGAAAGAGGGGGGAGAGATACGAGAGATATGAGGAAAACTATAAAAGTAAACTACTAATTTTTATAGTTTTTAACTAGTATAGTGCCCGTCGAAATTCGACGGAGCTAATTTTTCAGTTAAAATTAAAAAATATATTTAATTATTTGTTTCAAAATGATAGTAATACTTTAAAATTTATTTTAAAAAATTCTCAATTCTATATGTTTTTAAAGGGTAAATAAGGGAGCATCTTTCTCGTTTAATATTTTATTTTTCTAATGTAGTGCCTGTTGAAATTCGACGGGTCTAATTTTTTTAGTAAAAATTAAAAATATATTTAATTATTTATTTCAAAATGATAGTACTTTGAAAATTCATTTAAAAAGTATTTGCAATTTTATATGTTATTAAAATGTTAATAGGGGAGCATCTTTCTCTTTTAATTTTCTAGAGTAGCGCCCATCGAAATTCGACGGAATCACTTACAATTTTTAGGTAAATACATAATAATATAATATTATTTTTACATAATAATATTGCGGCAATTTATAAGGGGAAAAATGTGAGCATTTTTTTTTAAAGATGATAAAAAAAATAGGTTAAAAAGAGAGATAATATTTTCTCATGTAGCTATATTCTTTTTTAAATATGAAGTCATTCATTGTTTTATGTAATTTAAAAATCGGATAAAGAGGTGTAATATAATATTCCTCGAATTATTAGAAAAATATGTCAATTAGGTGTAATATTTCTTAGATAGCTGCTCATTTTAAATGTCAAGTTATTTATTTATTTTTAACTCTTTATTACATGGTTATCCTATCGATTCTCTAAAAAAAGTAATATGATTAACTTGCATAAAACACTTGTAAAATCAATTGGGAAAGTTATTATAAGTCCAAACAATCGGAATACAAAAATAGAAAAATACAAAGATACAAGAATAACTCAAGATAGATACAGTAAAACCTCTATAAATTAATTACCTCTCTAAAATAATAAAATCCTCCAATCCCGACTTGGGCCTTTGTAAAAAATCATCAAATTCGATAAGATAATAAGATAATAATTTTTCGGAAAATCCCTTTATAAATATTAAGTCCCATTAAAATTCAAAATTAATAATTCATAAATATTATAATTATAAATATTATGGTAATTTGCTAAAATATGAATCTATTGTTATTTGATTTTTCTTAAAATTTAAATTTAATTGGGTTTCATCAACCCACTATTGTAAATCTTATTGAGTGCATGTGGGATGGCCTCTCTAATACTCACATAATGCTTTATGTATGATCATTCATGGAATTTTACGATATCTTTTAGATGAGAAGATATGGTTGGGTGTTATGAATTGCTTTATTTCCACATTGAGATTAATATAGTACTATACGTTTTATTCATCATGCATGGATATATTTAATTGGCTATAATAGTGATTTGAGTGCGATGAATTAATGTAAACATGTGTATATTTAAGTAATTCCAATAAATTGAAACATGCGTCCATGAATATAATACAGAGTAGTTAATTGTATACAATGAATTGATATTATACATGAATATATTTAATTAGTTACAAAGAATTGGTTGAAGCGTGAATATAATCAATAAAACATATATGCATTCATTTATTTTCAATACATATGTACTGAATTTTAGAATTTAACAGTCTCTTTTAATTAATAAAATATTAATTTATCAATATGTTAATATCTCTCTAAATTAATAAAATTCCGTAGTCCCGAGGTTATTAATTTATAGAGGTTTTACCGTAATATTTCTGAAGTCACTCGTTGCTTACATTAACAAAAAATTAGGTCAGAAAAATATGTCATTTCTCGAGTAGTTCATTTAATTGCAAAGAAGTAGAACTTTTTTTAGCTTGTAATGAATTTAAATGTCAAGAGCCCGTTGATTATCGAAATACAAAGACATATAAATAGAGATAATTTTTTTGAAGTCACTCACTGTTTACATTAAGAAAAAAAATTAGGTCAGAAAAATATGTCATTTCTCAAGTAGTTTCATTTAATTGCAAAGAAGTAGAACCTTTTTTTTAAAGTTATACTCGATTTAAATGTCATGCCTCCCGTTGATTATCGAAATACAAAAATAAGCCAAGAGATATAAAATTTCTGAAGTCACTCGTTGTTTGCATAAACAAAAAGTAATAGATCAAGAAAATATGTTATTTCTAGAGAAATTTAATTGAATTTAAATGTTAAGTCGGCCGTTGTTTAATGTAATTGAAAATACTTCAAGGAGATTTTTCGAGTGGTTGTGCTTGTTATTTATATTAACAAAAAAATTAGGTCAGAAAAATATGTAATTTCTCGAGTAGTTTAATTTAATTGCAAAGATGTAGAACTTAATTTTTTTAAATATTGTAATGAATTTAAATGTCAGGATGAATATAATTTTTTATTTTGAGATTATAGGTAGGCTTGTTAGGATCCATTCTAAAAAATAAAATAAAAAACATCAATCTGAATTTGAAAGAATAGATAAATGAGGTCTAGCATTACTCGGCTAGTTTTACTCACTTTAAATGTCAATCAGCCCGTTGATTATTGTAATACAAAAATAGATTAGGAGAGATGTGATTAGGGGGGGAAAAAACTCAATTAGAGGTATTATTTTTTCGCGTGGTTATATTCATTTTAATGTAAAGCCAACCATTGTTTGATATAAATATTGAATGATAGAATGTCAAACCACCAGTTAATTAGATGATTGTTAAGGAAAGTTGACATTTTCATCATTTTTAATTCATCATAAATCGAAAACGTAATTGCTTTAACTATTATAAAGCATTGGTTTCTGTTGAAGTGTGCAAAATGAGATTATGTATTCATTGCGTGAAAGAGATTTATACAAGTACAGTACATCTATACTAAGCTAACTATTTGATGTGGGAGAAACAAATATATAAGTGTATATAATAAACAGTAGTTCTAATAGGCCCCCTCAAGATGGTGCACCACTGGTGACACCAATCTTGCGCATGAGACGAGCTTGAGAAAGTGGTTTAGTGAGAGCATTGGCCCGTTGATCGGCAGATGAAACATGAGAAACTCGGAGTTGCGACATTTGAACAAGTTCTTAAATGAAGTGATAATCAATGGCTATATGCTTCATCCGAGAGTGAAAGATAGGATTGGAGCAGAGATACGTAGCTCCAATATTGTCACTATAGATGACAGGTGTGGCAGCGAGAGAGATATGCAATTCAGCCAATATTGAGCAAGTCCACTGAAGTTCAGCAGCAGCAGCAACAATAGATCTATACTCAGCTTATGTGGAAGAACGAGCAACAGAACGTTGCTTACGAGAGGCCCATGATATAGGATTTGTACCAAGAAACACAATATAGGCCCCGGTGGATGTGTAATCATCACAGTCCCCAACCCAATCAGCATCAGTAAAATAATGAAGAGAAAGAGGAGAGTCACGACGGATGGTAACACCTAAAGTGCGAGTACCATTCAAGTAACGGAGAAGTCTCTTCACCGCACCCAATGTAACTCAGTCGGAGCGTGCATGAACTGAGAAAGTTTGTTCACTGCAAAGGCTATATCAGGTCATGTGAATAAGAGATATTGAAGACTACCAAGAACCTGTCGATAAGTGGAAGCATCAGCTGATTTAGTGCCATCATTTAGTGTCAGCTTGATTCCTGGAGCTAAAGGAGTCTTAACAGGCTTTGATTCAAGCATGTTGTGCTTGGCCAAGAGATCAGTAATATATTTCCTTTGAAGCAAGATACATGAATCAAAAGACCGAAGCACCTCAACACCGAGAAAGTACTAAAGACCCCTAAGATCTTTAACTGAAAATTGTGTTGTTAAAGCAGTGACAACACGAAGTAAGAATGGATCATTGTTGCCTGTGAGGATAAGATCATCAACATAAATAAGAAAATACGATATCACTCCATCTTGATGATACACGAAGAGACACTCATCAGACTTGGTGTGTGTAAAGCCCATGGATGATAAGAACTGACGAAGAGCATTATACCAAGTGCGAGGAGCTTGTTTCAGGCCATATATAGACTTATGGAGCTTGTAAACATAAGATGGAAAGTTTTTATCACAGAAACCAGGGGGCTATGACATGTAAACCTCATTTGGAAGAGTGCTATGAAGGAATGCATTGTTCACATCAAATTGACGGAGAGGCCAATTTTGAAAAACAATTATGCTTAAGACAAGACGAACTGTAGCTGGTTTTACAACGGGGCTGTATGTCTCAAAATAATCAATACCTTGCCTTTGATGAAAACCTTTGGCGACAAGATGAGCTTTGAACTTTTCAATGGAACCATCAGGCTTACGTTTAATTCGGAACACCCACTTACAACCAATGACATTGTAAGAGGGATCCGGTGGAACTAAATCCCAAGTGTCATTTTGTAGGAGAGCGGTGAATTTAGAAGACATGGCATCTCTCCAACAATTATCTGCTAAGGCTGAGAGATAGTGGTAGGTTCAGTATTAGGGGGAAAAACAGAGGTAAGACAGTACCTCGGATTTGGTTTGTGGATATTATTCTTGGAGCGCGTGACC
Source organism: Mentha longifolia (assembly GCA_001642375.2). Classification (NCBI taxonomy): domain Eukaryota; kingdom Viridiplantae; phylum Streptophyta; class Magnoliopsida; order Lamiales; family Lamiaceae; genus Mentha; species Mentha longifolia. Next base: position 29,285,345 of record CM038112.1, read on the forward strand.
ATAGTGTGGCAAGATATCTCCGTAGGTGGTGGATCAGCACGGGGAGATGTAGTAACCTGTGGCACGGGAGGTGTCGGTTGGATAACTGGAGGTGGCGGGGGAAGTGGGAAAGATGAAAAGTCAGCTGGAGAGACCATAGGTGATGAGGCATGAGTATAGGAGGTAAAGGGAAATTGGTCTTCAACAAACGTAACATGGCGAGAGGTGTACAGTTTGTTGGAAGATAAGTCAAGGCAAAGATAGGCACTTTGTGTCAGAAAATATCCCATAAAGACACAAGGAGAGGATCTATTTTCTAGTTTGTGTGAGGAGTAAGGCCGAAGCCAAGGATAACATAAGCAGCCAAAGATGCGTAGTCGAGTGATGTTCGGAGAAGAATTAAAGAGCTTCTCAAAAGAGGACATGGAGAGATCAACTTTCGGAAGACGATTTATGATGTATGTGGCTGTGGTCATAGCAAAGGGCCAATATGTGAGTGGTACACAAGCATTATGAAGTAGAGCAAGACCGGTATCGACAATAGGTCGATGTATGCGTTCAGAGCAGCCATTATGTTCAGGTGTATGTGGTGGTGTGGTGAGATGGGTTATGCCACTGCTGGCAAGGAAAGGACGAAGAGCAATATATTCTCCCCCATTATCAGTGTAGAGGGTAACAATTCTGGTTTTGAGAAAATTTTCAACCAAGGATTTAAAGGCCACAAAGGTTGACAACACATCAGATTTACGTTTCAGTGGATATAGCCAAACATATTGAGAAAAAATGATCAACAAAGATAACGTAATACTTGAAACCATCAGTAGATAAAACTGGTGATGTCCACAAATCTGAAAATATCAATTCTAAAGGTGCAGATGAAATAAGACTAGACTCATAAAATGGTAATTTGTGACTCTTAATACATTTGCAAGAATCACAAGAAAAATCTAAGGCTTTAATCATGGAAAGGTTGTTGCTAGACAAAACACTATTGAGGACTTTAGAGGAAGGGTGACAAAGTCTGGCATGCCATATGGATAGAGGTTGCTTTGTAGTAGAGAGAGCAGTGGGTTGGTGGTGTTTGACACGAGCCGGCCACAAGTAAAGCCCATTAACGCGCGGGCCGCGTAGGCGAATGTCTCCTGTAAGCCGATCCATCACCTGAAAACTGGAATTTGAAAATATAATGTCAACATTATTATCATGACAAAGGCTGGAAACAGATATTAAGTTTCTAGACATAGTAGGCACATGCAATGCATTAGGGAACTCAAGATAGCTAATATCATGAAAATATAATTGTCCAGTATTAGCAATAACCAAACTTTGACCATCACCTATAACCACACCGTCATTTCCCTCATACGGCGTATGCAATGAGAGATTAGCCAGGTCTGTAGTGATGTGATGCGAGGCACCCGAGTCCAAGATCCATTCTGAAGTGATGGGAGTCGAGTTTGCAGTGTGAGCTAATGGAGAGTTAAATACAGAGCGAGTTCGTGGTGTACCCGTAAGAGGAGTATGAGTGAAGCTGGGACAGCGACGAGCAGAATGACCTTGCTCCCGGCAGGGTTGGCATTTCCCTAGATAGGGACGAGGACCACTTGTTGCTTGTCCTCCAGCAGATTGGTGTGTTGCAGATGTACCACCATTGGAGCGAGGTGTTGAATGAGAGAATGATTGTTGCTGTTTTGATTTGGTGGAGGCGAAGTATGGGCTGCGAGAAGCAGATTGAGTGGCCTGGAATGCAGTTACAGGCTATGGTGAGGTAGTGGGTAAGTGAGCAGCCATTTGTGCTTCCATGCTTAAGAGTTTCTCATGAAGCTCGTCAAAGGTGACTAGTATCGCTCGGGCTTGAATGGCATGGGCGAGCTCCTTGAAAGAGTCATCAAGACCATTGAGAATTTTAATATTTAAATCCTCATAATCTGTGGACACACCAAGTAAAGAGAGTTCATCTACAACTCCCTTTATTTCAAGCATGTAATCTGTGATAGAACGTGACCCCTTAACAAGATTATAGATCTTGTTCTTGAGAGCTAATATTCGGCCACGAGAAGGTTTCCCAAAAGTGTTGGCTAGAGTTTCCCAAGCCAAGCGTGAGGTGGTTGCCTTTGTGATGAGTGAAATCATCGAAGGAGTGAAGCTGCCGATGATAGCGCTGAGTATTAACTGATCCTGACGAATCCATAGAGTGAACGCCGGATTCGGCTGTGTAGCACCATCGATCTCAACGGTGCTAGGAGGGCATGGCTTGGAGCCATCGATGAATCCCAAAAGATCATATCCAGAAAGTAAGGTGCATAGTTGAAACGACCAAGCTGTGTAGTTGGTCGGAGTGAGTTTTAGTGGTGCTTAGGCTGCGATATTGAACACGATTGGTGAGGAGGAGTCTATCGGAGATGTGGTGTTGTTGGTTATCGACATCGTGAATGAAAGATGATGGATGATAAAAGGTGGCGGCGAGGGTTTTTTTGGTGTGAAAGGTTTAACCTAATAATGGAAGTTGGAAGGGTGGCGGCAAGGGTTTCTAGTGTGATAGGGATTTGAACAAAAAAGGCAGAGTGAATTAATTTCGGCAGGTGGAAAGTGTGCGGTAGCAAGGATTGATGGAGGCATTAGCAAAAAAAAAAGGCTCTGGTTACCATGTTGAAGTGTGCAAAAGGAGGTTATGTATTCATTGCGTGAAAGAGATTTATACAAGTACAGTACATCTATACTAAGCTAACTATTTGATGTGGGAGAGACAAATATATAAGTGTATATAATAAACAGTAGTTCTAATAGTTTCTACCTGAGCATATACCATATAATTTAGTCTTATTTGAATTTATTACTATTTTATACGTCAATATTTGGTGTTAGATTTTGATAGAAAATAAAGCTATTTTTTGTGTTTTTATTTCAAGACTAAGATATATTCAATTTGCTTAGTTTAACTTTTAATTTGCTTAGTTTTCATCTTCAACTTTTGTCCCAATATATTCGATCACAATCTAAATTTAGATCGGAGAATAGTAATTTTAATTATGTGGGGTCTTATTTCAATAATTAAAGATATATATCAAATTAAAGATACATATTAATTAGATTAAAATATTGATTAATTAGGCAAAATTATGAGAATTAAGCAAAATAATCAAGAAAAATTGTGGTTGATCGACCTTTATTTTGCTATTATATATATATAGATAGATTTTTTGAATTTCAGATAAATCTTTGTTTTTTAAATTCTTTTCTAATTTTTCTTTTCAGTTTTTCGTTCAAGTATAGATTTATAATTTTAGAATTATTTATAATCAATTAAAATTTAATTTAAAACTTTCAAGAAATGATGTATACATATGAGTGAAAAATGAGGTTAAAGAAATGATGTACTTTATGGTCATTACATAATAAAAATAGTTTGTAAAATCAAAAAAATTAATATCTTATAAGCTCAATTAGCTATCCGCAAAAGTAGAGGTTGAGCAATCCGATAACGTTGTCTAAAGTGTTCTTCATTGCGTTGGATTTTCATAGAAATAGTAGTTGAAGAGAATATCATCTGCACCTTCACGATCACGATGAGTGGTTCGATGTCTTATAACCGAGCCTCCATGTGTAGCCTCAACATAGTTGCTTGCATATACTCAGCATACATCTGGTTGTTGGCATGAATTTACTTAATAATCATTTGTTATATATCTCACTGTCAGATGAGCTTGAGGAATATTTTGATGGAACCAAGTATATATAATTCATATTTTTTGGAATTTTGATAACAAATTTGGTAAAGATGGGTTTAAGTTAAAAATGTTACGTTAACAATATGCAGCCAACTATACTACACTCAAATTATGCATCTACTTTTAATCTCCACCATCCATTTCATCCACCGTACCAATCAACGCTCCATCTCCATCATTCATTCATTCCACTCACCAATCAACTGTTCATCTCCACTATCCATTTCATCCACCAATCAACTCCTTCTCCACCATCCATTCCACCCACTAATCAACACTCCATCTCCACCATCCATTCCATCTACTTCATATTGTATTTATAGGTAACATACCAAAAGTGTAGAACACACACTCAATTTCACTCTTCAACTTCATTTCTTCATATCATATTTTTAGTCAGAATGTCTAATTCACGCTCTTCTAATATTTCAGACTCCAAAGTTATTCACTTGGCGGCTGTATATCTCGATATATCACAAGATGATGCCATATCCAACAATGAAACCAGAGAAGTGTTTTGGAATCACATATTTGAAAGCTACCACGCAACAAGGAGCAAACTAGGAATCAACAATCGTAGCATCAAGCCACTACAATCTCGGATCACTACTATTCTCAAAGACACAAAAAAGTTTAATGGTTGTCTGATACGAGTTGAATCTCTTTGTGTCAGATAACCATTAAACTTTTTTGTGTCTTTGAGAATAGTAGTGATCCGAGTTTGTAGTGACCTGCTGCTACGATCGTTGATTCGTGTTCGCTCCTTGTTGCGTGGTAGCTTTTAAATATGCGATTCCAAAACACTTCTCTAGTTTCATTGTTGGATATGGCATCATCTTGTGAAATATTGAGATATACAGCCACCAAGTGAATAACTTTGGAGTCTGAAAAATTAGACGAGCATGAATTAGACATTCTAACTAAACACGGTATGAAGAAATGAAGTTGAAGAGTGAAATTGAGTGTGTGTTCTACACTTTTGGCATGTTACCTATAAATACAATATGAAGTAGATGGAATGGATGGTGGAGATGGAGTGTTGATTGGTGGGTGGAATGGATGGTGGAAATGTAGTTGATTGGTGGATGGAATGGATGGTGGAGATGGACAGTTAATTGGTGGTGGAATGAATAAACGATGGAGATGGAATGTTGATTGGTGGGTAGAATGAATAGTAGAGATTAAAAGTAGATATATAAATTGAGTGTTCTATAGTTGGCCGCATATTACCTATACATTAACGATAACATATAGTAACATTTTATCAACATAAACCCATCTTCACCAAAATCTGTTATCCAAATTCCAAAAATAAGAATCATAATTTGTTCCATCAAAATATTCTTTCAAGCTCATCCAACGATATTTTTCAGACTATAAATAAAAATAATCACCCCAACGAATACTCTTTTTTTTTTCCTATTATATAAAAAATGCTCAAAAGCTATGAGCATTCCAAAAAATTGCTAGTATTACTTTTGCATAATTCATTTGTTAAAAAAATCTTAAGATGGGATTAAATAAATAAAAATTTATTACATTCAAGTCTTTAAAAAAATAAAAAATAAATAAAAAACATGGATAAGTGTAGACAAATTGTCTGCAGCATTCTACACCAGACCGTCACAGCAAACGGCTCAAAATGCAGTATTTACATTTGAATTCATCCATACCATCTCCTCCAAACACTCACAATCTCTCCTCACGCGCCGGTCAACCAAGAATCACCTCCTCATTCCCGCAGTGTTCTTCGCCGCCGCAAAACATTTTCTCAGAAGCACTTCTTTCACTCCGTACTTCCGCCGAAAACGGTGACCTCAAACTGGGTTCTTCTTTTCACGCCCGAATTCTTAAGCTAGGAATCCAAAGTGATGTGTTTATGGCCAACTCTTTACTGAGTATGTACACAAAACGCGATCAATTAGATGACGCACGAAACCTGTTTGATCAAATGCCTCACAGAACTATCGTGTCGTGGACAGCGATGATGTCAGCTTATCTCCGCAATGGGCTTATCGATGAAGCGATGTTGCTGTTCTCGAGAATGCTGGAGCATCTTAACCCCAACGAGTTTACACTCGCCGTGCTTTTGCAGGCTTGTGCATTGAGAGGCGATGGGAATTTGGTTGAAGCTGTTCATTCTTACGCGATTAGAAGCGGATTTATAATGGATGGTTTCTTGCAGAATTGCTTGCTGGATGCGTATGCTAAATCGAGGATGCAAGAATCTGTAGAAAAGCTTCTGCAGGGACTGTGCAGAAGGGATGTTGTTTCTTGGACTACTGTTGTCTCTGGTTTTGTAAGGAGTGGCGATGCTGAGAGGGCCCTACCGATGTTTTGCAGAATGCATGATGATGGGATTTTGCCTAGTGATATAACAATTCTTACAGTAATACAGGCTTGTTCTGAAATTAAGAAGTACAGAATTATGCAGTGGATTCATGGATTGGTGTTAAAAGGGAATTGGTGCATGAATGATTTAGTATTGAATGCTTTAGTGGAGATGTACTCTACGAATGGGTATTTCACCGAGGCTATGTCGATCTTTTTGTGTTTCTGCTTTAGTTGTGAGGGTCTATATCCTAGTCCAGAAACTATGGCAAACCTACTACAAGGCTGTGGAAGTCGAGGGTCATTAAAGCTAGGAGAAGAGGTTCATGGATACTTGATCAAACAGGGGTTTCTTCCTTGTACGGTTGCTGAAAATTCGCTTATAAACATGTATGCTGAACATGGAGAAATAGATTCTGCATTGCTCCTTTTCAGAGTGATGGCAAAGAGAGACATTGTTTCTTGGAATACGATTATCAAATGCTTCGTGAAGAATGCTCGGCCTTTTGATTCATTGAGACTCCTTACCGAAATTCACAGAGAAGGTTATGTTTCTCCAGATTTTGTCACATTACTCACTTCTCTTGAAGCTTGTTCTGAACTGGCGAGGATTGTAGAAGGTCAAGTTATTCACGGTTACGTCACAAAAACAGGACTACTGAGTGATATTTTCATCCAGAATGCTCTGATAAATATGTATGCAAAGTCAGGAAGGCTAGTTCTGCCGAGAATACTTTTAAAGAAATGCAAGAAACAGACGTCGGTTCTTGGAATTCAATCATCGCAGCGTATGGTATTAACGGAAAAGGGTCCTCTGCTTTGAAGGCGTTTAATGATCTTGAAAGATCAGACACCAAGAAACCAAATGCAATCACATTCACCAACGTTCTTTCAGCGTGTGCTCATGCAGGATTAGTCGAAGAAGGTATTGCCATTTTCTATTCTATGGAGAAGCACTACGGTATAAGTCCAAGCATGGAACACTATGCTTGCATGGTTGATCTTCTGGGAAGAGGAGGAAGAGTGAAAGAAGCGGAAGCCTTCGTTGAGAAGATGCCGATGCCACGTGGCACCGATGTTTGGGGGGCTTTGTTGAGTGCGAGTGTGCTCGTTGGTGACGTGGCAGTAGCTGAGAAAGCAGCAGGAGAATTTGCAGCTTTGGAGCCTTCTAGTAGCATCTGGAGAGTTGCCTTGGCCAATGCATATGCAGCTGCCGGAAAATGGGATAAAGTTGCAGAGATTAGAGCAGAATTGAGAGGTTTAAACAAGTCGAGGAAGGAAGGAGGATGGAGCAGTGTAAATGTTGAAGGATTCGAGTTCAAGTTCTTCGCAGGCGACACAAAACATACAGAGAGTGAGATGATCTATGGAATCATAGGTAGGTTGCAGATTCATATGCGTGAATTGATAATGTAAGATATTAGTGATCAAATTGTTTTGTACATATAAGTAAATATTCCCTTTGTACAGTAATTGAATTTTTATATTTATCTCGTCTTGTAAGAGAATGCTCAAATGTCCACGACCGGTATGATAATATGATATATAAAAAAAGTAGTGTGAATACCCATATAGTCATTCTCATGAGACAAAAGTTTTTTTTTGCCATCAATAAGTAAGTAGTCTAATTTTAGCCATTTTTGACATGTAATGACATTTATACCCTTAATGAAATTTAATTAAAAAAATAAATAAAAACTTAAAGTCTGATCTCTAATTCTTCTCTCTCTTTCTCTTCTCTCCCTTACTCTCTCTCTTTCTGCACGCACCAACATCAGCTGCCACCTTCCGCCGGCCTCCCCCACCGCCGCCACTGAATCTCGCTGCCAGGCGTTGTCGCACCTCACCCCTTCGTTTGTATTCTCCCTCTTTCTCTCTTTCCCTTTCACTCTCTCTATCTCTATCGCTCTGTCCATATATATGTATCGCTATGTCTATCTTTCTATTCAATTTTTGAAATTTGCTGCCTTCATCTTCCTCCACACGCCACTTCCATTCTATGAAGCTTTGGCCACCGGATCGAAGTGCCGCCACCACCATTTGTCGGTGCTGCCGCAATAACAACCTCATCATAATCGTGTTTGTGAGCACGATCACGATTATTTCATTCATATTCGTGATCGTGCACATGAACACAAGCAAAAACGATCGTGAAGTCTGATCGTGCTCACGAACACGCGAACACAAAGAAAACGAGCGTGTTCGTGCACACGAACACGAAAAAAACAAGTGTGTTCGTGCACACGGGTGAAACAAGAGCGTGAAGATTGATTGACAGCGGCAATTGTTGCGGCAGCGATTACAGCAACTGCAGCTGTAGAAAACGAGATAGGCAACGGCGATACGCGTCGGCGGAGCACGTCCGACGGCGGCGGCATGGCAACGACAGTGGGGATCGACGAGATTAGGGAGAGGATGGCCGCGGCTGTTCGATCTCTCGGTTGAAGGAGCGACCACCATGTTTCTCGGTTGGATGAGGAGTTGATTGGTGGCGGCAGCAGCGATGGCGGCTGAAAAGAGGTGGAAGGCGAGAAGAGAGAGAGAGAGAGAGAGAGGATTTTTGGAGTTGCAGGTTGTGGAGGGTGGGGGGCGGCTGACGGAGTAGAGTAGGTTTTTTTTTTTTTTTTTTTAATTAAATTTCAATAAGGGTAAAAAGGTCTTATTATGTGAAAAATGGTTAAAATTAGACTATTATTTTATTATTGACTAAAAAAGAATTTTCTCTTATAATAATGGCTATTTGAGGGTTTGCCTCAAAAAAGTAATCATAAATATATACTGTATATCTTAAAAACTAAATAAACCTTATCAAAACAAAACTAAACTTTACATGAAAAAATTGTCGACGGTACGGTGGAGCGTTTCATAGCCATATATAGATGTTGAACAGTGCGGCCCATATAACATTTTTGTAACTACTATCCGACTGTCTTACATAAACAAAAATACGCATAGTAAAATTAATTTCTAAATTACTTATAACTTCAAGAGGCGGAGGTGGTGGAAGATTATTGTTTTCGATTTCATTCCTTATTTTATTCATTCTATAATATTTTTCATTAACGATAAATGTTACATAAAATTGGCATTTGTATGCGTATTAGTTAGTTAGTGGTTTCAGTTTTACCGATTGATCGAGTACCAAATAACATAATTTCAAATAGTCTTTAATCAAATACATAAAAATAGTTACATTTTAAACTAAACATGACGGACTTGCTAGTAAAATTAAATAACTAGAAAAGATAGCCAAAATGTATGCATGCATCTGCATTAATTCCTTATGATATGCGTGACACACGCAGAAACATAACATATATTGATGAGGAGTGTCAAATTAGCGTAAACCGTTCATCCCATTTTATTTGACAAGTTTTTATTATTTCATATTCACATATATTTAGGTAACGCGTCAAGTTGAACAAGATGGAAGGAGTACTAATTAAGGAGCAATAAAAACTCGAGCATTTTGTCAATCAATCTTTATTCTTCTCCGAAGTCCTTTAATTTTTTACATGATCCAGGAAAAGAAAAACACTATTCAGTCACTTTGTGCAATATATACCTCCCTTTAATTCTTTCTTCCCCCACCATCTCAAAAGTATACATAACAAGTTAAATCCGCCAAAAAAAATTCAGAAATAAAACAAATATAAATAGAAGAGGAAAAACGATTGCGCATGCATGGGAGAATGAATCAACGTTTGAGATCCAGTTAGAGAGATGAAGGAAAAGAAGACATCATCGTATTCACATTCGAGGGTGTCGGAATAATCTCCTCTCCACCAACCTGGCCTTGATCTTCAGCTTGATCCCAAAAGAAATAGTTAGGGCACTGATGCATATCATTAACCCATTCATTCATCTCATTCCTCTGCATGCAATCAATCCCTCCTCCCACGTTGATACCACAGTTTTGCACTTCCACCGGTACCATCATGTTCTCTATCAGTGGCGTCAATGACGTCATCATGGGGCTCGCGTACTGTGCAATTTCTGCCGAATGGACTTGCTCGTGGTGCCGGTGCACCTGCTGCTGCCACGTGTCATGGACATTTTCTTGAAAGATCTGGTCTATTCTAGAAGGGCCTTCTAAGGTAGGGTTTATTTCGAACATAAATGAGGAGGTTGGTAGAGGGAATAAAGTTTCTTGATGAAGGCTTGATTTTGTGGAGAAATCTTGGTTGAATAAGTCTAGATGTTGGTTCTTTGCGTACATGAATTGAGGGTTTTGTTCGGATTTTTGAGTTGGGGTTGTCGAAGAAGACGAGGGTTTTCGTATTTTCTTCTTGATCCATGAATTCCAGTAGTTCTTGATCTCGTTGTCTGTTCTTCCCGGCAAGTGGCTTGCAATATGTGCCCATCTGCGAGGAATTAAAATATGCTTATATTCTTAAAATTTAATGTCATATTCCTACATCTTTGTAAATAAAATGAAGATGTGCAATGTACGTGAGCCTGAGGTTAACTACTATTTTTAGGTCTAATGGAGTGCTTTTGAAGCTTATATTTGATAGGAAAATATTTGACTTCCGACATGTGCAAAAGAAGGCATTTTTTTTTGGCAATAATTTATTTCACACTTTACTGTTAAAACGTATCATTCCTTATATATTAATGGCAACTTTGGACTAAATAAACGCCTGATTTTGTCTTTTTAACGTCCTCCAAAATGCAAGTGATAGCTACCATATAACTTACATGTACGTTCACATGCGCTATCACACATATGTATATATATATATATATATATATATATATATTTATGATCGTATTTTACAAAACTGTACGCTAACTACATACTCATTCATACATAAATGTACGTGAGGTTTTGCTGCTACATTATTAATTATAACTCTATCATTAAAGCAAGAAATAAATAAATAAAATTGAAGAAAAATAAATAATAAAACCTGTTGCCTACAGCCCCATGAAGGCTGATAATGAGTTTCTCCTCTTCCGGTGTAAACCTCCCTCTTCTAATATCAGGTCTCAAATAATTAATCCATCTCAAACGGCAACTCTTCCCACATCTCTGAAGCCCTAATAAACACAACCAAACACCAACAATTAAAATGTTGCATACAAGAAAACAAATCAAAACCTAATAATTTAAAAAAAAAAAAAAAAAAAAAAAAACAAGAAAAAAAAGAAACCTGCTTTCTCGGGAACCTCGCTCCAGCAGCCGTAGCCGTGGGTGGTGATGTAGCGTATGAGCTTCTCGTCCTCCTCCGGCGACCACAGCCCCCTCTTCACCTTTTGCTGGTTGCAGCAAGAGTGGTGCCCCATCTATTTTATTTTAATTATTGTTTGCAAGGAAAAAGAAAAAAAAAATAAACGGTGTAATAATATGTGGGATTTGAATGAGGTAAAGAAGAATGTAGTGCGGTTGTGATGCCTATTAATATGTTGGGACAGAAAAAGGATCCGACAGCAGCATTCGGGTGGGCCCGGGTCCGGCCCCATAATTGTTTCCATCTAACCATGAAATGACGTTTGATCAACCCTAGCTACTGCAGTAGAATAGAGAGGAGTTTGTACGTACGTACTCATGTTGTGGAAGGGAGGGGAGTATAACGTAACAAACATAATTCATTCGAGACTATTAACTGTCGTTGCCGGTTGGTTCCGAGACTTTCCGCAGCCTCTTTATATCGCGTCTTTTGTTCATTATTACTTTTTTTCTTTTTTTTTTTCCAATTATTAATAATAAATCTTTCCTTTTCTTCAAGGGAGTGTGTTTGAAGATTTTAAAATGGAAATGCTTTCTTGATTGTTCTGATTTTTATTTTTTTTTGTTCTTCCCTTATTTTTAGGCCATGTAACTGCATATCTACGTTCTATTCTAGATTATGTTTTGGTGTACATTATAAGATAGTAGTATTATGTAATGTTCCCTCAGTTCCCCAAATTTATGCCCCGATTTGACTGGCACGTACGAATTTTTAAGTAGGAATGAAATTTATTTCTATTGTTTATTGTGAGTCGAAATTGAATCCCACATATTATGAGTAGAGGTTGGGTCCTGTGAGTAATAAAGTTAGTAAATACATAGTGTAGTAAAAATATGAAAGAATACTATTGTCGTAGGTTCATTTCCATAAATAGAGAGTGTATGAATTTGAGGACGAATCGAAATGAAATTAAGTGCATAGATTTGGGTGATAAAGGGAGTATTAGATGTGATCCACATCCTATCTTAGGTACAATTAATGTGTGTACCCTCTGATGTGGTTTTAACACATAGTTTTTTTAATAGCATTTTATTTTATAGTAAAATTTAATTTTTAGACTACATATATATGTGGTATATTATTTATGTGACACATTAATCTTGTCCACTATAAGTAAAGAGGAATTCTTTGTACTAATATTGTACTAGTATGCTACAAAATACATATAATAATCAACATTTTTTTTTGTGTTAGCTACGAAATTTGCAAGCGCATGAGTTTGTGGGACAAATATGTTAATTACGGGCGGTCATAAAAGGAGAAAATATGTATTAAAACTTAGGCAAAATACATGTATAACTCCACGTACTTTTACTACGCAGTCTCGGCTAGTTTCATCAAATCCTCTACAATTTTTTATTTTAATAAATTTTTGTACTTTTATTTTTTAATTTTATCGAATCCTTATTAAAGGGTTCCTTTAGTTTAATTCCATATCATCATTTATATAATTAAAATCATTTTCCACATCGTATCCCCTTCTTAATTTGATATAAACATTATGCAAAATAGGAAATAAAAAATGAAATTTTGTACGTGTGTTGGCCTAATAGTAGCGTGAAACCAAAGGTTTCGGGTTTGAATCCTCCGTGAAATTACTTAAATTTCAGTTAATTATATTCAAAAGAAATATAATAAATAAATAAATCAATCCGTAATACCATACTCTTTCAGAAGAAAAAAAAAATTAAAACACTAGAAAATTCATGTTGAGAACGTGGATAATCTTTGTCGGCATAGAAGAACATTTTTTTGTTATAGAAATTAGGGTTAGAGGTATTTTGTATACCAGTATAGGTTTTATATGGCGAGTTTTTAATCAGGATTATCTAACAATTACGTCAAATCTGATTGTCCTATGTATTTCTTCAATTCTCAAAATGTTAGATTCTGCTATGCATTTCATCAAGCATTTAGATCGCATTAATAAAGGTAGAGATGAACTGGATCATCATCTCTCCAATCAAGATCCATAGCGGAATCGGCTCCCCACTTGTTAAGAGTCATTAAAACAGATAATACCTACCTTCATTAATCATCAAATTAAAGCATCTCTTTTAGCAATCTCCCTATTTTTCAGAAAAAATCAAAATAAATTGAATTTTAATGGCCCCTTCTAGTTGTACACATATTTCGTCTTCAAGCTTCTACAATTCTTGCGTGAAATTTTGAATTTTTTAATGTTGAATATCTTTTCTTTTTTCAATTTGTGAAAGTCAATTAAATAAGAATTTGATAAAAATAAAAAATAAAAAGAAAATACAAGGATTTTTAAAACAAAAAACTTTGGAGATCTATTGAAATAAAAGTAAAAAAGTAAGGCAGCTTTCGGGAAAAAAAAATAATAAGAAGGTGGCTATTATATTCGCCAGAAATATTTTAAAATCTTTCTTTTAGTATTTCTTCCTAGTCCAAACATTTAGAATGTCCATGTTGAACTCTCTACTAGGTTATACTATGACATTAAATATTAAATATTAACCTAGGCCAAATGATGGAAGTTATGTCTCATTATGAATTATGTAACATGTGTTGTACTTTTAGGCGAGTAGTAGAATTAATATATGTTCATTACAATCTTTAAAATAACATATATAGTACTATTTAGTATACAAATTTGTGCTGTCAAAGGTTAAGTTTTTATTATGACCTGATTATTGAGTTCACATTATTTAAGGTTGACATAGCTATACATTGAGTTGTTTAATAATATAATGAGGTAACTCAAATTTTGTAAGAAGTAGATATATACTATACATTGAGTTTTGGAAAATATGGGTTGGATGGAGGATTAGTTAACTTGAGGTTGTCTTGCTCAAATAAAGAAGAATCAACATGGCGTACTAGACTCATTTCTTATCCGTATCTGCGTGTTCTTTAATTAGGACGAGAGAGAGAGATAGATAGATAGAGTTTATCTCATCTCTTGATGGGTCCTAAAACTCTCGGTAATTATTAATTGGCTAGAATGATGACAAAATTTTCAATTTTTTATTATAATGATAAATATATATTTATTTTTATTTTTGTATTTTCTTGTAATTATATTTTAATTTTAATGACAAACCGCAACTCAGTTGTTAAGATGTATTCCTACCGAGTAATAAGCTAGGGATTCGAATCACTCAGGATTCATGCATATGATTGTGTATATATTTATTGTATTAAAGAAAATTATATTCTTAACATTTTGTATTGTATTTATTAAACATTCATCTGAAACATATCATTCTATTAGTTCGATTTGGTACTACGTACATTATACTCCTTCGGTCCACGAAAAATGTAAGCATTTTGTCATTTCCAGCCGTCCACAAAAAACGTGGATATTTCTATTTTTAACTGTGGACTACATATCCTTAAATCCTTTTCATACTCAAAAGTCAATTAAAATACATTATAATATTCATTTTATTTTACTATTCTCTACTTTATATCATAAAATATTATGTTGGACCACTCCGTCCACATTTTTCGTGGACGGACAGAGTAATATATGATGGATACTGGAGCTAGCATTTCTATACACTACGTACCCTTCAATTAAAATCATATTTAATTGAACGTTATACCTCAATCCAAAGGTTTAGATCATTTTTGAAGCATGGAAAATTAACAACGACCCAATTACCACTTAATTCTAAATTAGAATTACAAAATTTATAATCTCTTAAACTGAGGGGCCACTTGCATATGAAGGTTAAATGTGGCAAGATTCGGATGAAGGATTATCTGAAGCAGGCCGGTATACCACTTATACCCATGCCCTTTATTCTGCAGCCGATATTATGTTTTGCCCAAAATTAATTTTCTCAGTCGTCCGTCCAATTATAATTGTGTTCATAACTCCTCTACTATTCACACATCATTAATCTCCATTTTCCCTTCTCAGCTACAAACATCATTCATATATTCATATATATCATTAATTGCAATACTTTAAGGGTGTGTTTTCTATGATGAAAAATTATCATGGAAAAAGAGAACAATCATCCTTTAAATTTTCCACATTTTCCCACCTTCTACTCTTTTTTCCCCTTCCTTTTCACTCTAATGGAAGGAAAATATTTTCACTCCAATATTGGTGGGATAATATTTTCCATTGAAGAAAGAGTAAAAATTTTCATCATAGATAAGGAGGTGGGAAAAGGTGGGAAATTTAAAGGATGATTGTTCACTTTTCTCTCATTTTCCCATGATAATTTTTCATAATAGAGAACCTATAATGCACGGATTCTTCTAAAAAATATTCATTGCAGTATCGGATATGCGGAAGATACAGGTGCGGGTGCGATTTGCATGGGATACGCATGGGATTCGCCACCTGGCGAATCCTAACAAAAAAAAAATAAAATTAGGATACACGTATCTGGTAAGAATCCGGTGCGTTTAGTATATTTTTGGGTTTTTTTTAAAATAATTTTATATTTTGGGTTTTTTTATACTTTTTTATATGTATTGTCCTAAAATTTAAATTCACTGCAAAATCAATATAGTATTTAATTTATGGGGTTTAATTAAAATCTTCATTTTAATTGAGTAGTACTCCCTCCGTATACTTCGAAGTGGCTACTTTCTTTTCGGCACAATTTTTAAGAAATGACTTATTGGTGGTGCCACCTCTTTTAATGAATGTAGATTAAGACTAATTGTATAGGTTTGAATTTCCTACCAAAATTTAAATTTAAATTTTAATATTTAATTTCTACCACAATAAATATTCAAAACAATATTAAGTTTCATGAACAATTAAATAATGCAATATGCAAAATGATGAAAGGAAGGAATAATAAAAAGCAAAAAAAAAAAAATTACCGCGAATTTCAGAATGAGGCGGAGAGGCTCAGTAGGAGAAGACGAAGTATGGTTAGTGGATTAGGGTTAGGTTAGATGGGGATAATATATTTTTTAATTGGGCTAATTTAATAATATTGAGCCTAAAAAGGAAAGTGGCCACTTCAGAGTGAACGTCCCAAAATGGAAACGTGGCCACCTCGAAGAATACGGAGGGAGTATTTAATTTATGAATTTTATTTTTATAAAATGGGTGATATATATAATAAAATATAAATATATAGATATATCCTCGACGAATCGCACCCTAAAATTTTTAAAAATCTTTATCCGCGTATCCGAATCGTATTGCCCCCGCACCCACACTCCCGCACCCATGCAACATAGTAGAGAACACACCCTATAAGTTAAGTACTCCAATTTTCCCATTTCATTTGGGTCATCACTTGAATATATCTCCATTTTTCTTTCTCAAATACAGCCATCATTCATATATTCATATGCATATATCATTAATTTCAATACTCTATAAGTTAAGTATTCTCTTTTTCCCATTTCATTAATTTGGCTCATTACTCGAATATAAGTTAAGTATTCCCTTTTTCCCATTTTATTAATTTGGCTCATTACTCGAATATATGATGTATAAGATAATAAAATAGGATATAGGTAGTACGTAATAATTAATTTTAACTTACCACATAGCGAAGAAATCAAATATATAAATATATTGTTATCATGAGCTAACTAGGAGCCAATCTGAACCAATTATGATCTATTGTTGTTAAGAAAATAAGCCGAAAATAAGAAGTATTGTATACATAAATAAGCATTCATATTATGTACACGAAATTTAAAAACTTGGTTTTTAGGTTAATTCACAAGAATAAGTTGATCAAACACTATTTCAGATACTTAGAATTTAAGGTATTCATGTCTTAGACTTTACTATTGTTTATCTATACCCTATTATAAAAGTGTCTTGTTTTACAAAATTTGATTTGCCTATTATATCCCTATCATATATCTATTCTAAGGTCATTATGGTAATTTAATATTGTACAATAAACTTAATAAATACTTTTAACATAATAACTAGATTTGTAGTATAGTCCTATGATAACTCTTACTCCTTCAAAGATATTATGATGATGTCATATAAAACCAATACCACCTTTTGTATATGTAGTTGGGTCAAATTTATTTATCAATTAAATAATGATTGACAAAATTAAAGTTAATTGATATATGTACCTTATCTGTACTTTATGAAACTAAAACCAACAAATTTAACATTGAATGGATTCGAATTTTCACTCAATGTATGCATATCTCCCCATTGTATATATATTTATATTTTAATCTATTGTAAAATTTATATTTCGACTTTGAAATTCATAGCAAAGTTAATATTATAATTCGTTTTATATAATTTAAAAAAATATATTTTGCTTCGGCTAATTATTTGCTCAACAAAAATGGCATTTTAAGTTAGGTTAGGCTAGAGTTTTGCTGCCCAATTAATTTTTATCAGAATCGGACGAGCTTTGCCCCAAAACAATCAATTTCTTTAATACAAGAAACTAAAGTAAAATGATTCCTAAAAGTTAAAATCTATGTGATTGTGATATTGAAGAACAATTTAGTATATGTATTATGGCATATAACTAAAAACTCAATTGTGTTAGAAAATAGATATATCATGAAATTTTTCAAAACAAAAACATTAAATTTAGTGCGAAAAATAATAAAATTAAATAACATAAAAATATTTGTAAATGAAACATTAATCACTACGAGGCATATGTATATTAATTTCTAACTTTCATATTTTTTTTGTCATAGTAATTATTTGAGTATTTAATTCAATTTAACACGGTGTTTTTTTTGTTAACTTGAGAATATAGGAGAAATGTCTTTATTGTTTTTGCATTAGAAATTCAATAAAGGAGTTATAGTTTGCAATAAAACTAAGAACTAGATTCTTAAGAGGTATTTTATGATAATATTACTCCATTTCACTTTCAAAGTAATAATAACTATACCAATTGTTACTTGAAGCCATATTGTAACAACTAGATTTATGAAATAGATATGTTTTATTAATTCACTGAAACTATATGTGATAGGAGCAATTTTTCTATACTGTAATTCACTATAATTCATTGGGGTTGAATGATCACTATCACTACCATGTAAAATTTTGAGGGACTAAACATAACACAAAATATGTCATAAAATCTCGCTTCATTTTTTGTCTACTCATTAAGTTACTTGCTAAAATGTTATTTAAGTCCATATCATCAACAAGTTATATAATATAATAACTTTGATATACATTACTAATTATAATAAATTATTCGAATTAAACAAGAGGTTATACGTGCAACGGACGTAATCTCTGCTAGTATTAGAAAACGTGTTCAGTTTGGGAACTTTTTTTATTCTTCATCATATTTTGGGCCATTTACAAAGAAATCAATACATGGCAGATTAAAACTGCAATTCGTGAATTTAACAAATCAGATATGAGAATAAGGCAAAATACAAATTTGCATATAATTAAATAGATTTTCATGTGCATGATATTTGATTATTTGGAATGGATATAACCTCATTGTGACGATAATATAAATCACACTATCTCATTGCACATTGTAAATCATACTAAATATCTATCTTTCCACCATATATATATATATATATACATATATATATATATATATTATAGATATGATTGAGGAAAATGATATCTTTCAACTTGTTTTCTGTCGGCAGTGTGAAAAAATGCATAAACAATATCATGTGGAACTTTGCTGCTACTTAACTTATACGTTTACTCTCACTATATATTAATTTAAACCCTAACATGTAAATAGAAAAATAATCATGTGCTACATGCATCCGTACGTAGACTAATATAAATATCATGTCTGCGTACAAAGCGGGAGAGAGAGATAGGGAGAGAGAGAGGGATGAAAAGGATGTTGAATTGATGGTAATCATCCACCATACTGATTTTGAAAAATGTGAGGAGTTTTGCTTGGGTGGAACAGAAGCTGAATTTGGAAGTAAAAGGCGAAATGATTCTCAAAAAGGATGGCTGTGGGGATGAAAAAAAGGAATGATGAATCTTAGCTTTAAGGGGGGGCAAATGCTATTAGAGCAAATATTTTGAAGGGGGTGGGTCCCACACCATATATAATTAAGAGTTAAAATGAAATAGGGACTTGGCCTCTTAAAGTAATATTGTTTGGTTAACCTAATAACTCATTTGATAGAAGGTTCTACCTTAAGCTTTTTTCAATTATTTAATTAATTGTGGTCCTCCCTCCTTTCAACTCATACTACATTTTGATTTTTACATCTTGGTCAATTGCGCCCCCACTAATAATTATGTGTGGCCCCCATCTCCCATCATTAAATTTATTTTTTGCTCGATTCTGTATACGATTCTTATGCTCTCTAGTTTTTTTTATTTTTTATTATTTTTTTATTTTTTATTATCAGACAAACACAACACCTTCACGCACACACGCACTCGAGATTACTCGAACTCACAACCTCTTAGTTGGAGGGAAAACGTCTTACCAACTGAGTTGCGCTTCGTTGTTCTGATGCTCTCTAATTAAGTATATATATAAGGAGTATGTATAGAGATAATTTGATAAAAGGAGAGATTTATCTTGATGAACGAGATAGAGAATTTGTGTCTTTTGCTCTTACTAAGTGGGGGATACTAATCACTTTTTGTGTGCTTGCAATTAGAGGCCAAACTAGAAAAATTGCTCAATGCGGGCTGAGTATTTTGAATTTTTAAATCCGACACAATACTCTTAAAATTCAACTTATTAATAGGGGCTTTAGTATAGAATTTCATAAATAATGTCGATAATTTTATAAATTTTCAAGTTAAAAAATGAAAAAGAAAATATTTCTAAGCGCTTAAGCCCCCTGTAGCAAGCACTTAGATATGCCACTTCTTGCAATGTGTCTTATGATATTTGGGGAATGTGTGTTGGTTGGCTAGAGTCTTCAGTGGTGGGTTCCAATATTCTTAGAAGCCATTTTGTTCAATTTTGTTAATTTTCAAAGAGGAAAGACTAAGAGGAAGCTTATGAATATTATTTGGCAATGTGTCTATTAGAGCATTTGGAAAGTTAGAAATAATGCTATATTTAAAGGGACTAAGATAGATGTGGATAATATTTTAGATATGATCAAGTTTAGATCTTAGAAGTTGATTCGAGTCTTTTTCTCTTCGTTTGGTGGGGTTTCTTTCATGATTGATGCTCTAGTCTATTCTTATGCCCCGTTGATTTTGACATGAGACGGGCTTCGTTTTCTTGTAATCTTTTATAACGTTTTGGTTGGACTTGTGTAAGGATTTCGAATACCCTTGTGCTTAAATGAATATTAATTTTTTTTTAATTTTCAAAAAAAAAATCTATGTATGTATAGATTTGTGCTTAAAGTTTATGAAATTTAAATTAAACCTCATTTTATGGTACTAGAAAATGTAACGTGCGTTGCACGTATTACTTTTATTTTAATTTGATTATTTCATATTTTCAATTTACTTGAACTGATAGATCATTGAAAACTTAAATGATGTCTCATCTATAAATGTAACAACTTAATTACATTATTACAACAATATCCGATCCGAGTATACCGACTTATATGAAATTCGTGGCAAATATTATCCGAGTTTCATTTGATGTAGTAGCATATGAATCTCTCTTCGTTATCATTTTGTGACAACAATGCATACCCAACAAACTATAAAAAATACAATATTTCATACATAAATTATTAAACTATAAATAACTAACATATCATATACATGTAATACAAGGGTTTTTAATTATTTTTTTTAATCTATTTAAAGGTGAGAGACTTGAGTTCACTCCACGCCCCCTTCATCCAAGAAAATAAAATAACCAACATTATCTATACTTTAATTAATGATAAAACATGCAGGTTTCATAAGTCTTTGCTCTTTCTGTTCACTATGATATTCATTTATCACCCATAAAAATAATCTGAAAATGAACTTTTTGATTTTAGAAAATACTAATCATGTAAATTATCTTATTCTGTAAGAAACTCAAAATAATTATGAGATCAATAATAAATTAAAAAAAAAAAAGAAAAAAGATTAAGGCCACAACGTACTCTCCATATCAATGGCATAGACATACTATCTATTTTCTCCAACCTCAAATTAAATAAGACCAACGTACTCTCCATATCAATGGCATATACATACTATCTATTCCGTCTAACCTCAAATTAAATAAGACCACTAATTAATCATTGTTTGACTGTATCAGCAACATCACTATATGTCATCACATTAACTAAAATAATGTCAAAAAAAATGTACATGTGAATTAATTACTATTTTGTATTCAATTTCAACCCTCAAAATCACCTAGTGATGATAGTGGTCATCTCTTAACCTTAAAAATTAACAAAAACTAATCTAAGCAACTTTATAGTAGAAAAACACATACTATTATTTTTCAACTACAAGGTGGTACATGAAAAAATGCTCCGACATGATATAATCCAATACGAATCTTCTAACTCATAAAGTTAATCATCGTATTAACTGTAATATGATAGAAAATCAAAATTCTAATCTAGATATATCATTTTAGTCCATGTTTTTGTTCATTTTCAATAGGGTTGTCTTAGTTTACTTTTTCTTCTTCAGTAGTAAGAAACTTAAAAAAACCATATTTAAAGAAACCATCAAATTATATAAGTGTATAAATTTAGTTAATTGTGTGGGTGTGAAAATTATAGGTAATGTTTTATTTTCAGTTACTTCAAATGATAATGTATGCAATCATTTCTATAGAAATCACGAAACATGTCATGAGTACGACACGATTTTAATTTATCAACTCTAACCAAATTTCTATTTAGGAGATCTTTCAAGTTATATTCAGCAATTTCCTCCATGCTAATACCCTCATTGGGCTATATTAATCCCTCAAAAAAATTCTGAATTGATATTAATTAGCCTCTAAATGCATGTAGCAATCTCTTAATACATCTAGCAAAAAAATTATGTGCATCGCACATAAAAATAATATTATAGTTATATTTAATATTTTTAGTATAATTTTAAATTAATATTAGAAATATTTTTTAATAATATATGTTAAAATCATTTATGTATTTCAAAAGTATCTAGTTTCAACTCATTGCAAAATGAACTCAAACACTCTTATGTTATAATACAAAACTACTCAAATAAGCGGCGAAGATCTTTTGAGCATATGTGCATTTGATTAAATAGTAACAATTAGTTAACTATAAAATTTTTAGAAATTATTTACTTATGTGAATTAAGTTGAAATAGTTTATTTATGTGATCAAACTTAAATAAGAAAAAATGACTTAAGTTTGATTTGTTTTTAATTTCTTATATGTAGAAGGATTACTGGCTTTCCAGAAATCTATCTTTTTCTTTAACAACAAAATTATTTTATTTTTGGAGTGATAAATAATTATATTGTACCCTCTCTTTCACTCTTGTGTTTTTCTTCTTCTTCTTGCTGACAAATGCTTATTTGTATGTGGACAAAGAACTTTAGTGATACATCATTATAAAATATAAAAAAATAAAAACTGTATTGAAGTTTTTATAAATATAATATTTCTTCCATCTTTTATTTTTTAACACTAATAGTATATCAGGACGTCCTTCATTTATTGACACTTTTTATTTGGGACGTAGGCCCCACACCACATACACTTTAACACTTTAAGGCCACGTTTGGTATACAATGCTAGTAATGCCTACATTAATAATAGCAAGAGTAATAATAGAGCTTAAGCTTAGATAACTAGTTTTTGAAGAGTGTTTGGTAGCATATATCACTCTATTATAATTTATATAATTACTGAAATAATCTTACCCTTCTTGCCAATTAACTTCTCAAATATAGGTTGTTTAAACCCTCATAAATAAAATATGCCCATTGAGAACCAGACGAGAAGTGATCAAGTAGAAAACATTATCAAGAACCATGGACATTGCTGTGGGTCAGGCGAATAGCACTCATTTCAGAAAACTTGATGGAGAAAATCTGAAATTAGAACTCTTGATTTCTGAGTTAGTGATTCGATTTTTGAGAAATTCGGGAGAGGGAGTGTTTTCGTAGAAAAGAGAAAAGGAAGGCGGCGGCTAGAGGTTGGCTTCCGGAATTGACGACCTGTAGACGTGGCAGAGCGCTGCCGCGACGGACCTGTAGACGCGCTGGAGGAGGCGAACGCCACATTCACCGACGAAATCAAGTTGTTGATGAAGAACTCGACGGAGTTTGCAAGCAACAGCTTGGCCATCGTGACCAAGATCATTGCTGCCATTGGGGATTTTAAGATTCCGGCTCATAGGCGGCTGCTGGCGGAGGGATTCCAGGTGTGGGTGACGGCCGGGAACAAGCGGCCTTCTCCAGGAGATCCGTCCGACGCCGAACGTGACGGTGGCGGTGGACGGTAGCGGAAACGTGAAGAGTGTGGCGGTGGCGGTGGCGGTGGCCATTGTTCCAAAGAAGAGCTTGGAGAGGTTTGTGATGTGCGTGAAGGTCGGAGAAGACGTGGAAGAAAATTGGAGATGAAAAGAAGGGAGAGAGAAAAGTGGGGTGGGGTTGCCATTTTTAGGGATAAAAGTGGAATCCTGATTTTAATGTACAACCTCTGTTAGTTAAATGGGGGGTGGGGAGATATAATTAATAGAGACAAAACAGTGTTTAAGAGCGGGCCATAGGTGTAGTAGAGGGCCGGCTACTTAAATAATAGAACCTACCAAACACTATATAAGCCCATATTATTATACAATATGGGCTTTACATACCTTACCAAACAAGCCCTAACATATCACTTTAACAATACTATTAAAAATATTAGATGTACTCACAATTATTTCACTTTAACACTTTAATTTACTAACATATCATCAAAACACATAAAATTCCGTCATCATTTTAGGCCAAAAAATAGAGGAAGGAGGGAATACGTTATATTGCAATAGTATTTTAAAATCATCTTGGCTGCATAAATATTCAAAAAGTTAGTATGAGATTTTTCATGATAGTTAATAAAAGAGTTGCCATCTATAAAATATAGTATTAAATTGGGTCAATTTTTTTAGAATAAAATTAGGTGCGTAGATCTAGATTGATTTTAGGAAAATTTGTTATTTTGGATTTTTAATTTCATAATTAGTATATAACATTGCACTATTACCTTGATTTTTTAAAAATAAATATTAGGGATATAATAAAACAAATATTGCGCAAGGTATGGATATTCCGCAAGAATTGTTATTAAATCTTAAAAGCTACGGGCATATAGGTAATTATTATTGTAATTAAATAAAGAATTATAGTTAGGCATTACCGTAATTATTCAATATGTATTAGGGTTATAATAGACAATCTACATTAAGTACTCAAGGCTCTTTTTATATAAGTATAGATATAGATAATTTTGTTGTCTATTTTCAGTGTTGCCTATCTTTGAAATTTGTATTCATTGTTGATGTTGATAAATCGTCAATAATATTGTAAGATATAACTATGGATGAAAATTTTAATATTCCCTTAAGAAAAGCTAAAATTGGAATCTTATGTCAAAACATCGTAGAGGTTAAGGACCCAGGCTCTAACACAAGTAATAAAATTATAAATATGTCGTCGCATATGAGTTTGTCTTATGATATAATACCATTTAACGGTTTTGATGATCATGTCATGCTAATATAGCTTTTGTGTCATGTAGATAGATGAAGATTTTAAAAGTCGAATTTGCTTTACGTAAAGTTAAAAGTTAGCAATTTGGGGTTCTAAATTAGGACCAGGCCAAGAAACGAGCTTAATTGGCGGAGGTACCACCTGTTTTGGTTTCGCAGTTTCTGCAAGCCTCCAACTTCATGTATCAGTACACTGAGAGGAATGCTCATATACCCACCGTAAGCTATAAACAATAAACATACTTAATATGCCGATGATTGACGTTTTGATGATATTTTAGGAAAATTATTGTAAATATATACTCTAAAAATAAACTCTATCCAAAAAAAAAAAAAATCTTACCAAAAAAACTAAACCTAAATGAAAAAATTATTAATGTGACACTTCAATTCCACATCAACCACGAGTACGTGTTAATTATGCCCACAATAGGTAAGGGAAATAATAGGAAAATCATTGTTCAGAGTTGGTATATTGGTGGTTTGTGGCGTGTGCAATTGACGATGAGGAATATTGAAAAGAGTGTGGCAATATTTTCTCTAACTATTTGTCTAGGATTATCGATATTAGAGCATATTCATAAAATTAACTATTTCAGCAGCGATTTTGAAAAGGAAAACAGAATGTTGAGACTGTTAGGTTTCAGTCTCGAAACTCTCACGGAACTCCCTAAAAGAATGTGTCTGATTATAGTTTAATAGGGGTTAGATTAACTCAAGCATTGGAGAGATATATTTTATTTTTTACAGGTCTTCATGATGTCTAGACTACCAAGTATCAAACAAGTCAGATCAACGATTCATCTAAGTTTTTTTCACTAAGCTAATCAACTATAGCTTTAGTGCCTGCTTTATTAATCTAGATTTTACTTCCAAAATTCATAATACTTCGAGGTTAGATTAAAACTACTTTTATTACAAAATTATTAGAGCCCGAAACTTTGCCCATCATCTTATAAAGCCCACTAGATTTGCTCTAATAAAGAAGGATAATTAATTAGTTTGCCCACTTATAACCCAATTACAGCATACAATGGTCGATATTCAGATTGTAAAATGAAATTTCCTTTTGATTTGATTTGGGTTGATCGTGAATTAATCTATTCACAAAGTGATCGTTAATTGATATTGGGTAAATTATCACAAGAATGTTACATATATATGTTAATTTCCTCATAACCACATGAAAATAATCATTAGCATTCCTCATGGCTTTACTTCTTTACCAGCCAAACAAGCGTATATTGAATTGTGTGCATAATGCATTCGTTGAAATTATTTACAGTAGGAGTACAATTTAAGAATAATGAATATGATTACTGCTCACTTTTTTGTTTTACAGAGAGAGTATAAGTTTAGCTCAATACATTATTCCAACTCATAAATTCTAACCTTCACATTTCACGATATAAAACAATATTGTAAGACAGTCTGTGTTGTTTGGTTTTGTTTCATAGTTTCATTCAATTTAATTACTCCCTCCATTTCATATAAAATGACACTTTTCTTTTTTGTCTTTTCTGGCACACTTTTCCATGCTTCTCGTTGATGGGTTTTAAGATGGATTTTTAAAGAATTCTTTCTTTTACGGAATACTACGACGATATATATATATATATGTTGGGAGAAAAATCGAGGAACAAGGCTGAACTTTTGAAATGAAGGTGGGTTTGAAGAGTCATGGGAACTGATTCACAAACACCAGGAAGCCTACAAGAAGCAATTGCATTAGTGGGGGGCCCACTCTCGTAGAAAATGACATTTTCTGCTAGAAAACAAAACAAGATACGAAAACTCTCAAAACTAAAATAAAATAAAATAAAATTCGAGAAGAATACAAAACATAAACAAAAATAAAATTAAGAAAGAGTAGGTCATATGAAATGATGCCATCAATGGTGGTGCTGGTGGGTGGGAGCGTGCGTAGTATCCCGTAAAAGAAAGAATTCTTCAAAAATCCATCTTAAAACCCATTATCAAGAAGCGTGAACAAACGTGCCAGAAAAGCCACTATTGAAATGTGTCATTTTAAATAAAATGGAGGGAGTAATAGTTTAAAATCATACTGCAAGACATTATAAAAATATTTTGGCCTATTATCACTTTAATCTAAATTAAATTGCATGCCAACTTTTATGTTATAAAAAAAAACTAAGCAATACTTAAATTTAAATTAAAGTAAATAATAAAAAAAATGTTATATGTGACATAAATTTAAAAAAATATATGATACCAAATTTGGTCTTTCATATCAGCATTGGAATTGTCGAAACACAAGCTTAAAAAAATCAAATTTCAGATTCCGAATAACATTACCTAGTCAACCTCCCCAAACGGTCGTGCATCCCGACAAACCATAACCACCAAAATTTGGCGGTCAAATATATTATTATTAACTGCCACTCCTTCTTCTCCCTCCTCCTCCTCCATTCTCTCTCTTCCCAAATCAAACCACCGCCTGCAACATCATCCAATCCAATCCAATCCAATCATGCCGACCACCGACAACCAAGGCTCCTTCCTCAATCTCATCAGCATCCGCCGCAACCAGGTCACCAACATCGAACCCGCCCACGACCAAGAACAAGAAGACCTCGACCTCTTCCAGAAGCACGTCTCCTCCCGCTTCTCCGACCTCCTCTCCTCCGCCGACGCCCACAATTCCACCTCCGCAGAGGACGACGTTCAAACGCCGCCGCCGCCGCCCCCCCTCCTCTCCATCTCCTGGCTGCGCAACCTCCTCGACGCCTTCCTCTGTTGCGAGGCCGAATTCAAGGCCATCCTCGTCTCCGGCCGCGACCCGTCCCAGCTCTCCAAGCCGCCTCTCGACCGCCTCATCCCCGACATCCTCGACCGCGCTGTCAAGGCCCTCGACCTCTGCAACGCCGTCAGCCACGGCGTCGAGCTCCTCCGCCACTGGGAGAAGCTGGCCCAGATCGCCGTCGCGTCCCTGCGGCAGCATCCCCTCGGCGAGGGCCAGGTCCGCCGCGCCCGGAAGGCCCTCGCCACCGTCCTCACCTCCATGTCCATTGACGACAAGGAGCACACCTCCGCCTCCTTCCACGGCCGGCTGGGCACCGAGCGGACGTGGTCGGTTGGCCGCCGCGGCGCCAGCAAGGACCGGTACGTCAGCCACTTCCGGTCGCTGTCGTGGTCCGTAGCCAAGTCCTGGTCGGCCGCAAAGCAGAGCCACGCCATGTCGGCCAGCCTGGTGGCGCCGCGCGGGGCGGAGGTGACGGCCCTGCCCATGCCCATATACATAATGAGCAACGTCCTCGTGTTCGTGATGTGGGCCCTGGTGGCGGCCATCCCGTGCCAGGAGCGGACCGGGCTGGCCACGCACCTGCCGGTGCCGAAGCAGCTGAACTGGGCCCAGCCAATGAGCGGCCTCGTGGAGAAGATCGGTGAAGATTGGAAGAAGAAGGAGAAGAAAGGGAGCGCCGGATTGTTGGAGGAGGTGCAGAGGATGGAGAGGGTGGCGCAGTGGCTCGTTGATTTCGCCGACTCATTTATGTTCCCCTTGGATGAGGAGAAGGCGGCGGAGGTGGCGGGGCAGGTGGCGGAGCTGGCGGAGATATGCGGGAAGATGGAGGAAGGACTGGTGCCGCTGCAGCAGCAGATTAGAGAAGTGTTCCATAAGATGGTGAGGACTAGAGCGGATGTTCTTGATGTTCTTGATCAAGTTGGTAAAGCTTCCATACCAGTTCCCTATTAGTATTTCTTTTTTCTTTTTTTCTTTTATTTATTTATTTATATTGAGATAGAAATCATGAAATGTTAGCCACTTTTGTACATTTTATTATTATTTCCTGTTATATTATGTGTGATGGAATTATTCCTCTTTCGTGAAATTGAAGATAGTAAAAGAAAATAGCTAGCATAATAGTGTAGAAAATTAAGAGGTTTAATTTTATGATGAATTGGATTTGGCCTGCAGCACTGTTTTTTTTTTTTTGGTAAATGGACACAAGATTATTTCAACAGCTAATTTTGATACAATTAATTTGTAACTTATTTGTTATGATTATAAGGAGTGGAAAGTTGGAACACTTATAACCAAATAGCTATGATTCTGTGATCGATTTTTCAGAAAGATTTATTATTATTATTATTATTATTATTATTATTATTATTATTATTATTATTATTATTATTATTATTATTATTGTAACGTAATATCGAAGTGTTACGATTCATGCACGTAGTTCTTGTCACGTTCTGGTTTGTTTTAGTCTTTAGACTTCTTGTTATTGCAACTGAAGAGTTCGTCTTGACTGATACACTATTCTTCGTTTCACAAACGCCTAATGACAAATCCGAGGTTTAGAGAGACATTCTCATTTCTCTGTTTATAGGGGCTGGAAAAGCTTGATCTCTTTCCATTTTTTTTTATTATAATAATGTTATTTCATTAATGTTAGGGTAGCAACTATAAGACGAGTCAAATTAATTTAAAAACATATAATTCTAGCTACTTCCTATTTAATTAGACAAAAATACTGATAATGAGCATGTTTGTTCCCGACACATTAAGACTCGATCAAGCTTGATAGGCTCCTTCGAGCCCGGAAAGCTTGATTGAGCCTATTCGAGCCCCACACACTGAGGTTCAATCGAGCTCGAGACTTGAGTTTCTCAACTAAGGCTTGTAATGATTTTGAATAATGTACAACCTGTGAGAAAGAAGAGTATGATCTTTAAAGTATAAGGGACGTCGATACAGTAAGGATTGTCTCTACCCTGCTACTTGTAGTACATTATATCACATGAAGGTAGAGACGTGGCCCCGACTTGATAACCTCAGAGCTTGCATAACATGAGGTCATATAACAATGACAATAGATGTGAATTATATGAACTATAAGCATAGAAGAACAAACATGGATAATAAAAATCAACAAGCATAAATTCCCCGCCTTAACTCATTGTGACATCTCACATCAAGTGAGGGATGTCAATATAGTATAATTGTATGGGCTCAATTGACTCTCTAACGATTTTAGCAAAGCGAGGACGAACGTCAA
Organism: Mentha longifolia; assembly: GCA_001642375.2. Taxonomy (NCBI): domain Eukaryota; kingdom Viridiplantae; phylum Streptophyta; class Magnoliopsida; order Lamiales; family Lamiaceae; genus Mentha; species Mentha longifolia. Next base: position 29,315,205 of record CM038112.1, read on the forward strand.
ATAGTTGCTAGTGGGACCATTGTGCCACTATAGCTTAGCGGGCTCCCACAAAGCGAGGACGAACGCCAAGTAGTTGTTAGCGGACCCATTATGCTACCGTAGCATGGGCTCCCACCCCGTGAGCCCGGAGCATCACAGATGGTATCAGATCCGACTCTGCGCAATCTCCATGGCCCTGGGGAGGTCTTGCATGAAAGTTCGCGACGAAGATGTCGCGTATTCCACGAGGGGAGATTGTGACACCCCACATCGAAATAAATAAGGGATGTCAATACAGTATATAAAAGTATAGGCTCAGTGAACTCTCTAACAACTTGGGTTAACCTATTTTGGCAAAGCAAAGATGAACGCTAAGTAGTTGCTAGCGGACACATTGTGCCACCGTAGCATAACGAACTTCCACCCCCTAAGGCGTGGGTTTACATTTGTTAGATAGATGTATGCATCAAATTCAATTTCCTTATAGAAATCCCTTTATTTGATATGTGTTATACATGCACAACGTTGAAACATAAAAAGCGCACATCACACCCTAAACACTATTCAATCAGTATTAAAAATCAATTAAGTCATATCAAATAAAATTGTAAGAAAAAGAACATCATTCGATCAATGGAAAAAGAGGCAAAAAATTATATACCCTAAAGTTAAAAAAACTTAAAAGATACCTAAACTTTCAATAAATGGACTAAAATACCCTTACTTTTTTACTTTATCCCTCTTCCCTCCTCTCTCTCTCTCTCTCACTCTCACCTGACACACTCACACTGCACATAGACACACACACACTGCATATTCCCTCCTCTTCCATCTCTTTTTAGTTTCATTTTTTTTATCTCTCCTATTTTTTATTTTCATTTTTTTCTATTCTCTTTTCTCTCTTCTTTTTTCTTTTCCTTTTTTTTAGTTTTCTTTCTCTGTTTTTTTTCTTTTTTCGATTTTTCGTTTTTTAGTTTCCATTTTTTTTTTCATATTTTAGTTTTTTTTTGTTTTTTTCGTTTCATTTTTTTTACTATAAGGAATACCAAAATAACTTCACAAGAAATTATCAATTTCTTACCTTCTCTAACTCGTTTGGTAATAATTTGACAATTCCTTATGTTGTACCATTTCACTTGTTAAGAAATTTGTATGTGTGCCGTAACTTCGTAAGAAATTTCAAATTTCTTACCTTTTATTTGGTATGAATTCGTATGTTTATACCATCTCACTATGTATTTTATTAATTGGTATGTGTGATCGTAAATTTGAATTTCTTACCTATTATTTGGTACGAATTCACATTTATTACGGTTCTTACCTATTATTTGGTACGAATTCACATTTATTACGGTTCTTACTATGATTTTATTAATTCGTAAATTTGATCATAAATTTGTATGTGTAGCCATAACTTGATAAGAAATTTCAATTTTCTTAACTATGATTTGGTACGAATTCCTATTTTATTATCATTCTTACTGTGTTTTTATTACTCCATAATTTATACGTGTGGTTCAATTAATCACGAAATGTTGTGGTTCTTGCATATAATTTCTTAAGAAAAGTAATTCGCGAGATCATGCACCTTTCTTTCCTAGTTATAATGAAAAAAGGCACAGCTGATCGGATCCAGCCTATTCATGAAATAAACAACTCACACACACTCCATTTCCAAAAAAGATCAATACACCAATCACTACACTTAGATTTATTGGATTTGTAAATTTGTATGTGTGTCCATAACTTTGTAAGAAATTATTTCTTACCTATTATTTAGTGTGAATTTATATTTTCTTACTATCTTTACTGTGTTTTTATTAATTTGTATGTGTGATCGTAAATGTCAATTTTTTACCTATTATTTGGTACGAATTCGTACCAAATTTGTACATGTGATCATAAATTTGTATATGTGGCGTAATTTGGTAAGAAATTTCAATTTATTACCTCTAACTTGGTAAGAAATTTTTTCTTACTAAATTTCTACACCAACAAATCGAATTCAATTAAGTCGATCTTGAGACAACAACAAGAACTATCGCACATATCTAATTCTCAATTCTTACCTATTCTTTGTTACGAATTCGTATTTCTTACCATTCTTACTATGTTTTTTATTAATTTGTAAGTGTGATCGTAAATTTATATGTGTGGCCGAAACTTGGGCTGGGTCGGTGGGGGCTGGGTAGTAAAATAGCTATTGAAAAAAAAGTATAATACTCAAATAATGTATGGTCATAAATGGAAAAAAAATAATAAAATTGAAGGATGTCCTTTTTGGTCATTGCATAATACATCACTATCTCATAAGAGAGCTTATAAGCTCACTTATCCAAACACTCCACACTTATAAGCTACTTAAATTTCACATCTTATAAGTTCCTTAAACATCTTATAAGCACTTGGAGCTTATAAGCATATTTTTAAATAAGCTTAGCCAAACACCCCCTAAATCGAAGAGTTCAAGATTCAGAATTCCCGAAGGAAAACCACAAGAAATTATTAAACATTTCAGCCAACTCAAAGGCACCATGACCTCTGCAGCCAACAAGTCCACTCAAATTAAATCTAAGGAAAATTCACGCCTGCTTCTCTCTCTCTCTCTCGTTCCGCCCTAATCTCCACGGCGGTGCCGCCGCAGATTTCTCCGGGGTCATCCCCAACCTCGCCGTCGTCCGGCCAAATACCTTGACCGCAAAAAAAAAAACAAACCAAATACTTGGAGATCTAGATTTTTTTCTTCCAAATTCTCTTCCACGTGGGCAACGTGGATAGATTATACGTATGGATGAGCTTCAGAATCAATGGGGGTTTGCCGGAAGGCCGGAACAGTCACTGACGGAGGACGCCGGCGTCGACAAACTCTTGGCAATGCTAGGGTACAACCTTAATTCCTCCGACATAGCAAAGGTGGCGCAGAAGATCGAGAAGCTGGAGGAGGTGATGGGGAGCGTCCATAAGGAAGGACTCTCGTAGCTCGCCGATGGAACCATCTCTTCCCTTTGAATCTCCGCCGGTGAGAGAAAGTGAGAGAGAGAGAGAATAGGGAAGAATCGTAGATAATATGTGAGAGAAAGGGGGAAAGATGAGAGAGGAGATAATACACTTGGGGGTATTTTAGTCTCATATTTGAAACTTTAGGTATATTTTGAGTTTTTTTTAAGTTCTATGTATATTTTGTTTTTACTTAAGGTATATCACTATATTACCACTTGGAAAAATAGAAGAATAAAATAAATAAAAATCGCTAGAAAAAATAAAATTAAACAACATTCTATCAATAGAAAAAAGAAAGGACAATTAAATCGATGAAAATTCAAGAAAAATAACACTATTCGATCAATAGAACATAAAACAAGATGCACATAGATGATGGTTAATAACCGCCGTCTATGCGCATTTTTCTAGTAGTGAAGTAGAAAAAAAATAAAATCAATACAGTCATATCAAATAAAATTGTAAGAAAAAGAACATCATTCGATTAATGGAAAAATAGAATAACAAAATTGTAATATCCCAACTTTTCAAAAATAGGGAAATTTATAATTTTAGATATTACTTAAGATTTCTTATATTGGATGAGATCTTGAGAATTCGACCAAGAGTCGTAGAACAAATCGATAAATCATTTACGCATTTGCGTTTAATAGCCTGACTTTTATTCAATTTATAAATACTTGAGATTAAATTTGGGTACCATTAATCAGAGGAGAGGACCGAACTAGAAGTAAAGTATGAGGGATTAAGTTAAAACTACTATTATTGTCTAGGGATTAAGTTGTATGATTATTAGTACAATATTCAAAGTGAGATTACCGATTAAAGGATTTTGGTTAAATAAATTTTGCGCCTTTATAATTGATTTGAGAATGACTACAATGCATCTATAAATATATAAACACACACACACATATATATATATAGGTAAATATATAATATATATTAATTAATGTATCAAGATAGATTCCATCAATTGTGGCTAATATAGCAAATCTTAAATACAATAAAAGTGAATACATTCAAGAATTTAAACTTCATCATTAGCTCAAATTCCTTTACAGCTGTACTTTCACCGCCTTAGAGGAAAATAGGATTTTTAGTTTACCCCAAGGGTTGATTTATCACGATTCCCTTCCAAGATTTTTAAAAAAAAAAAACAGAGAAAGAAAGAAAGAAGAAGAGTGAGAACCGTAGAACACTGTCAGGGGATAGAGTTTTATTTGAAGGGAGCAAATTGGAGAAGAGGAACACTGTCTGCTGAGGAATTGTTCCAAACCAATCTACCAGCTACAATAATCAAATCGTTCAGTAAGTTTTTTCCCATATGTGTCTCATAGAAGTATATCCAATTTATTGATCTAGATTTTACTTATGCTTAGGAGACTCAGAACAAAGAAGAATTCGCATTATCTAATCTCTCCCAACCAACACGCAGCTATTAAAATCAAACCCAAATAGTAAGCATATTTCCCATTCCTTCCAATTTTCATACAATACATATACAGGTATGCTTAAAGTTAAAAATTAGGATTTAAACCTTAATTCATCGCCTACATAAATAAGCTTGAGTAAGAGCGAAGCCTTGTCTAATTGGTAGAAAGACTCCACAAAATTTAGAATGCACCAAAATCAAAATCATCAAAATAAACTTATTAAGGCTATAAACTAGAAGTTGGATTTATGAAAAGTCGAAGTGAAAGGTGAAGGATTGGAAACATAAATTGAACCTTAAACAAGAAAAAGAGAGGAACATGTCCTTGCTTCCGTCGATGGTGGAAAGAAGTACGACGATGGCTGTCGGCGTGAGTAGTTGCTACTGTGACGATGGCAAAGAATAGGGGCGACATGGACTCGATAGTGATGGTGCGGTGCCAGTGACGCTGCTAAATGGAGCCGCAACGTTCCATCTTAAGGGCATCGGAACAGGGGAACGACATCGCAGTTGTTGGAATTGAGGATAGAAGATGGAAGAGAGGACAGGAGCGGCGCGGCCCTTACTACTGCTGGCTGCAGTCATGTGAAGCACAGTGGTGACTTGATGAGGCGGCTCCGGTTGCGTGGTATGCCGGCAGAAGGCCTCCACAAAATTCTGGGAGATGCAAAGATTAAGGGCTGTAATTAGGGATTTTCATCTACAGAGAAATAAGAGAAAAGGGAGAGAGCCTGTATAGAGAGGGAGAGAGGGACTACCGTGTTTTACAAAAAAAATAGCACATGAATTAGTTTCTCTCTTGGGCCATACTTTAATCTAAATAAAAACTTTAATATTAAGGAGATTTAGGTTGTGAGTTATTACTATTAAATCAAACACAATTGGGGCATGTTTGGTATGCTACTCTAATAATATCTATATTAATAATATCAAGATAAATAATAGAGAGTAAACTCATATAATTAATATATGCAAGTGTTTGGTAGGGCTGAGCATAAGAAACTGAAAAACTGAACCGACCGACTATCCAGACCGAACCCGATCCGAAAATATGGGTAACCGAACCGTACGGTTCGGTTTTTATTTCTAATTTTCAAAACCCGACTCTAACGGTTCGGTTTCGGTTTCTATGCCTAAAAACCGGCAGTTAACCGAACCGATACCAATTAAATAAATATATAATTTTATATATATACATATTATATTTATTTATTAGTAGTACATATTACTAATAAAGTTTGAGAGAAGATCACCCGATTCTGAGTATTGATGGAGCCAAAAGTTAATAAGCAATTAAAGATAGCTCGATTGTTAGTTTAAGTTATTGCAAAACTTATTCTATTATGATTATACAATTTAATTTCATTATTTTTTAATTTTTGTAAATTATTTATTTTGCATGTATATTCTAAGATATGAATTCTTTCGAATTTTCCTATTATGAACTATAGAAATTAAATATTTCTTTTATTTATGGTTAACCGTTAGATAAACAGTTAACCGCTTTCATGATTTTTGGTTTATATTCTTTAATTTATAACGGTTAACCTACCCGATAAAAAACCGCATGGTCAATTTTTTTAAGTATAAAATGGTCGGTTAACCGACCCATGCTCACCCTTATGTTTGGTAGCTTTATTAAAAACTATGTACAATTAAAAAAAGTTTGTGTTTGGTAACACACATTAAAATCTATACTAACTTATATAATTACTAAAATAACCTTATATTTTTTCCCAAAATACAAAAAAGCCTAGCCTAGCCAATTCAATCACAAAATTTCAGCAGTCAAGGAAAGAAACCATGAACAATCTCAGCAGCGGGCTATGGTGGAAGCAGAGTGCCGTGACCGGACTGTAGTGCCGGCGAAAATAAGTGATGGTCGTGCCTTTTCAACCGGAGAGGGAGGCATCGAGACGATGAGAAGGTGTTGGTGGCGAGCAATGGACTGTTGAAATTGGCGGTGCTAATGTGTTGACGGCGTAGCGGTGCTTCGTCGGATTTTTGAGAGAGAGAAATTCTGAAATCGGCAGTGGCAATCCTCTCGAAGCGGTCCAACATCAAACTCTTCACGATCATCTCTGCTCTCTCTCTCTCTCTCTAAAACTCCATCAAACAGGTCAATTTCTTCAACAAAAAATCAAAATGGTCTTCATCGATTCGCCCCCAAATCCCAAATCCACCATTAACTCTTCGATTTCCTGATGAACCTCCCATCTCACATCATCTTCAAAATTTTCTCACGCCTCCCGACGAAATCCATCGTCCAGTGCAAATCCGTCTGCAAACAATGGCTGGATCAGATCTCCGATGAGACGACGATAGCAAAATTGGAACTCTGTGTTGACAGCACCGGCAACGAGGCGGCATTTTCTTCACCGAAGAATTGGGAGGGATGAATTTTAAAAAAAAAAAAAAAAAGTTTGGGCCCTTTTCTCAAATTTAGGATGATTCAGGGAGAGAGAGAGAGAGGGGGGGGGGGGGCGGGGGCGGGGGAGGCGGCGAGCCGACTACTGTTGTGGCAGTTCGATTTGAGGAACAACAAGGCAGCGGCAGTTTGATAGTGAGGAAGAAGAGTGGCTGTGTGTGTTGAGTTTGTTGACCGAAGGAGAAAGGAAAAAAAAGGGAGAAAAAAAATGCACTGTTCAAGTTGTATTATCTATATTAGGGGTGAGGAGAGTTAAATAAGAGGGGCTTATATATGTAAAACAGTGGTTTGAGGAACGGGCTGGACTTAGCAACAAACTTGATAGCTAAGTAATAAAAGGCACCAAACAGCTATATAACCCATGCTATTATACAATATGGGGCTTTATATTAGCTACCAAACATGGTCTTGGTAATACTCGTAGTCATGACATTAAGCTTCCGATATAGACTAAGCCTAAGCTGTATGATTAAACAATTGGGCTGAGAATTTATTATAACATGAGCTTGATTTAGCTATTTCTGTAGAATAAACAGGCTGGACTTCGATTAGTTAAGTAAATTTTGCCAATTTTCTTAACTCAAGACATAGCTTACTATTTCAGAAAATACGTAGTAACCATTTCAAAGTTTATCTTATTATTCTCTGCCAACATCTATTTAAACCTATATAGATTTCGACCAGTTGATTAATTCCATCACCGTTTCTTTCCTATAACATCAATATTCTACTTATTCTTTTCGCGAATAGAGGAATATACTTGAGGAGCGAACTATAATGTTATTAGTCCTATATTAAGAATAAGAGTGATTCGATTCTCTGTCTCTTGAACCAAGAATTTCGGTTTCTTTATAATTAAATTTAATAAAAAGGCAATCAATCGAGCTTAGCTATTAACCGAACTAAGCCCTACACCGAGAGATGGACTAGAAGGGATATATAATCCTAAAACCTCAAAAATCTAGAGTTGGAAACATATTTATGTTGAAATAGAAATGACATATTTCTATAAGATTCGAACATTTGCTAAATATAATCAGGTGGGCGTTATTATAATTTTGCTATAATGAAGCATGTTTTGACATTAAATGCAACTTTCTAAGATTATTCATGCATAAAATATTTGTATGATTCCTATCTTTATTGGTTCGCCGACGACGATCAGCTCTGTGATAAGTAAGAGTTCCTAGCCAGGGAGTGTACACAAAGTTGTAAGCTATATGCCCGGGAGGTGAGGGCCAGTTTACGAGAATATGTGCGACCGTGAGAGGTGACCAACTTTCACGGTGCGAGAAGAACATATATGGATAATACGTTAGGGATACAAAGGGGTTGTACATCCGCACAGCTATGAACAAAATGAGATTTAGTATGCATGAATAATAACCCACGTGGTACATCAAGTACTCAGCCCTGCTCGTGTTTTCAAAAACTTGTAGGTTGAGTGCGGTGGTGATGGCGGCTATGTCGAGAAAGAGAAATGCTCGTCTTTTTGAACTTGGTGCCGAAAGAGATACATATCTTCATATGTGTATCTATTTGTTTAACTCTTCCATTGTACACTTGACACTCGTATTTCACTAGCTTTATTGTCGTTCTTTTGCTACGAATGTTTATATAACCCTACGATGCTTTCCCTTTTGAAACTCGTGTAATATTCGAATTGTATGCTACTTCGTTCACTGTAAATATTTGCTTCTCAAGCTTAAGTGATTGTTATTTTTCGTTCAGCAATAAATTCCAGATACGTCTTGCGAAACTTTGATTTATTATTCGCTTAAGTTCTTTCGATTGTTGGCATCGGTTCAATACGAGATTTTATATACGCTCGTACCCTTTTCGTTTATATTCTTCTTCTTTCCAATTTTCCATTTCTTCATTCCAAACCCAAGTCACGCCCGACTGAGCTTCCTTTCCTTTGAGAGTCGGGACTTGACAAAAATGAATAAAAATCACTAGAAAAAATAAAATTAAACAACATTCTATCAATAGAAAAAGAAAGGACAATTAAATCGATGAAAATTCAAGAAAAAATAACACTATTCAATCAATAGAACATAAAACACAATGCACATAGATGATGGTTAATAACTGCCGCTTATGTGCATTTTTCTGGTAGTGAAATAGAAAAAATTTAAAAAACAAGTAGTAAAACAATAGAAAAATTAAAAGAAGTTTCCGATTTGAAAACCTTATGTTTGCTTCCCTCTTCGCCATAAATTCCTTGCCGAAAACTTTAACCCACTAAATCTTTCTTCCCTCATCACGTGTTTGCTCCACCTTGTTGCCGCAATTCTCTAGCTGTAAATTTCAACCCATCCACCTTTCACTCCCTGAAATTAGTCACCTGCAATTTATGTTAGGATATACGCTCACATAAATACTGTTAAATATGATTTTACCTTTTAAAAACGGATGTAAAATTGATTTGCAATTAATTGAAAACTCATATTTTAATACTCCTTCCGTCCATATCTTTTTTCAAAAATTTACTTTTCGTAACGTTGCCAAAGAATTTGTATTTTTCTTATTCTTGGTAGGGTGTCCACTACAATTAACTTATCTTTACTCTCAGGGATGTATTCATTTCAAAATTTAAAATATTATATTATATAACGAAAGTCTATAATAATATTCAGTTAAGATTTTTTAAAAAGTCTTTAAAAATAGGTTGGTATTCGACTTTTAAATATCCATCCATTCTAGTACATGTGGATTGTTAAGTAAGAAAAACGAAAATCCAAATATAATGGCGGCCCATCCCAGATCACCGGAAAAAGTCGCCACCACACCACCACTGTTTCATACGTCCCTTTCTCCCCGCCAATCGCCGCCACACACACACACACCAAACCAAACCCCCATGACTCTTGAATCTTCACAAGAGCCAATATACTAGTTCTAGTGCTAGATATCAAGGATATATATAAACCTAATGTCTCCTTCTTCAGGTCTGCCATCCGTCTCTCTCTCTCCTATCAACTTCTCGAATTTCAATTATTTTCCGCACTTCTTCATCCCTACTCTCGCAGTTTGTAGAGCGAGAATGTCGACCATTTCGCCCGCGTTGTCACTCAAGCACGGGCTTTCGCTCTGGTGTCCTCAGTTGGCTTCACTTAATCAAATATCGGAGCCTTCTTGCATTGGCTCCGCTAGATTTCGCCGGAGGTTCACTGTTTCAGCTTCGTCTTTCGCCAATGAAAATCGGGAGTAACTACCATATCGCCTTTGATCATTGTATCTAACTAATTTGAGTCCTTGTTTCTTGAGGTGAAATGGTGGTGATCAATCTTTTATTTCTGTTTGGATTTTTTATTGCAGATTTGTTATAGTAGGTGGTGGAAATGCAGCTGGTTATGCTGCTCGGACTTTTGTTGAGCATGGAATGGCTGATGGAAAGCTCTGTGTTGTATCCAAAGAGGTTTTTCATTTGATTTTATGGCACTAAACGTTGTTTTGATTTGCTTCTTTAGTTTAGTTGTTCTTTCGGAGTAACAGAAACGAATTTTGTGCATTTTATGAGCATAGCTAGATGCCTATCAACATAATCTAGATTGAAGTCTTATGAATGACAAGATTTGGATGGAATTGTGTTTTTTTTGTTCTTTTACATGACAGTTATGTGTGCGTCCGGCCTTTTTTTCTTCGTAAATTAAAGTGTCCTAAACTTTGGAATGATAGGCTAATTTTAATCAACTTTAAGTGAGTATCGCTATATGAAACAACAATTGTACTCATGCACATACTCACTTTTACTGGTGTGAGCTGTTATGTGTATTTATGGTAAGGAATCACTTTTCGGTTATAAAATCTGGAAAAGTAGGAATTAGCTCAAGGTATGTTTAAAGATTGATAAATGAGCACAATTGGTTTACTTATTAACTTTATACTATGACTTATTATAAACTCAAGGTATGTGCTCCTTATACCTTCTGACTGTTCTTAAAAGAGATTATAATGGACTCTTACTCAAGGAACTTTTTAAAATCATGATGATATGATAATTTTCCCGAATCAGCAAGATTACAGTCAAGCTCGTATTAGAGATCTGTATGATTTGGACATTACATAAAGTACCACATCATCTTCTTCTTAAGTTTAACATTCTGCACTAATGGTATTAAGGTTGAACTTTGTTCTTAAATACAGGCGTATGCACCTTATGAGCGCCCAGCTTTGACAAAAGGCTATTTATTCCCTTTGGACAAAAAGCCAGCTCGTTTGCCGGTGAGTACAATGTCATTTTCTAGTTTCAGCTCGAGAATATAGATATGTGATTTGTATATTCTCAATGCATCATCATACTCTTCAGTCATTATTCTCGAGTCTCTTAAAAAGTTGTAACTTCTGTCAGAGAGATGGAATGTTAATGGTATATCTGGGCATTTTCACTATGTGCATCCTAAATATCCCTTGGTAATTTCTTGTTTCATCTTCTAGTTTTCTCTATCTCTAGATATTCATGTTTGCATTTGTTACTCTAGGGTTTCCATACTTGTGTTGGATCAGGTGGTGAAAGGCAGACTCCTGAGTGGTACAATGAGAAGGGGATAGAGGTATGCTTATATTCATATATAACTTTCTATCGGGTTCTCAGTCTCTTAACGATTTTAAGTGTGTCAAACTTGTTCATTTTGAATGTAGAATAATTTTTTTTCCTTGACCACGGTTTTCTAGTAAAGTGTTGGTTTAGTTAATTTAGCTTCAGTTGACTATCAAGAAAGAAAAATTGAACATTTTCTGCATTTGCTGAAATCATTTTAATGTTTAAAAGGGTTTAGGGGGCGGAGAGGAGTAGTTTTCACTGAATGGCAACTCTCATACTACTAGTGTTGTCAATTTTTATTCAATTTGGCTGCATAAAGAAATGTGTTATGTGATTGGATTTTCTGCTTTTAGATCGGAGATTATTCTATATCATTATAAATTCAAAGACGAGTAGAGTGTATAAAAGATAATGGTTTTGATAGTGTCTTTGGAGCCTGTTCAAGGATTACTTTTGTGTGACCAGATAATTATGTGCATATGGCCTGGCAATGTATAGGTTTTTACTCTCATTATCTCCTTTCTTGAATAGATGCTCTATGAAGATCCAGTGACCAACATTGATACCGGAAAACAAACTCTGAAAACAAATTCAGGAAAGTTGTTGAAGTATGGAACCCTTATAATCGCGACTGGATGCTCTGCCTCCAGGTATTTTCACTTTTGAATACCTTTTCTTGTATCCACTTCAATTGTAACTCACGAGTTCTCTAGTCCAAGCACTGTGCAGCTCTAGTTGACTAAAATGTAAAACAGAATAATGAACTATCCCGTGCATTTGAAACTATAACACCATGAAGTGGCATCTGTCAAATAGAAATCCAGTCTTTACATGTGAATCTAACTTTATGTCCTTAACTATGCAAGTTACTATACCTAAGTTCCTTGCACAAAGTTTAGCTTCTGATTGTCTGAAACGTGGGGTGCTGCTTGGTGCTTGATTGTTTATTCCTGTACAATTGATCATGCAATGCAAAACTCTTAATTATCTTCTTGTTGTAGAGGTTTGCCTGCTTTATTTTAAAAGGTAGCAGGTTCTTTCAACTGATGTTATAAGTAACATTTTCTTGCTTGGGGTGCGATTGTGGTTTTCTCTAAACTTTTTTTTTTTTTTTTTTCCTATATGTATTGAGATATTCTCTACGCTTGCAACTTTGTGTAGTTTCTCGTGTCCAGATTATTCACATCTGCAAGAAGTTGAAATGATGTTTTTTGCCTTCATATGTATCATTATTGGTTTTCTCAAGATAGTGTAGCCACCATAAATGGCATTATTTGTTTTCTCAAGTTATTGTACTTCCGAAAATTACAATGATGTCTAAATTCTCTAATGGCCAAAATGACGATTCTTTTGCTCTTTTGCTTCAGATTCCCAGATAACATTGGAGGAAACTTGCCAGGAGTTCATTATATTCGGGATGTTGCAGATGCCAATTCGCTGATATCATCACTGGTAATTTGTAATTGTTGTGCGAACTTGCAATTTATGTTTACAAGACACTTACAAAGTATACATATGACCAATGTTGTAAAGTACTTAAGGCGTACTTGAGGCGTTTTCCCTAATTGAGGCGAGGCGTAAGCCTCAAACTCAAGACAATTTTTTTTATAAAAAGAACAAATACTTATAATAGAGAAATAACAAACAAAAGATCAAACTTAATAGTCTTAGAAGTCTTTAAAATAACAAATTAAAAGCATTAATGATTAAATAATGTTGGTTTTTTCCTCATCTTCATCTTCATCCTCATCTTCAATCTCTTCTTCATCAATCAAAGTGTAGGCTTTTTTACTTTGCCTATATATAATGTTGTACTAAATTACTAATAATGTTGTGTCTATGTCTGGGTTTTGAGAGAAGGAAGGAGAAGGAGGAGTCGCAACGCGAGTGTCTATGTTTTGCGACTTCAATTGTGTTTTATTATTTTTTCTTAACTTATTTTAGTTTGATTTTAGGGTTGATTAGGAATGGGCATTTTAGTTTTAAAGGTCAATTAAGCTCGGGAAAAAAAAAAAAACTATTTAACTGAGGCGTTTGAGGCGAGGTGCTTTGAGGCGTACGCCTCACCGAGTTGAGGCGATCGCCTCAAACTTGGCATCCGAGGCGTAAGCCTCGAGGCGTTTTTAGGGCTGAGACGTACGCCTTGAGGCGCGCCTCAGAACGTTTTTTACAACACTGCATATGACTTCAATGCTGATACTGAACTATGCGTTTCTTAGGAGAAAACAAAGAAAGTTGTCGTGGTTGGTGGTGGCTACATTGGCATGGAAGTTGCCGCAGCAGCAGTTGGCTGGAAACTTGATACCACTGTGAGCAACCATTATACCTCCTTACTATTGTTGATAGGGCTTTGTTTTAGTACACTTCCTTCAGTGAATGATTATTATTTCAATGTTGGTTCAAACTCAAATGTTATTGCATTCAGTTACCTGATTTGACAAATTTTGACCCACCTTATTCTTTTTATTACTGCAGATCATTTTTCCTGAAGATCATCTTATGACAAGGTTGTTCACTCCTTCTCTGGGACAAAAATATGAAGAACTATATCAAGATTATGGTGTCCGATTTCTAAAAGTGAGTGTTATGTTTTACCTTCTCTTATCACCAAAGTTGCAAATAGAGAATAATACAAGAAGATATAGTATGAAAATGTGAAAGTCCAGTTAAGTGAAAGCAGGAAACATAAGGATCTAACTTGTTCCCATGTCATACTTCAGGGTAGTTCAATAAAGAATTTAGAAGCTGGTTCTGATGGTCGTGTAGCTGGTGTAAAGCTTGGGGACGGTTCTACAATTGAAGCAGACACGGTAATTCGGATATGCTTGTTACTGTTAGTTTTCAAAAAAATAAAAAAATATCTAAGTGGATATGCATTTGAATAAAACTTGTATTGCTGGATCTGATATTTGTGTTTCCAGATGTTAAGATATTTTGGTAGGTCTATTGCTTATTTAAGATTAAGATAGATGAGATTGAATCATGGTGGTTGTGATGCAGGTTGTTATTGGCATTGGAGCAAAACCAGCAGTTGGTCCATTTGAAAGTGTTGGTTTACACAGCGGTGTGGGAGGAATACAGGTAACAATGATTACACGTAGTCTCTTTTAAGGAGGGTGTGGTACAAGAGTATAAGCTTCTGTTGTTATTGCCACTGTCACCTATAATTTTGGGCATAATCTGATTGCCATGCAACTATTCCTGTAGCATAACTAACTCATTTCCTCGGATGTTTAAATTTCAGGTTGATGGTCAATTTAGAACAAATATACCTGGCATTTTTGCTATTGGAGATGTGGCAGCATTTCCCCTAAAGGTACTTTCATGATAACTAAGCTAGAAGAAAGTTTCTGTGTTTTGTGAAATTGACATCTGCTGAGGTGTTGTTAATAGATATACAACCGAATTACACGGGTTGAGCATGTTGACCATGCTCGACGCTCTGCACAGCATTGTGTTGAGTCCCTACTAACTGCACGTACTGCCATGTAAGTTGGATACCTTCCTTTTTCACTCTTCTACTCTTGAGCTTCAAAATTGGGGGGCCTTTGTCATAATAAGGTGTGAATAATTTTTTAGGTATGACTATCTCCCTTCTTTCTACTCAAGAGTATTTGAATATGAAGGAAGTCCCAGGAAAGTTTGGTGGCAATTTTTTGGGGACAATGGTAAGTACAATATTTTGTTGTTGTCTTTGAAATCTCATTTAGGTGAATTTTGCATATTATCCCACTAAACTTTTGCATGTTGACGAACAGTTGGTGAAACAGTTGAAATTGGGAACTTTGATCCCAAAGTAGCAACGTTCTGGATTGACTCTGGTAATCCGCGCCCAAGTGTTCATATCTATGCATATCAGTCTGTGTAGTTTTTCTTAGCTTTTCCATCCTTTTCACTTCTGAAAGGGGATTGAGCCCAAGTTGATCATCTTTGCTTAAAAGTATCTGATCATGAAAAGGAAATGATATCCCCGGAGGTCCTACTGGTTATCAATAACTCAGTAGGGGATCCAATTATATTCACGTCCATGCATAAACTCTCACGTGAAAAGATGACAAATAACAATCTCTTGCACTTGCAGGGAAATTGAAAGGCATTTTTCTTGAAAGTGGAAGCCCTGAGGTATGAGCTATTATTAGTCAATTAATAAACTAAAACCCACAACTTAATCGCCTACAGTTAAATGTTGATTGTATGAGCTTTTGAAGAGAAACCAGGGTACTTTGAGTTTTGATCTAACTTATCAAATCCTCCTTGAATGTTCCATAAAGAAAGTTTTTATTGAGTTAACGGACCGGTATGTAGAAAATAGAATGGTCTGGAGTGGCTATACTCTAGAACTCAATTGACAGCTGTGCATTCAAAACACCCAAGTCTCTAGCCTATCTGTTGATGACTTACCAGTCCAAACCTTAACGGGGTCTTGAAAATATTCGATTTATGAATTAATCCCATCAACTGAACCAGTTGTTTGCCATTTCATTTGGTTTATTAAAACCATGTATCACATAAAACTGTCTTGGACCTTGAATAGGGCTACACATTCACCGTAAGTTGCAGAGTTAGAAATATATATATATATATATATATATATATATATATATATATATATATATATTCTCAAATGTTGTGTTACTAGGCTTGATATGTTTCACTAAATGATTATGCACCAAAACAGTTATCTACAATGACTAGCCTTTTACTGCATATCTTTGAATCTTACAGCATGTGACATTAATCGTGGTTTTGTAGGAATTCCAACTGCTTCCTAAGCTTGCAAGGAGCCAGCCCTCCATCGATATAGCGAAGCTTCAGAAAGCTTCTTCAGTAGAGGAGGCTTTGGAAATTGCTCAATCTTCATTACAGGTTGAAGCTAAGGTTTAGTTTCGTTCTTGTATAGGCATGTAGATGACTAGACTGTCTTTCACTGAAAGGGACAGCTCTACCTACAGTATGAAGATACACCCTTCTTTCATCGGTTTACGTATCTGTTTTATATAGCGATGAGGGTTGATAAAATGATGTTTGTTGAGGAGATCATCGAATTTTGCCTAATAAAAGCCCTACATATGTTGCAGTATTTAATTTTAGACGATCTTTGCTTCAAATATTTCTGACTAAGAGATGAAAGTATTGCTTTGATTCTCGTAACGGAGTGTTTATAATCGTAGTTATGCTTCAAATATTCTTGCTACAATTTATTGAAAAAATTGCTAGCATTGAATTGAATTATCAATGTAATTAATAGATAAACATGTCGAAAAAAGGTTAACATTTTTCAAGTATATGTACTCATTTTGCATCCCTCAATATTTCTTGAATAGTTATATTCATTATGAATGTTGAGCTGACCATTATTCTTAGTAATTAATAAAGAGTTAAGGATAAATAATACTATTTCTCAAGTAGTTTTATTTCTTCAAAGGTCAAGCCTTCCATCTATATACTCTTTCCATTTTATTTAAAATGACACATTTCAATAGTGATTTTTTTGACACGTTTTTTCATACTTCTCGTTGATGGGTTTTAAGATGGATTGTCGTAGTATCCCATAAAGGGAAAAAAATTTCAAAAATCCATCTTAAAATTTATCAACGAGAAATGTGGAAAAACGTGCTAAAAAAACAAAATAGAAAAATATCATTTTATATAAAATGGAGGGAGTAGTAATTGATAAATAAGTTAAGCATGAATTGTATTCATATTGAATGCTAAATCGTCTGTTATTCGATTTAATATAAAATACGAGTTCTTATGTAGAAATCATTTTGAATATCAAACTGTATGTTATTTGTTTTAATTGAAAATTAAGGTCATGCTCGGATAATATTTTTTTGAACGTAGTCTCATTGTTCCCCGTAAGAGAAAATATGATTGACATACTATATTTCCATTTTCGTAATTGGTTGGCTTACCAAATTCCCCGTCCTATATTTTACTTAATTAAATAAATACTACGCAGTACTCCACTATATGAGTTACTCCACTAATAGATTAGGGTTCTTACAAAAGCCAAATTGAAAGAAGAAAATGCCAATTCGCGGTCGAGATCAAACGAGACAGATTCGTCTCAAAGTCAAACTGCCAGGTTTCAATCTTCTATCCACTCTCTGATTATTTTATTATTATGTTTTGATTTTGATTTTGATTTGGTTTCAGATTATGTATTACTCCTACTTGCTTTCATTTCTTCACTCTTGGCTTAAGCTTACGCAATTCTTTTTTCCTATACTTGAGGTTGTGATATAATACATAGCTTTTTTTTTTTTCCATTGCATGACTACTTTTTTTTTTTTTTTTTTTTTGTGCCGATTCATCCTGAATTGTGTATAACTCAATTGTGTATGAAATGCAAATTCTTTTCATCCTAAATATTTATGTCTAATTATGCCAACAAAAGAACAAAGGCTGTCTTCTTTTTTAGATATTTACTTGAAAAGTTTGTAGCTATGACTTGAAATCTAAGTGTTTTTCGTGATTGCAAGTAAGTTTGCTTCCCGTTTGTGACTTACTGTAATGATCAATTTTTCAATTGAGGAGGGCCCAATGGAGACTGCTGATCTCCTCTATAGCTAGTGTAAGATTACGTTATACTCCCACCGTTCCATTATTGATGTCTCCTTTCAAGTATTTATGTGGAATATAAAATAATAAAGTGGGACATTAATAATGGGATGGAGGGATTAGTTTTCTTGAGTTCAAATTCTCTCGTTTTGGATATTGAGATGCGTTTACTTTAAATGATGAGATTAATTTAAGGATCGGCAAATTTTGAGATAAAATATGGCATGAGATATGATTAGAGTAACCCTGTGTGTTTGGGCGTGATTCATATCCCATATTAATGCCAAATCTAAGCAAAATGTACGGACATAACCGGGGCTTTGAGATAAAACTCATTTGCAATCCTACAAAATAAACATGAGATTAGGTTGGATAAAATTAGTAATTCCACAGTAAACACCCTCTGAGTTGCGTGTTTGTAACTTTTTTTACTTGGTTTCTTTGTGTAGGGTGAACATAGTGTATGGTTCCAAATTAGAAGAAACACCAAGCTAAAGAAACTTCTGAATGCTTACTGTGAGCATCAATCAGTAAAAATGAGCTCTGTTTCCTTTCTGTTTAATGGACGTGTCCTGAGTGGAGACCAGAATCCCGTCGAGGTTCTTGATCTTTCTTCATTCAATTCTCCCTTTTCTCTTCCAAAGACCCGCACGAATGTTGATGATTGTGTGATATTTCATATATTAGAATTTAAATTTTGAGTTCTGTTTGCAGCTAGGAATGGAGTCCGGTGATGAGATTGATGCTATGCCACACGATGAGGTCTCTTCTAGCTTAGATTTTCCCTTTTGTTTCGTCTACACACACATGTTGATATTTGCATGAGATTTGATATTTTGGGCTCTAACATTAAATCATTGTTCTTCATTTGCAGCTGGAAGTGGAGGATTACGAGGATTCAGTTTCGGTTTCCATGTAAGATCAGACTTAGATGTGTTTTTGCTTAGTTAAAATGGTCTTTTGAACTAAAGTGGACTAAAATCTATCCATTTCTATCTATCTAAAAAAAATCTATCTATTTTCACTATCCTATTGGTTATTTAGCATTACTCACTACATTGAGTTTGGTTTAGAGAAATCCATGGTCTGTATACACTTCTCTGCTATCTATTTTCCTATCAATTATCAGAGTTTGAGGGATGATAAAATTGAGAGAAAGCAACCAGTCTCTTGCCATGGAAGAAGTGTTATAGCTTCATAATAAAATTTAATCTAATTTTGATGCCGTTCTTTTTATAGAGGTGGTGATGGTGATAAGCGGGAGTCGAAAGGTTGGATTAGTATATAATATTAAGCTTAGAAAAATTATCTTAGTTTGGTTTATTGGGGCTACTAAACAAGCCCTTAGAGGTATATGGTTAGAGGTGGTGATGGTTATAAGCGGAGTCGAAAGGTTGGATTAGTATATGGTTAGAGGGAGAGTGTGGCCAAAAGTAAGGATTAGGTCGGAAATTATTCATTACTTCAAAGGTTATAGTATGACACAGGCACTCATTAGTACTAGTCTATATTTTTCTTATCTTTGGAAGGATTGTTCCTTCCAAGAAAGAAATTTAAATATAAATCAATAAATGTGACATAAGTTGATAGATGGCCCAAAACCTAAGTATTAAAGTTTATATGATAGAAGTAAGAACATCTATTTTTATATTTCTCCCTTTCTTTATTTTCTTCTGTTACAAGGTTTGAATTATGAAACTATTGGAACCTGCGTGTTATAAATGCCTTAAAAAAAACCCAACAGTTTTTCTGGACTAACATTTATCTTGGTACTAGTAATACACCCGTGCGACGCACAGGGTAAACTGAGTTTTGTGTTTTTTTTTAGTGTTTTTTTTAATATGTTTTATTGATTATCATCTTATACTTTATGAAGGTCTTAGTAAAAAAAATGATTAATTTCTTACGAGTTAAATATGTATAATACTATTGGTTTTCTTTATGAAGGTATATAACTCCGTTCTTATTTTTATTTTATATTTTAGAGCAGTTATATAAAATAAATTTCATAATACTTGTTAGGGTCTTAGGGATCTTGACTCTTGAGCACTACCACCAAGTTCGTATTAGTATGATATCATCTGCTTTGGGTCAAGCCCTTAAGATTTTATTTTTTGGGCTCATTTCACAAAAAGCCTCATATTGATGTGGTGGTGCTCACCTTACAAAATATATTCACCTTATATTTTCAATGTGAAACTTGATTGTTTGTACCCAACAGTACTTAAATAAATTCAAATAAAGATCTAACGATATTGTCCTTAAACTTTTGATACATTTTCAAGGAAATATAATCAAGACCAAGCATAACCAAAAATGAAATTAATGATCTAAGTTAATATGTTAATTTTTTTCATGAGGCCATAATGAATTTTGTAATTACGTTGCGAATTTGTTCATACATAATAAATTCATTATTTAAGCTCACAATCAGATTCTTCGTTCCACTTTAATACTAATGCTTAGATTATTATTTAAGGTCAATTGTGTAATATGTTACTCCGTATTATTCATGCAAATGATACTCCGCAATACAAAAAATTAGTTATAAAGTGTGCATACTCACCGAGGAAGTATAACTAATATATGTAGCATTGCACACTGTCGCACCCAAGTCATTCGAATACCCAACTTACTTATTGAATGGGTAGTCAAATTTAAGCATCTTATCTTGCCAATTGTGTTACGTTTGCTTCCTCTTAAATTCTTATTCATGATTAATATTAATGATGCATTGGTTTAGTGTAACTTTGCTTCACCATTTGAAAATAAAGCAATATTTAATAAATTGCAACTTAATTATATTTCCTCTAAAGTTTTCATTATAGAAAAAAATAAAAAAATAAAAAATATAAGTTAACGTATTATTGCGTAGAAAGTAAGATAAGAGAAATATGCATTTTTTGGGGGCTCAAAATCTATATATACTCATGATTCAATTAATAAGAATCAAATTGATTGTACATAAATTTACTTTCACTTAAACAAAACAAATAAAATATAATCATAAGTTAAATATATTAAAAAAAGAGAGAAATACAATTGTCCTCCTTTTCGTTTGGAATTGAGGGAGGGGAGTGCGATTGAACCGAGACCTTGCCCTTCATAAGAAATGAAAAAATATATATATATTGGCTCCAACATTGTTCATTATCTGCAAAATGATATGAACCATATCGTAATGTATTTCAGTTTGTATGAATTAAAAATTGTGAAGATAGCCAAAGCTAGCAATAAGTAAATAGAAATAATTAATACATGACAATTATACATAAAAACTGAATAGGTTACAATAATTCTTTTGGCACTGTACAAAATTATATTGAACTCGTCTTAATTAAAAAGAGAAACTTGTATATATTGAACTCGCCTCAATTAAAAAGAGAAACATGTATACAATGCAAACTTTGAACTCAAAAAATCATACATAACATATCGAGGATAGATTAATAGAATTGGCAAGATATTTTATGTTAAATTCGCAGTAGTATATCGTGAGTTAGATCATGGCTCAAGATTCTCAAAAAATAATTTTTATTTTCCATGTAAGTTTGAGGTCTAGTTCAATCAAAAACTGATTTTAAATAAAAGTCAAAATAAAATTAAAATCCACGATAATGAGAAACTTACACTTACAAGTTATTTCTTCTCCGTTTGTGATCGATTAACGTAGATTAATGATAATTAAAAATTACATTAAAGTTGAAACAAAATGAAACCAAAATCAAAACATATACATTACATGATAAGCTTAATTTTATAATTACATTAGATGCAATATCGAATGAATGGTAACAAATGATGTAAGAATTATTGCAGTTTGTAGATTAGTAATAGATTAGTAATTAGAAAATCATGTGGTTCAACCTTAATTACTAAGATACAGGACATTGCCTCCCCAATAATTTCTCTATCCAGTTCATAAACCGTAACTCCAATGTCAATAACTTTTGTATCTGACTTGAAGCTTAAAATCTTGATGTTATCATTGCACTAATCTTATACTACTACTACTTTTTTGAAAAATGGTGCATAAGCCAAAAGCAAGTGAAGTGTGTGTATGTGTTTCTTTTAGAAAAATTTCCGGAATATATAGGCATAAGATAGTATGAAAATAGAAAATACTACAAAGCTTACTTACCTGCATTCAAGCAGATCTTGAAGATTGATTAAATATGCACCTCTAAATTCTAATCTTCATATTTACTGATAAATTCTGTCTCAGAAAAATAAAAACAAATGAATCAGCAAGACAGCAAGTATGTTACTATCACTTTGTAGAGTTAGACAACAAAGTTACATTAATTATCAAAAGAAATAATAAAGCTAACAGTGGAAAATGCAATATTGTGACACATTTAGCGTATATTCTAATTAGACCATTGTGGTGCTGCCTTGAAGCATTTGTTCTAATTAAGTAGAGCTTAGATAAGGCTCAAATGCAGAGTTACTCATCATCGATTGAGAACGGATGCCAATTATGTGCTCTTGTATGCCACCACTTGTATTATAAGGTGTATGGATGAAGTGATAATATGAAGAAAAAAACCACACACAAATATTATATAGGCAATTATATTGTTTAATTAATATTGTTGAAATGGAAAGAAAGTATATTATATTGATCATGCAATTATATTGTTCAATCAAATTAAATGTATTGGCGTAATTTTTGCTCTAAATTGTAAAGTACGTAACTGTCAATCTTAATTAATTTAGCGTAATTCTCTCAATAAAGTTTATGACTTGGTTGACTTTACAATATGAATATATTTAATTGATCATTACAAAAATTAATTTATAAAAAATAAATAAATTAAAAGAAAGTTACTATTTATAGAATAAAAGACTTACTACAAATAGCAGCCCGTAGTTGTTATTATTATATAGATATCCAAGTATATACCAAGATAATATATATAATATAGCAACTAATATATATATATATATATATATATATATATATATACAGTGGCAAAGCCAGGGGGGTAGTGGGGTTCATGAGCCCCACTGGAATTTTTAAAAATATTAGTAGTATTATAGTTGAACTATTAACATGTAGTATCTGTAGTCCAATTGGTTAAAGTATTGGTCTAATGTTATTCACTCTCCACCGACCCAGGTTTGAATCCTCTTGCACCCATACTTTTCTTTTTCTTTTTTCCAGTTTTTTTCTCCTTTTTTTCGTTTTTTTTTCCCTCCTTTTCTCTTTTTCGTTTTTTCTCCCTTTTTTTTCCCTGTCTCTTTCTCTTTTAGTGATGTTTCCTTATTCTTTTCTTCTCTTTGTTTACTAATAACTCACCCATATTTTTCTATTTCCCATATTTTTTTCTTTTTATTTTTCAATAATATATTAATGTTCCTTTTATGTTTAAATAATTATTTAAATTTTAAATTTATATTTTTATAATTTTAAAGGGCTCAGGTTATTCGTAATTTTATTTTTTTCCTTTCTTTTTTCTCTTTCATTACAAATAACCCACCCATATTTTTCTATTTCCCATATTTTTTTCTTTTCATTTTTCAATAATATATAAATGTTCTTTTTATGTTTGAATAATTATTTAAATTTTCTATTCATATTTTTATAATTTTAAAGGGCTCAGGTCATTCGAAATTTTACTTTTTCATTTCTTTTTTAATAATGTGTAAAATATTCCAGTGTTCAAACGAGAGCAAAATGGATTATGTTAATATATATATATTTTTTAAGTATATATAATATTTCATTTTAGGCTATAAGAATTTGGGCCCCACTGGACGAAAATCCTGACTTCGCCGCTGTATATATATATATATTTTGTGGTATTAGTAAAAACTAATATAAACTTATACATAATTTTTTTATTAATACAGTAATAAATGTTTCATCTAATAAAAAACCATAAATTCTAATAAAAATGTATAAAGAGTAATCAAAAATAAGTATTAATTACATATTAATTGCATTGATATGAATGTATATAAGGACATGTAATAAATAAACTAAACTTTCTATAAATAAGCTTCCGTAGCTACTATTATATAGTACTAGTAATACACCCGTGCGACGCACGGGTGACTAAATTGTATATATTTTTAAAAAATAATAATAAATTTTAATGGTCATGGTCTTATAATTAAAGAAGTTTTTAATTGTAAAAATTAATTAGTATGAGGATGATTCTATACCCATTATTGGCACCACTAACATAACCACCGTTGATATGATGTTGGACGTAATACAAATAAATGATTTAACATTAGGAGACCATTTCTGGTGCAATTCTTAAACAAACCCTTAATTTCACTATATCTTAGTATTATACTCCATTCGTTCCCAATATATATGTGAAAGTTTTCATTTTGAGCGTTCCTAAATAAATACTATTACCCAAAATGAAAATTATTCCCTTACACCCTCATAAACTTAACCTTTATACTCCCTCTATCTCACTTATATAGAGACATTTTTGTGGCATGAAAATTGAGACGGGAGTGTTAGTAGTGAGTTAAAGTTGTGTGTATAGGTTATTCATTTTTATTCATTTGTACTTGATTTCAATTTTTATTTACTTTATTTAATTTGAATATATATTTTGAAATTCAATAATATGTTTTTTAATTTTATTATTTTCTTTAATTGAGTTGAAAATTTTCTACTTTTTGTAACGTCTCTATATAAATGACACATACCAAAAATGAAAATATCTATATATAAATGGGACGGAGGGAGTAACTTATTTACAAAAAGAAAATGTAAGACTCACCACTTTATCCTCAATTTCAACTGATAGGATGTGGCCCAGAGGCCCAAGATCAGCTCGGCCCACCTAGGTTGAAGCCCAATAACGAGTCAACAAAGTCAGCCAACTGCCCCACGATTTCTCAACCACCCGCGATGATCAAAGTACGGACGGACATGCGAGAGCAGCATCCATAAAGCGCCCGTGACCTCAATTCTCTATAAATAGAGCCATCTTGTAAGATAAATGGGAGGCTGCATGTTTTAGCAGGAGAGACTTTAATATAAACATCCTCTTTTCCTCCGTGGACGTAGATCTACCCACAGATCGAACCACGTAAATTCTTGTGTTCTTAACTTTTCTTTAAATCTCACCATCATAAAAACACTCCAAAATCCACGATCGATCACTGGCGCCGTCTGTGGGAAACGAAATTCTGTGAAACCGATCAGCGCGTTTTGAGTAAAGATACGATGGTGAGACCAACCCGATCCGCCACCACTGCCGCCGCCGCCGCCAAAGCAAAATAGAAGCAAGCTGACCCCTTCACCAATCCGCCCTACACTCCAGTCAATGAGGAAGAGGGTGACGTTAGTCAAGCCCAGAAAACTGCTTCCCAAATCCGACGTGACCAACAGCCCATTCGCCGAACTCCTGAAGGCCACCTGGAGGATGTTCCGTCTAGAGATTCATCTAGTAACGATGGGCCCAACCAAGGTGGCAGCCGACGCGGCAACACCGAACTCCAGCCCGAGCTTGGAGACGCACTGAAGGCGTACCTGGACCTCCACGAGCAGGATTTTTGTAAGTTCGTCGATCAGCATCGACAACAAAGTCAAAACAGAGAAGACAGAGTCGAACCGTCACAAGGGCGACCCCCAAGTCTCCAGATCGTTGGAGACAGGGAGGCCGAACTTCCCCGAAGGCGACAGGACAATCGCCGTGGGAATAACCGCATTTCACGTCGGCGTGGATCAACGTCACCTCGTCAGAACGCCATTCCACCTCGGTGTGACGAAGGAAATGCCTACCAGGGAAGATTCACCGTGTACGGTCGAATCTCGACTCTCTTCACTAATAAGATACTCTATACTCCCCTCCCGTCGACGTATAGAGTGCCTCCTATCCCGCCTTACAACGGGTCACAAGACCCCAGCAACTTCCTATCCCGGTTCCAATACAACATGATGAACCAGGGATTGGCCGAAGATATTTACATGTGTAAAGTCTTCCCCGAGCTGCTAGTGGATAACGCTAGGAGCTGGTTTGATAGCCTCCCTAATAGCAGCATAGGGTCGTATGCCGACCTACTCGACGCTTTCGAACGCCGCTTTTTTCAAAAAGCCGAGGCAAAAATCAGCCCAGCCTAGCTCCTAACCTTAAGGCAGGGGCGGGGAGAAACGATCAGTGATTTCCTAGCCCGTCGTTTTTATAACGAAAGCCTTAAAGTCGATCGTCTCTCCGACGACGTGCTCATCTCGGCATTCCAAAATGCCATTCAGTCCGGGACTCTCTTTAGAGAGCTTGTAAAGGCACGCCCAACGACCTCCAGGTAGCTATGGAGGATTGCCGATGTATTCGCAGAGGCGGATGAGGCCGATCGGAAAAAGCGGGCAGCAGACCGGCCCGAAAACAACGATAAGAGAAAAAAAGAGGAGCGCGCCGACCTTGGGCAAGGTCGCCGAAGTGCCCTCGAAAGGTTACAACGAGGACCTCTCGAGTCCCGCTTAGGACCTCGGCCCCACCAAGACCGAAGTCAGTATACACCACTGACAAAGTCCAGGGCTGAAATATACGAGCTTTACTCAAATTTGTTCGAGAAGCCACCGCCCCTATCCCGAGGTGGGTCGAAACGCCGATCCAAGGAGAAATACTGCAAGCTCCATAATGACTACGGTCATGAAACCGAAGACTGCAGGGACCTCGCCTCGGACATAGAACACATGGTACGCGACGGTACCCTTAAACTGTACCAAAGTCGCAACCAGAAAGAGGGCCAAACTCAAGGGAAGGGCAAGAGAAAGAAAAACAGGGGAGGCAACAACTGTACCCCCCGAAACGACAAAAGGCCAAAGCACGACGACGAGGATGAGGATGAAGATCAGCCTCAATATGATGCAGTCATCACGGCCATCACCGGACTGCCCGAAGGTACGACGAGGTCATCGTTGAAAGCCGAGGCCCGAAGTCAACAGCGGGAAGAACCCACCCAAAAAAGGTTCAAAAGGGAAGAGGTCGTCATCTTTTCTAGCAACAACCCAGTTCCCCATGCGGTACCTCATCAAGATGCCACCATAATCGAGGCCGTAGTGGCCAACAAATTGGTCCACCGCATATTTATTGATAGTGGGGCCTCTGTGAGTGTTCTCTTTAAAGACTGCTTCGATAAGCTCAATATTGAAGAAGCACGACTAAGGCCAGCACCCATGCCGCTAAGGAGCTTCACGCAACAAGAGACGACGACGGAAGGCATCATTTCACTACCCTTGACAGTTGGAAAGAGCCCGCTGTCCACTACGAAGATAATCCACTTCTTTGTCGTAAAAGCCAGCTCCCCCTATAACATCATCTTAGGAAGGGATTGGCTAATAGCAACGAAGGCGATCTGCTCAGCCTACCACCTGATGATTAAAATTCCGTCCAGGGACGGAGTGATCACGCTTCGGGGAAACCAGCAACAGGCTAAGGAGTGCATGCAGGTCGCACTCCGAGGTGTTAAGAATCAACACCCCCAAGCATAGCAATTACAGAAACCCGAAGAGGTAGGGCCGACGTCGCATTCATCCGTCGAGCCGGTAGAAGATGTCGCATTATACGAAGATGACCCTACGAAGGTCGTCAAAGTAGGGTTCGTCGGCAAAAACGAGCTCCGAAGTCAACTTATCCGGCTACTTCGGGAGTATAGAGATGTCTTCGCTTGGACGCCGCTAGACATGACCGGGGTGGCTCCAAGCGTCATCACTCATCACCTCAACATCGATCCTGAGGTGAAACCAGTTCGGCAGAAGCAGCGAGCCTTCACAGCTGAAAGGAATCAAGTGATCCATGACAAGGTTCGCCAACTACAGAAGGCCGATATTTTATTCGAAGTAAAATATCCGACCTGGTTGGCCAACCCCGTGATGGTAAAGAAGCAAGGAGGCGGGTGGCGGATGTGCATTGATTACACTGACCTCAATAAACACTGCCCGAAAGACTGCTACCCCCTCCCCAACATTGATAAGAAGGTCGAAGCTCTTGTTGGCCACAAGACGTTCAACTTTTTAGACCTATACAAGGGGTACCACCAAGTCCTCATGAATGAAGAGGACGCTCCGAAGACCGCTTTCGTCACAGACTTCAGCGTCTATGCATATAAAAAGATGCTCTTCGGGCTGAAAAATGCTGGAGCTACATACCAAAGGATGGTCGACAAGATTTTTGAAGACCACATCGGTAGTATTGTCGAAGTGTATGTAGACGATATAGTCGTAAAAAGCAAGGAAATCGCCACTTGTGTAAACGACCTTAAAGTTGTTTTTAGCTTACTTCGTAAAGTGAACCTAAAATTAAACCCAGAAAAGTGTACTTTCATGGTCCGGTCTGAAAATTTCTAGGGTGTTGGGTTTCACGCGAAGGGTTAAAAGCTAACCCATCAAAAGTCCGAGCCATCCAAGAAATGCGAGCACCGAAGTCAATTCATGTCGTGCACAGACTGACGGGCTGCCTAGCCGCCCTAAGTCGTTTCCTATCCAAGGCCGCCGAAAAAACAACTCCCATTCTTCAAAATACTAAAGAAGGCGCCGAACTTTGAATGGAACGACGAGCACAGGGGAGCTTTCGATGGCTTAAAGACGTACCTCGCAAATCTCCCCACATTATCTGTACCAAAAGAGGGTGAGGCCCTCTCCCTATACCTCGCCGCTTCGGACGAGGCAATCAGTGCAGTCCTGGTACGAGAAGAAAAACTGTCATCAGCTACCCGTCTATTTCATAAGCCGAGCCCTAAAAGGACCGGAGACGAGGTATCAACCTCTGGAAAAGGTCGCACTTGCATTGGTGAATGCGGCAAGGAGACTCCGACCGTACTTCCACGCACATCCGATACAAGTGCTGACCGACCTCCCACTTCGGCAAGTGCTTACAAAACCAGAAGCGTCCGGGCGAATCGCTAAATGGGCTGTAGAACTCGGCGAGCACACGATTTCCTTTGTACCTCGCCAAGCCATTAAAGGGCAGTCTTTGGCTGATTTCCTAGTGGAAGCCAAGTTCACGGACGCACAACAATCCGTTGAACCCACTAAGGATAAATTAAAGGCTGAGGCGCCGAAGCCACCACAACAAGACTGTTGGAAGGTCTACGTCGATGGGGCATCAGGTCACAAAGGAAGCGGAGCCGGAGTCTTACTCATCAGCCCTGAAGGAAAGCAGATCACCCACGCACTCCGGTTCAATTTCCCGACCACAAATAATGAAGTGGAGTACAAAGCTCTAATCGCTGGACTTCATCTAGCCCAAGCTCTCCAAGCAAAGGTCATTCAAATTCACAGCGACTCCCAAGTCATAGTGAACCATATACTAGGCAAATACGAAGCCAAAGGAGAACGAATGAAGAAATACCTCCATAAGGCCAAGATCCTACAATAAAGCTTCTCGTACTTTGAGTTGGTGCGAATCCCAAGAGGAGATAATGAGCGAGCTGACGCACTAAGCAAACTCACATCATCATCAACGATCCCTCCGGTGGAAGTACAGCTCCGAAGCATTGATGACGCCGAAGTCAATGTAGTAAACGAAGATGGACCGAACTGGATGACTCCACTTCGTAATTACTTGTTAAATGGCGAACTCCCAACTGATAAGGCCGAGGCTAGGAAGCTCCTGGCCAAGTCCACGAAGTACGTCCTGGAGCAGGGAGTACTGTATAGAAAATCCTACCTCCAACCTCTCCTAAGATGTGTGGGGCCCAACCAAGCGAACTACGCACTGCGCGAAGTCCATGAAGGTTCCTGTGGCAGTCACATCGGAGCCCGCGCCCTGTCCAAAAAGGTCATGAGGTGGGGGTACTACTGGCCCACTATGTTCCAAGACGCCACCGACCTCGTCAAACAATGCCCGAAGTGCCAAATCCATGCGACGGTTCCGAGATTGCCACAGACCGAACTGGCCAGCATGCAAAGCCCTTGGCCGTTCATGCAATGGGGAATTGACATCGTCGGCCCATTCGAAAAAGCTCCCGGCCAACTACAGTTCCTCATTGTAGCAATTAACTACTTTACGAAGTGGGTCAAAGCCGAAGCGTTGGCACGAATCACAAGTAAAAATGCCCTAAACTTCGTTTGGAAGAACATAGTTTGTCGCTTCGGCATACCTCACGTCCTCGTCTCAGATAACGGAACCCAGTTCACAAACAGGACATTCAGAGAATGGTGTGACAAACTCCACATCCAACAAAAGTTCACCTCGGTAGCTCATCCTCAAGCAAATGGCCAAACCGAGGTTACGAACCGAACGATAGTCAAGGGGTTAAAAACCCGGCTGGATAAGGCCAAAGGAGACTGGGCAGCGAACTTACCCCAAGTCCTATGGTCGTACCGAACCACCCCGCGGACATCACACGGTGAAACACCATACAGCTTGGTGTATGGAACCGAAGCGGTGATCCCGGTAGAGATCGGTTTGCCGAGCCCCCGAACACTTAACTTCGCGGCCCAAGACAACGAAGACAGACTTCGAATTAACTTGGATCTGCTAGAAGAAAAATGAGAACAAGCCTACATACAAGAAGCTCGATACAAACAGCAAGTAGCTCGGTATTATGACAGCCGGGTGAAGCATCGACAACTCCAAGTAGGCGACTTCGTACTTCGGAATAACGAGGTCAGCAGGGCGGAGAAGCTCGGCAAATTAGAAGCCACCTGGGAAGGACCGTACCGAGTTCAAGAAGTCCTCGGAAAAGGGTCATACAAGCTCGCCCACATATCTGGTGAGCCCATACCCCGTACATGGCACATTACCCACTTGAAGAGGTACTTTGTATAAACAGAGGGTGATGTCCAAGTTCATTTAGGTCGTAGGAATTGAGTTGTCTTGATAAATTTTGTCTTATTTTGACTTCGTAAAAATTTTGTCTTATTTTGACTTCGTAAAACTTTTTGTTTATTTTGCATGCATTTTGCATCTCTCTCTCTCATTTATACTAAGTATCTCAATTTTAAAATCCGGATGAGGATACGCAAATAAACTCCGCCTCGGAGTAACACCCAAACGCGCGTAAGGGGACCACCCCTATCGATAAATTCGACAAATAAGGAACCA
The DNA here is from genome assembly GCA_001642375.2 of Mentha longifolia. Lineage (NCBI taxonomy): Eukaryota > Viridiplantae > Streptophyta > Magnoliopsida > Lamiales > Lamiaceae > Mentha > Mentha longifolia. The sequence continues at coordinate 29,346,179 of CM038112.1, forward strand.
AAAGGCCTAAACTTCGTCGTTAGACGAAGTGGCCACCTAGAAAGCCTAAACTTCATCATTAGACGAAGTGGCCACCTAGAAAACCTAAACTTCGTCGCTAGACGAAGTGGCTACCTAAAAGGCCCAAACTTCATCTCTGGACGAAGTGGTCGACCGAAAGCCCAAACTCCGTCACAAGACGAAGTGACTATGAGAAAGCTGCCTTCGTTGAATACAAGGGAACCTGCCTCGGTTAAAGGCAAGGATAGAAAGCTTAAACACATGCAAAAAAAAAAAAAAAAAAAAAATTCTGTTTTATTTGAATAGAAATAAATGTACAAGTGTTACATTAAGAAGACGAGGAACCCGGAGGCTTTGGCTTACTAAAGCTAAGCCAATCTCTAGCAAAATCCCTGCCGGAATTAAAGTTCAAAACATCGTCTATACTAAACCTGCCCCGACCACGTCCAGAAGCCAAACTTCGGCCTCTACCTCGGACATTCTGGCTCGCCCGACCCCGACCCCGTCCCGACGCCGATCGCCGCTCTTGACTATAAATTTCTCGAGAATGGTGTGTCACAATCTTCGGGTCCGGGTCAGCAGACCTCGAAGATTCACCTTCCAAAAATTCTCTAGAAGTACGGTCGAGCAACCTCGGATCCAGATCGGAAGAAATTGAAGTCGCAGAACCAGCTTCTAAAGACAGACGCCGCTTCAACTTCGGAAAGCGATCAAGGACTGTCTCATAAATGCTCGCCACACGAATGAGCTCTTCAAACTCACCTCTAACCTGCCAGGATTCATTCCCATATTCCTCCCTGTAACTTCGGCATCGGGCCTGGAGCTCCTTGACCTTATCGTAAGTCTCAGAAATTGTGGATCCCCCAGCTCGGTGAATTATGGTCTCGTACTCCATATGCTCCTCCACGATCTCTTTGCAAGTCTTGATGTCGTCCCGAGCTCGCTGGTACTGGTCTTCAAGCTCCATATATCTGGCATGCATCTCATCAAGCTTTTCCTGAGCGGCCCGAAGTTTCACCTCAGCCTCGATCTCGATGTTATCAGCTCGTTTCTTCCAGCCCGAAGCATCGAGCTCGGCTACTTCTACAGCTCGGCGAAGCTCGGATATTTCTTTAATAAGGTGGGAAGCATCATAAAACTCAGGGGCAGGCTACAGAATAAATACAAACAAAGTTCAACAGAGCCTTTTTTATTTATAGCCGAAAAACGGCAAATGAAACGCCACCCTAATGGTGACGAAGTACAAGGCTACAAAAAAAAAAAAAAAAAAGGGGGAGAAGGGTAAAGAAGCCAAAAATCGTGAAAAGTGTCAATTGACTCCATCACGATTTTCTCCTTCTACGCCGACCTCGGGTTCCGTGGGGTCATCGCGAGCTGGCTCCTCGGTGGTCCCCTCCCCAACCGGCGTCTTCAGCAAATCGGCGATGACCGTCTCCAGGAGCTCGTACCTGTCAACAGGACACCGCCGAATGACATCTTCATTTAGCAGACTCCTCTGTACGGAGAGCCGCTCGACAACCGGAATGGAAGAGGTATGCTCCAGAAGCACCTCGGCGAAGTCTCGTAGTGTCTCCTCCTCCGTCATGGTAGCATACCCGTACTTGGTTTTGTCCAAGTCCAGGATGTCCTTGGCGATATCATCGATCACCGCTGAGACAACCGGGGTGCTCATGGCAGTCACCAGCTGAACAGCCATCCGGGAAAAGTGGGTAGACCGGACGAATCGCTCCACCAATGCGCGGAACACCCCTCCCTGGCCAGCTACCACCTCGGCTACTTGGGTCTTCAGCCGACCCACTTCTGCCTCAAGATCGGCAACCTCTTCTTCTCCTCTTCGGCGACAGCCAAAGCTGTCGCCTCCCTGCCCGCTGCTGCCTGTGCCGCGGCTTTGGCGACAGAGATCTTAGCCATTAGCCGATCTTCTACCGCCGCAGCCTCGGCAGCCTTTGTCTGGAACTTGGTAACTCCACTTCTAATGAAGCTCGCCAAGCCCTGCAGCCCATCTAAAGCCGCCTCGGCCTCCTAAAACACAAAACCAAGGGACGATTTAAGTAGAAGGTACAAATCACCATATACAAACACTTCTAGTTTGACGCTTACCTCGGGAAATGACATCTCCCGTGCATGCATTCGGCCCGAGGTCGGGCCACTCTCGACGACCGTCACTTCGTCATCCAACGAGAGTAAAGTTCGTCGAGGTCGTTGGCCCACCAGCTGCAGGGGAGAAGAGCTTCGGATGGGAGCATCCAACTGCGAGCTCACGGATACCGACCTTCCAAGGTCGGTTGTCCTCTCCGACGACGTCGCCAAAGTCGTCTTCTCCACCACCGAAGCAGAAGGCTTCTGCCTCTTCCTCTTGTTCTTGTTCTTAAGAGCAGCCTGGATAGCTTGAGCGTCCACTACAAAAAAAAAAAAAAAAAAAAAAAAAAAAAAGATTTACATCAGTAAAAATGAAAGAGACCACAGGACACAAAGCAGTGAAGCAGAGCCTCACCCAAGTCCACATCGGACACGGAGTTATATGGGCTTAACCCATAATTTGCGAGCTCGGCCTCGGCATAATCCCTCTCAATGAGGCCGAGGTTCACCAAGCTCGTTTCAAGCTCACCGGTTGGTTTCCCAGTGTCTCGAAGTACGAACTTGGCCGTGGTCCAAGGGTACAACGGCACGCCTTCACACCGGCAAAAGAAGAATTTCTTCTGCTAGTTCGTCACCTTAGTAGGGGTCCCTAACTTGAACCTACTAATAGGGGAAAGGTAAGCCCACCCCGTCGGACCAAGCTTAGGTCTAAAAAACCTAAGGAAAGAATCCACAGTAGGCGTACCACCACGGCGGCTGACCTCGAAACAAAAACCGACGACCTGCTTGATGGAAGGAGGTTGCAACTGACCTAACGACAGTTGGAGCTCTTCTAAGAGCTCGGCAAAAAAACGATTCAAAGGAAAACGAAGACCAAAATGAAGATAATCTTCATAAACGGTAAAAAAACCTACGGGAGGCGAACTACCCCTATCGACATCACGAGGCAGAAGCAGCTCCATTGACTCGGGAAACAAAAAACGCCGAGCCAAGTCCTGCATATGAGAGACAGACATGGTCGAGGCACATGCTAGTGAGGCACTGGACCCGACCACCGGCGGGAATTCGATTTCTCGAAATGACGGCGGAACTAGCGTGCGTGTATGTACATTTAACCAAACCCTCGCCGGAAAAATCCTAGACGGCGAGGGCGAAATCTGTACGCTAGCCCTACCAGTATCTACTTGGGGAAAAGAAGAAGAATCCATTACAAGGAAAGTACTTACTTGTCAAAGTCTTTTTCCGACTACAAATCACCGGGAAATTGAACGGGACGGCGGCGGTTGCAGAATTTTGGGTCTAGGTTTTCTCTTTCGCTGACAATTGGAAACGATTTGAGGGGGGAAAAATATTTTTTAGCATACACTGGAAGCTTTTATAAGCAAAGGCACGCCTTTTCAAATCCCGCCTTTCCGCCTGCTCCAACAAAAGGGCGACACATATCCTACCTACCCTGACACCAACAGTCGTGCCTTTTCATATCACGACTATTCGAGCTCGACCTCGTCAAAACGAGGCGGTATGCAGTTCGACTTCGTCAAAACCTTATTTTCGACGGGGCAATGCAATTCGAGCTCGACCTCGTCAAAACGAGGCGGTATGCAGTTCGACTTCGTCAAAACCTTATTTTCGACGGGGCAATGCAATTCGAGCTCGACCTCGTCAAAACGAGGCGGTATGCAGTTCGACTTCGTCAAAATCTTATTTTCGATGGGGCAATGCAATTCAAGCTCGACCTCGTCAAAATGAGGCGGTGTGCAGTTTCAACTTCGTCGAAATCCCACGGGGCAATTTACACCTCTCTACAATGACCTCGCTTCTCCGACCTTTTGGGGGGGGATGTGATAGGATGTGGCCCAGAGGCCCAAGATCAGCTCGGCCCACCTAGGTTGAAGCCCAATAACGAGTCAACAAAGTCAGCCAACTGCCCCACGATTTCTCAACCACCCGCGATGATCAAAGTACGGACGGACATGCGAGAGCAGCATTCATAAAGCGCCCGTGACCTCAATTCTCTATAAATAGAGCCATCTTGTAAGATAAATGGGAGGCTGCATGTTTTAGCAGGAGAGACTTTAATATAAACATCCTCTTTTCCTCCGTGGACGTAGATCTACCCACAGATCGAACCACGTAAATTCTTGTGTTCTTAACTTTTCTTTAAATCTCACCATCATAAAAACACTCCAAAATCCACGATCGATCATCAACATTTTATAAGACAACTTTACTCTTCCACCACTCTCAGCGCGACTTTCTCATTCACGATTAATTTTGCTATCATTTTTTTTTATTCAAAAATGCGGGCCGGTCAAATTCTAACATAACATATTGGGGACGGAAATAGTACATTAGAGGATTTAGAAACTACCTCCGCAACGATCTTGTCTTCCACCTAAAAATGACATCAAAGAATAATACTCCACTTTTATAAAATGAATCATACCTCAAAGGGGTCACAAATACATTTCTTTTAAAATATCTCCTCTCCAATAAGCCCTCAATCTCTTTTGTATGTCAATTAAGGAAACTCAGTAAATTCTCTAAATGTCAGGTTTTAATGGGGTTTCTTAATTATTATTGTAGTAATTATTAATAGTACTCACTATTTATTGGGAGAAGTAATTGCACATTTTTAATCTTATTTTTGAAAATTGATACACCTCTATTAATGTCTTTACGTATCTTAGTTTATCAATTCAATAGAATGGAAGTAAATGTGATTGTTTTATTTTATTTTATTTTTAAATTTGGCTTTTAGAGGGGCTTAATAAATTGTAATATATATATTTTTTAGTTTAATATATATACTTACGTCCATGTAACTCAAACATACAATCCAAATATTGATTTAATCGTTAATAAAATAGTTTCAAAATTATTATTTACTATAGCATAGATTCTTTCTCCAATTATTTCTAGTGATAGTGTGATACATTGATGCCTTTGCTATTAGCTATTGCTACACCTCATGGTCTTCTAAATCTAACTGAGAAGTTATATGCCCCTCAATTTATTTAATTCGTATTGGTCCACATAATCGAAAGTAGTGCTTATCTTATGTAAAATCACAATACAACACATCATACGTATCATAGTATGTAACATGCATTCACATTTCAATAATCTCTATATTAGATCAACCAAAAAAATATGAGATACATCATTGATGATATGTAGACATTGATAATGTTGGTGCACCCATTGAGCCACTTCTCATCTTCACCCAAAAATGTTAGGCCCTTGTCTAATAGTTGTTGTATCATGATTGCTTCATATTTTGTGATCCTCACTACGATATTGTGCTTCTATGCCACAATCACTTCTCTTTCAAAATAAAACATTATGGACTCCTAATGATGGAAAACAAAAATATGTGAAATGTGTGGGTATGAAGGTTGAAGAAATTCTGAATTATATAGGTAGAAAAAATAGTGTAATATAGAAATATATAAATTTGTTGCAACGTCTACTATTAAATAATTGATTAAAAACTATTAATACATAATTATGATATACTATTAACATTAAAAATAAAAATTACTAAAATGGCAGCTATTTAACTGATATTTAAACAAATTCATACCTACTAATATAAAATACAAATGGAAAAAAGAGAAACGAAAGTGCAGTCCGTTGTTATTATTATTACTTTTCATCAATTATCACCTTGAAGAATCCCTACTTATTTGTTATTACCTAATTTGCCCATCATTCACTTTTTTCTAAACCCAATCGGCAATATTTTATTCTATTGTTATTATCATTAAAATTTAGATCACTAAACTTGAAATCGTATGAATTAGCGAAAGATAAGTTGAATGATTAAGGTCTGAACCACTCTTAAAAAGTGTTATTTGTATTTCCTCACTAAAATTCTTGAATTTCCAATCTATTTACCACAAACATATTAAACTTTAATTAAATTTGGATTATACATACTACATATATTGAAATCACTATAGAACTCATTCCTATCTAAACATTTTTTGCTACACAAAATCACCGTCCAATACATCTATATAATTATAAAATATAGAAAAACCATGTATATGTAGGCTATTATTATATATTGATCATAAAGTTTGTTGACATGATTATAAATGAATGCATGTCATTATTAAAATAAACTTTTATATATATAGGCTAGTATTGTAATAAATGTTAGTAATTAATGAGCTGATTTTCTATATTGAGGCTTCCGTAGCTACTATTATATATCATATAGATTAGAAATCATTTCATGGATAGAATAACATTATTTAGATGTACATGCCATGAAAATTTTGTCAAGATATGTTGAATGGGGGAATAACTAGTGCTGTGGGATGAAATGAAATGGCAACCTTTAGCCATTTTAATACTTTTTTCTGTTTATTTTTCATTTTATTGCATTTTAGTATCTTTTCTATGTTTAATTAATTCTTGGTTCGTAGTTGTTGGTTATTTTACATTATATAGAATTAATTGTCTCATCATTTTTTTATATTTATTTAATTTTCAATTGTTCATTATAATAAATATAATAATTAAATTACTTAACCTTAATTAAAATGGTTTTTTTTAAAGAATTAAAATGGTTAGTTAAAATTAAAAAATAAACACTATAAACGCTACTTATAAATATTAACCTATGTATTTCAAAAAATATATATATATATATATATATATATATATATATATATATATAATAACCAATGAACTGAAAACATTATAGTAATTTATAAAATATAAAGCTTAATTATGAAATCATTAGATTAAAACTAGATAGATATAAAAAAATAATGATGAAGTAATAAACTATAATTAATACCAATACCAATCAACAGTTATAAACTAACAATCAGAATATAAACTAAAATTTAAATTAAGAAATTGAACATAAACTAAAATTTATCAACTAAAACAGAATAACTAAAAGATAAAATTACAACAATTAAAAATAAAAATAATATTTAAAGAGTATATGTTGAATGATGAAAGACTTTTTTTTTTCATACTTGGAAATAGTGACATTCTTTAAATAAATCAACGAAGGAGACGTAAGTTGATATAATAACCTGAAAAGCAAGTAGTTAACTTTACATAGTAGAGGTAAGGATACAGATTTAGAATCTTTTCCATTTTTATAGTTTTCTTCTTTTACAAGGTTTGATTTATGAAACTATTAGCACTTGCATATTCTTAATGCGTTCAAAAACTAACAATTTTTTTTTTGGACTAACTTATCTTTGCTAGATTGAGAGAGAAATTCACATCTTCGGCTTCATCCATTCTTTTGTTTTTCTTTAATTCTTTCTTTCTTTCTTTCTTTCTTTCTTTCTAAAACTCTCAACTCTCCTTCATGGCAGATCTTCATTTTACTTCATAAATAAAATTCAAATATAATTACACAAAATAGATACGAATAGAGGGTGATTTTAAACATAACCCCAATTTTTCTCACTATAGCCCCCAATTTAAATGATAAAAATGATAATAAATGTACAATTTATACCCTTATAGTTTGAAATTAAAGTTTTAATTGAGAAAAATAAAATTATATAGCCCCACAGTCGTCGAAATGGCAATAATGGAATTGAAACGGCAAAGCTGAAAATTCTTGTTGCAATTAAGTGAAGGATGTTTTGTATGAATCTCATTACTTGATCATTTCTGCCCTAAAATCAATTATCTAGTTAAAAACTGAGAGCTTCAAGTAATAAACTACAACCAATATCACTATCGTTTGTTGTCTGTGATTGTATTATTTTCATGTTGATTTTAATCATGATGTTACAGAAAAAGTCACTACTTGGGAACAATACACAATTTTGATTTATTAATTTCTTCTTTTTCCTTTTTCGTATGAGCCCAAATGAGATCTACGACCAATACGTAAGCAACATTTGTATGCTATCTTCTACAGTATTTAAAGATTTTTCTTTTTTCCTTTTTTTTTCATATTTGATGGGCACAAAATTTACAAGAAAAATGTCAAATTCGAGATCTTAGAATGTGATGAAAACGTTTCGAAGCATTACCTACGGCTACGGATGAATAGATATGGTAATGATTTAGAAAAAATATTTATTTCATGACATCATTCATTAGCCATTAGTAGGAATGGAGTATAGTGAGAAAAATGAGGCTATGTTTAAAATGAACCATAGTTGAGTACTACGTATTAAATAATTAAAGCTACAAAAGTTGGTATGAACAATGTAGAGTTGTAAGTGAGTGGGCTTTTGTTTTGTCCGTGACCCCGTGCAGTGCAGTGGGTCTTGGGCCCATTTATAGCAGTTGTTTATGCATGTCCAACTACCTACCAAAACTAGAAAAATAGACCTATTGTTCACTAGTGACCAAATTAATTATGACGCAAAAATTAAAAATTAAAAAAGATATATAAATGTGATCTACTGAAAGCATGTGAGTTTCAAGATGACTGTACATAAGCAGTGTACAAGCATACAAGTTTGGTGTTGATCTCAAGGTATTCAACTATATATGTATAGTGCTCCCTTCTTTTTGGAAAGAAGGAACTTTATAAGCTTTTTAAAACATACTATATTTTTTGAAAAATGATGGGCAAAAGAATAAACTCATTAAAAATAAGCATCACTATCCAATGTATTTTTGACATTTTATAAGCTCTCATAACATATTACAAGCTCTTGTAACCTCTTTTAAAATAAGTTTACCTTCTTAGTTCCATAGAGTAGGATATTGATGTTAAGAAAACAAATTGTTTAATAAATTAGAAAGTTAAAATATATTATTCAAATGGTACTTTTGTCAAATTATGAGTAGGAAACAAAACTTGTGGATAAATTATAAGAATAAACTCATTATAATAATTTTTCTTATAGTGCAATAAATATTGTATAATTCTGAAGAATTTTGAGGATTTTTATTATTTATAGTGCGCTGTTATAGTTTCTATTAAGATTAATTTAAACTATGAGATGATCAAGTAAAGTTACCAGAACTAAATTTGTGGTTCATAAGAGTTCTTCTTAACTTTCAATTCGGATTCCCTATTGTATATTTTTGTGCGACATCTCTTATTGTCCCAATGAATGATCGTTATGTGTCTACAAATCTTCAAAATCAATAATTTTTTATTTTAGAAATTTTTGGTTATTCTTTATTCTTTTTTTTTTTTTAAATATTATGCACACATCAGATCAATTCAAATTAGATTTTGTGAGCTTGTTTCTAAATTACTTCTAGCAAGCTTTTAAAAAACATTAGTTCTAACAAGTTTGATAGAAAAATTACACGTTTTCCGAAATTGTATACACAACCGTCAAAAATAGAGTCTTAAACACACGATCACATACAATAATTGATTAAATAATTAATCTTCGAATTTATATACAAATCAAAATCTAACAATGAACAAGAATCTTTAGATTTGATTGAGGAAGTAGTGGCACATAAAGTGTCCCTTTGTGAGAATTGAAAGGTAAGAAAAGCAAGCAATTCTCTCGAGAGTGAACAAAAATCCTTTTTGTTGGACGAAATGAATATGAAAGGACCACAATTCATCAATGTATAAATATTGATGTCCTTTGGCAACTTGTTGATGTGAAGTCTTAATCTTGAATTGAGGGTCTAACGGAAATTCGATTTTTAATTAATTATTTTTATGAGAAGACGAGAAAAAATAAACTAGTGTCATTACGTGCTCATATGAAATTATTAAGTTCGATTTTAATCACCACCACAAAATGTGCCTCATGGCTTGAATTGTCAAGGAGAAAAAGGGAAGGAAAAATATTAATATCTCGATAAATTGCTTTAATTGATTAATTATTTAATTGAATTTTTTGGGATTACCGGTCGACAAAGTATTATTATGAGTAAATGGAGAAGAAAAAAGTCCAAGTTTACAAAGATGGGCAACTTTAAGATTCTATTTATAGATTTATTATATCTGGAGAAATACTTCTATTTTAAAGTCACATTTTTCTGCTTTTCTTGTGTCGAGTTGATATCCACATAAATGGAATCGTAATCATGAAATTAAGTAATTAAATATTCTGGTTATTTAATACTTTTGGATTGTATTTCATACGATACATATAACTATGCAATAACGATATACTGTATAAGAAATTAATATGACTACTGTTAGAATTAGAAAGCTCCCATACTTGGATTATAAACCAATTACGAAAGGAATAGACGATAGTCAAGTTTTAATATCGGGACTCGAAACAAGCTCCAATAATACAATTGGCACACATTGAAAACTTCGAGATAAAATTGATGTTTTAAAAGTTAGTACTCCTTCCGTCCTCCAATAAGTGTCACAACCTCTTGAAATTTTTGTCCCTAAATAAGTGTCACATCATATATTTTTAGATGAAAATTAGCTTAAATTACCAAATATACCCCCATAATTATTACACATTTCTTACTTTTTCAGTTTTGTATGCAATGATTAGGGGTAAACTAAATAATTTTACATGGTCTATTGGTTTATGTTAAATAGTGGCTTGTGACACTTATTAGAGGACGGAGAGAGTATTAATTTAGGAGACGATTGGTACACTTAAATTGCGACAAATAATTATTTGGATAGAAAGTACAATTAATCCAAAACAGAAAACAAACATTAGGACTATTTTTTCTCGTACATATGTTTAAAGCAATGTTTTGAAATCCGGATCGAACATCGAACTAGCCACGTTACTGGGTCACCGGGTTATTAGGTTAACCGTTTGAACCGTTCTTTAAAAACCGGATGACCCGGAAATTTTTATTTTAATATATATAATATCATATATATATATTTGAAAAAACTAACAACATATTAAAAATTTATACATTATTTCAAGTAAAAATAAATATAAATATGTATCAATATTTATTTGAGTACGTGAATAAAATAAATTCACGTCTTTGGTGAACCGGTTCAAGACTGGTTTAGGTCGGGTTTAACCGGTTCTGACCACTACGGGCCACGTAACCGGATCGGACAAGAGACCCATTCGCGATTAAATCGGTTGAACCGGCCGGTCCGGTCCGGGTTTAAAAACATTGGTTTAAAGGATTCATTTTTTTTAATAAAAAATCTAACTACTTATTGGACTTGATTAATTTCTCTACTTTTCTCTTTCGTACAGTACATATGTTTTTACTTTTCAATTAAGGAAAAAAGAAAAAAGAAAAAAGAAAAATATAGGTGCTTTTGCATCTCTTGTGAAACTAGCTTCACTACATGCAATCCAATTTCGCTCGAATTTTTTTATCTATGAAAAGATTACAACATGCATGCATGGGCATGACGCATGATATAATGAATTTCTTTGATTTCTAAGTTTGTCTTGTCGGAGAAAGCAAATACTCCAATATTTATATATTTAACCGCGTTAGTTTCATATATTTTATCTTAATCTTATATCTTGGAGTATTTTATTAAGTGACAGTGATGTTGTACTATTGCTACTTGTATATGAGGCATAGATGTTGAGGATGATATCCTCTATCCTCAAAATAGTATTCTAATGGCGTATCCCAAAATTCAATTTCTACTAATTTTATATATTTTTTTATAAAAGTAAAAATACTATAATATAGTAAATCATAATAGACATTTATAAGGAAAAAAATGATTTTTTTTAAATTATATATTTTGTTTTTAATTTTTCAACTCTAATATACTAATAAAAGTAAAATTAAATGCTAAAAATAATATAATCCCTAATGGGGATGGATGAACCCTTAGAAATAATCATTATAAAAAAATAATTAAAATTTTTTGCATGAAACTAGTAGAAATTGATTTTTGATACACCATTGGGATGCCGATTTGGAAATAGAGAATCCCAAGTCGTAAAAGTTATAAATAAAAATAGCCCAATTAATGAACAAATGCAAAAAAAAAAAGAAAAAGAGCGACGTAGTAATGAAAAAAAAAAAAAAAATTGGAGCGAGTAAAGCAAAAATATATTGTTGTTGTATACTAGTATGTCCAAGTGAAAAGCAAGTAAATCAAAGTATATACCCGCCAGAATTAAACTTGACCGACAAATAAAAAACACTGTTCTAATCTCCACCACATTATATATATATATATATATCCAATTTCCAATTTAATTACTAAGATTTGATTTAATAACTAGCCAGCCAAATCATGAAGCAGCTGCGCCCCCGCCCCCATCAAATTCCTGTACTGTAAATTCTGATTTTCACCCTCGAACATCGAATATTCTACCCTCTCCATCTCATCATCATCATCATCTCTGCCGTAGAACATCGAGCTCTGCGGCGGCGTGAATGCCAACGTCACCCCACCTCCCCCGTGCTGCTGCAAACCCAACGTCAAAGACACCCCACCACCGCTGCCGCTGCCGCCGCCGCCGTAGTTAGTCGGCAGCTGGTAAGAGGCGGAGGAGAAGTCGAATTGCATTTCGTCACCACCAGCTGATCTAGTGGTGTTGATTATGGAGGAGAGGCACTCGGAATCCCTTCTCATCATCAGCTGATCCTGCGTCGGCTTCCGATCCTCGTTCGCCGTACCCATAGGGTGGTGGTGGCTCTCCGAGGCGGCCCCACCTCCGCCTTCGCCTTCGCCTTCCTTTTGATCTTCCAAGTACATTTCCTCCACCATGGGCTTCCATAGCCGAACTCGGGCATTGATGAACCAATTTGATACCTGACAAGGAGATGATGCCATGCAATTACTTTAAATTAAAGCTCTATAAATTTATTTTTTTATAGTAATAAATAAATTGTACAGTAGTAAAAAAAAAAAAAAAGAAAAGTGGGGAAGAAAGTGAATGCCTGGCTTCTGGAGAGACCTGTTTGTCGGGCTAAAATGCGTTTATCTACTTCACTTGGATACCTGCAAATTCCAGTTTATGTATATTCGCCTTAGTACTAATTCAACATGAGAGACAAAAGAGAGAGAAACCAAAAACCCACAAAAACAAAAACAAGACACAAACGTTTTACCATCCCTACGTGATACAGCTGTAACGAAATACTATCATTAATTATATATTATATCTCAATTAACAAATTAGCAATCAAGCCAAGAACCAAACACCAAATTTGTTTTTATCAGATAAATTAAAATCATTCATATTCATGAAATTAGAAAAGAAATTAAAAAAGAAAAGAAAAAGAATATAATTACGGGTGGAGGAAGTGCTCGAAGAGCCAAGCTCTGAGAACTGCGACGGACTTCTCCGGCAATCCTCGCTGCGGCCGCCATGGATGATTCTCCACCACTCCCATCTGCTGAAAAGCTCTCTGCTGCCTCAGTTTCTGATCCAGAATCCTCAATCTCGGCGTTTCCCCTTTGCTCGCCCCTGGAATCTCACCCTCTCCTCTCTCTCCCATCGCCATGTTCGCCGCTTTTATCTGCCCCACAATCCCATCTTTCAGGCACCTGAAGTGTCGGGACATCGCCCTCGACGCCATGGCGGAGTAGGCTGCCGCCGCACCATCTCCGGCCACCGCCTCGAACGATGACACCACCGCCTTCATCTGATCGCAGTAGTGCCTATACCTTCTGTCAACCTTTTAAAACAATTAAAAATAAGAAATACAAATTATACAGTATATGTTTAAGAAAAAGAGGAACTCCATGTGGCCATTAATGGAAGAGAGCCCCGCAGTCACGAAGTTAGTTCGGATTTTAAAGGCCATCTGGGCCACTTTGCAATCATTTAACCTCCATTGATGACTTTTTTCTCAAAAGCTTCGAGGTTTCGATGATATACGATGACAACGACTTTTTCCATGTAACAATAAAAAATAAAAATACCTCTTGTAGCACTTGGAGCAGCTTCGCCTTTCTTCTCTGCAGTTCGAGGAGGTCGGCCGCGAAAGGAGGCGGCGGCGGCGTTCTAACAACGGTGGCGGCGTCTATATTTGCAGGCGGCTTCTTCTTCTTCTTGTTCTTGGACAAAGCCACGGCGGTGGCGAGATTGCAGAGTTGATTCAAGAGGTCCTTGGCCGGCTCCAAATACTTGGAGGTTCGAATCTGAAAATAGTTGGGCGGCGACATAGAAGAAGAGGTTGAGTAGTGTCCGAATCTGGAATCGGGGTTGTGTGGGAGATGGAAGGTAGGTAGAGGTGTGGAAGGGTTTGAGGAGGTGAGGGAGAGAGAGAGTGATCCTTGACTCGGCCTTTCGGAGAATATGTCTCTGCTGAGAGATGGATCGTCGCCGCCGATGACCAATGATCTGTTCTGATGATGAAGGTGAGTCCAAGAATCTGGTGGTGGTGGGAAAATTAAGGTTTCTTGGTGATTTGATGAGTAATTGATGGGTTGAATCTGGGGATTCTTGGATGGAAACCCTATAATCTCCATGGCTTGGGTCAAGTTGTAGATTTGAGGATTATTATTGGTTGAAGATGCATCTGAGTAGCAGTATCCTCCTGAAGATGTGGCCATGATCGTAGTTCCTGCTTTTTCTTCATCTCCACCCATAGAGAGATAGAGAAAGAGAGAGAGAGAGAGAGAGAGAGAGAAAGCTGGTCTCTAGCTAGCTCTGTCTCTGGTGCTGCTTCTCTGAATATGAATGAGTTGCTTTAGAGTCTAGACTAATTGAAGAACCATGAAAAAGCAATCGCCTTTTTCAGCTCAACTATTTTATATTTATTGTGTATCGTGTATTACTGGTATATTTATGTGATCATCCGTATTATACGTGTGTGTCTGTGTGTGTGTGCGTGTGTGTGTGTGTGTGTGAGAGAGAGAGAGAGAGGAAAGAGTATTGAAATATATAAGAGGAATGTCTAGGGTAAACCATATATGGGAAGCGGAGTTGAAATGTGCGGAAGTAGAAGAAGCCTAAAACAAAAACTTAAGCAGAAAATAATTATATAAGTATATATATTACTGGGAAAAAAAGTTTTAATGTACTACCTCCATCCCATTATATTAGTCTCTATTTGACTTTTAACTTTTTGGTATGTTTTTCCATCGAAACCTAGGACGAGTTTTAAAATATAATTTTGAAATATTTTTTCTTTTACGGGATACAACGACACTCATAGTATCCCGTAAAAGAAAAAACACTTCAAAATTACTCCTTCCACTCCATTTAAACAGGTTTTTTCGTTTCGACACGGGAATTTAGAAGAGTGTGTGTAGAGATAAAGTGTAGTGTTTAATATTTTAATGCAAATTTTATTGTTTTAAAATTTAATCATCATAAATGCATAAAAACATATTGATGTCTGATCTAAAATGAAAGATCGTATCAAGACCTTTAATTTGATATAAAAATCATAAAAATCAGAGAATGAACGAGCAAGTTATGATAGTTTAAACTTTTAGTATTTAAATTATATTAGGATACGTGCTGATAGATGAGTGGATGATGGGGTGATTATAATGGGTAATTCTTTCCTTTTTAGAAAACAAGCCGATTGATGTGAGACGGCCTGATTAGAAAAATATGCCTATTAAAATGAGACGGAGGGAGTATATTTTAAAACTGTACTAAGTTTCGATAAAAACGCGTGGCGAAAAGTCAAAAGTCAAATGAAGACTAATATAATGAGATAGAGGTAGTATATGCTTTTCATAATAACCCTTAAAAAAAATAAAAAATAAAATAAAGTTCCTTCCATGCATCAGCCTAACCTAGGAAGTAGGAACTCTCACTCTCTCTCTACTGTACTAGCTGTGTAGCAAATTACAGTGGCAATTTATGGATGCGGAGGGGAATCAGAAGCATGTATATATTTGGTGATAAATTGATTTACTACATACCAAATTTTGTAAATATCATCTCACATGTCCCCAGTAAACTAAATGGATTTTTATTTTTTTTGAAGATATCTTAACAAATGCTCAGCTCCCTCCGTAATTGAAATGGAAATTAAATTATTTGGGTACCGTAGTTAAGCAAAAATTGATAAAAATCGTTAGAAAATAATAAAGGGTATTGTTGGCATAAAAATATTAGGAGCATGGATAAAGTGGTGTGATTTTTTTGTAAAAACAAAATAAACCGTAAAGTTTTAAAATAAGGTGCAAATTTCGAGATGTTCGGATAAGAAAATTTTCACATGAATGGAGTATTATTATTTATATAATAGGGCAAAAATAAAAGATATCCCATCACATCATACAACCCCCCACTCCAACCGCCAATTATATGAGATGAGTCCACTAATTAAGAGATAATATTAGAAGCATGTTAGACATTAAAAACAATTTAGTAGGAAATTATGCATAAACTATAATAGTATTAGGAATATTTAGCATGCAATTAATAAAATATAAGATGAAATAGTACGTACAATTGTTGTCAGAAGGAGAAGATCATGGTCCTTTAGCTAGCTAGCACAAGACCTAGAAGCCGCCACATGCTATATGTTGCTTTGTGGGGTTTTCTTGTAATTGTGTAACTTCATTTGACTTGTCAGACAAACCCTTTCATTTAATGTTCCCATATTTAATTTAATTTATATCACCACTTTTTAATATTCCCTCGTCCCTCATATTAATGTCATATTAATGTGTATTTCAAATATGAAAAGATTTCTTCAGCAAAAAGATATATTCATCCTCATTTTATTTTTATTTTTTTCTCTTTTTACCTACTTTTTTTACTTTCTCCTTACTTTATTTTACTTTTCCCACTTTATACCAATTTCGTCTTAAATTACGTGTTGATTCTCTCATCACGCTAATATGGGGAACGGAAGGAGTAATCCACTATACTTTCTCTAAAAAAAGAGGATGTATAAAATAAAATTCATTTAATGTATTTTAGGAATATTAAATTCATTAATAAATTTTGATAAAGGGTTGAGTAGATTTACTATGATGATGATAATGAAATGATATCATAAAGTTAATTCAAAATTGAATATAAAATGGATTTAACATGAGATTTACTTTGCAACAAGATTTAATTTAATATAAACGGACACGTGCTAAATACTCAGAGTTGAACAAAATTGAAAAATAACTCATCACAAAGTAGAGTTTATATACTCCGATATATGTGTAATATACATACAGTTGCGTAGTATATGTAGAGGGTACAGATCCCCAAAACTGAAGCTCAACTATGAATTGTAGCAGGCTTTTCCAGAGAATTCATACTCACTGTATTTTTGTTGTGGGGATGCTCAAACGCTGATCAAATCTCAAAGTACAAAATCAAACCCTATCACCTCACGCTGTAATATTATTGCATAGTACTCCCTCCGCCCCCTTCAATTGTTCAGTTTGACTTATTGACTTTTTGACATGCATTTTCACCAAGCCGGGAAACGAGTTATAAAATATAATTTTGAAGTATTGTTTCTTTTACGGGATACTATGAGTGTCATAGTATCCCGTAAAAGAAACAATACTTCAAAATTATATTTTATAACTCGTTTCCTAGCTCGGTGGAAATGCATGCCAAAAAGTCAATAAGTCAAACTGGACAATTGAAGGGGGACAGAGGGAGTAACTCCATCTCACTTATTTAGTCTCATTTTTAAATGGCACAAGAATTAAAGAAAAGTGGTATATGTGGATATAATTAATTTTGATGAGATAGAATTAATTGTAGTCAAATATTATTTGTCATTTTAAGAAATATAACTAATAAGTAAGACGCACAGAAATGACAAATGAAACTAAGTCAATGAGATAAATGTAGTATATTTTAATTAAATACTCCCTTTTTTTTGAGAAAAATAATAACTTCTTTCGATTAAAATAGAGCTATTTTTATTTAACTTAAGTCTGTTATAATAATAAAATAGTTCTATTTTAATAGGACGGAATGAGTACTTTCTACGTCCATGAAAAATGTAGACAGAGTGCATCGGCACAGTACTTTATACGATTTAACATAAAATACATGATAATAAATTAAAATGAATATTATAGTGAATGTTAGTTAAATTTTGAATAAGAAAAGAATTTATGGATATAAGGTCCACTGCTAAAAAAAGAAATGTCCACGTCGTTTTTTTTTGGATAACCAAAAATGACAAAATGCTCACGTTTTTCATGGATGGATGGAGTAATTTTTAAGATATGTAAGGGTGAGTAAAATCACGACCTGATCAAAGATCAAATCGAATCAAATCAAAATTTGTTGTTTGGTTTCGGGTTGGTAGAAAAATATTCAATTTTAACCCAATCCGCTCGAATTGGTATAGTTATATTTTTTTAGTTAATTTTTATTTTTAGTATTGTAAATTATTAATTTGTTCCATTTTAATTCTTATATCTTTCTCACGTCTCGCGCTTCTTCTCACATTTGATAATGGTTCTTCTAAAGTACATACTGTGCAAAATAAAGAAATACTAAAAAAATAGGAAAAAAAAAAGGAGAAAGAAAAATGGTTAAACCCAAATCGAACCCGAACTGAATCATAAATTATTGCTTGGTTTCGGTTTGGTTTAACTACCTAGTTCTATACAGTTTACTTTATAAAATAACTACAATTCAATTTTCGGTAGAATGGATTCGGTTGGGTTTGGATCAACGGCCTGAATGCTTACCCCTAGTTATATGGTGTCACACCCGACTTGATTTTGATAATATTTGAAAAATATACAAGATTTTATATTTATCTCGTGAGAAGAAAGTCAGATATTAATACGCTGCGTATTATGGTCACGTTAAGGAGAACGTGAAACTCCCAAAAAAAGAAAATCAATCCCACGCTCACGCGAAACTGAATTTCAAATTTTCTGAAAATTTCATAAAGTTCAACTACATCAAGAACGAAAGCCCTAGTCTTTTAAAGAAGATGAAACGATCGATGAGAGACGAAACGTCGGCTAGGAAGCTGCTAGACTATGGGCCGGCAAACAGCCCATCAAAATAAGCCTAATCAACTAACTAACATAATCAAAGTAAACAACTCCTTTCCTACTATCAAATATAATGTTTGGGCTTTGAAATCATCCGACGTGGTCTGCTACTTGCGAGCCCAACAATGGTAGGTGCGTCGTGAGATGTAGCTGGTGCGATATCATCTTCGTGCAAGGCTTCTTCTACGAGCTCTACCGTATCAGATATATTTTGTTATTCGAGCTTTGTGGATGATGCAAGATGGGGTGGGCATTACATGAGAAGTTTTAAAAATTAAATCTCAATTTACAAAGTCGGTCGAGGCTAAAAATATATTTATCATAGTTATAAAATTGTTATAATCTTCCGACATGACTTTTAGTATTTGTAATGAGTGAATGTTAAAGCGGTATAAGGGTCTCATTTTCTGAAGTGTACGTGGATTGAATATAAAGTGTATATTAGTTGACTTTTGAAGGTACAATAGAAAAGATTGAGATGAGGTCCACGTCCAAAAATAGACAGTGAACAAATATTTTGAACAGATAAAAAAGGAAAATTGTGCATAAATATTATGGACGAAGAAAATAATATACTGTGCCTATTTTGTCCTCTATTATAGCTAAGTTTAAGGATAATAATGTAAATGAAGTAAATCAGAATATAATTAATATGTAAGGGACAAACAAATAATCGCCACACATAAAAAATTTAGAATAGTTATTCTTATAATTTTGCACTTGAGTGCACACGGTTGATCACAATACCGGGTGTCTACGACTACAAGCAGCTGTGCTCGTGCCCTTGAGCATGTGCAACACAGCCCGTGCCGCCACACCAGCCATTGTTCATGAACAGACCATGCATGAGTAGTTGTGTACTTGTGTGCTTGTGCACTCAAGCATGCCCAACAGCTAGTGTCCGTGTTGCTGAAATCGTCATTGCTCATTTTTTGTTTATTAATAAAGGATAAAAATATTGTTGCAAAGACCGCGGATACGCAAAGTACCCGAAGGGAAAACAAAATATATAAGACCAAAGTCAGTAACAAGTAAAAAAAAATTCCAAGAATCTACTTAACAATCTTTGAAAGGAAAACTTCAATAAAAAATATTTCTCATTACTCCTCAACTCCATAATCTACTCGCAATGTCATCCACGGTCTGTTGGATATTTTAGTGTAATTGGATTGACTTGTTTGATCAATATCGTCATAATAATATATCATATAAGTTTGGTGGTGCGGAGTGCACGCTTATATGAATTTATTATGATTTTAGGGGCGAAGCCCCTAAAGGACGGGGGTTCGGGGGCAGCGCCCCCGATAGCGGGGTCCAAGGGGCGGCAGCCCCTGGCTGGGGTCAGCTTGGAAATTTTTTATTTCCGATTAAATTGCTATATAGAAAATTCATAGGAAATTTAATTTCCGGAATTTCGAAGGACTATTTTGCAATTTTTGAAAAGTTGCAAAAACCGCATTTAAACTGATGCGAATCAGTTTCTCATTGCGCACTGATTTGTTGGGGAGAAATATGACAAACTCAGATTCCATTGTTGAATTAGTGATGCAAGTTTGTTTCTTTGATGCCCAACATATAGCACCACCTCCAAGAAGAAATGTCCAACCACTTGTAGAAGAATGATCTTCTAAATTGGTAATCCAACTTGCATCAGAATAACCTTCAAGAACAGAAGGAAATCCAGAATAAGTCAACCCATAATCCATAGTTCCTTTCAATTTAAATACTCAATTAATTGCTTGCCAATGGATTAAGCTCGGATTGTGAGTATATCTACTCAGTTTTCCAACAACAAAGATCAGGCCTGGTACTAATCATAGCATACATGAGAGAACCAATAGCCTTTGAATATTCAAGCTGATTCACAACAACTCCTTTATTAGGCACGAGTTTCGCACTAGGATCAAATGGAGTTCCCGTTGGAGAACAATCTTTGAGATTAAACTTTTCCAATACCTTCTCAATATAATGTGATTGAGAAATAGAAATGCCATGTTCTCCACGTGTGATCTTAATTCCAAGTATCACATCAGCCTCCCCCATGTCCTTCATATCAAACTTAGATGACAAGAATTCCTTTGTTTTATCAACTTGATCTTGGTTAGTACCAAAGATCAACATGTCATCCACGTATAAGCAAATGATTACTCCTTTACCAGAAGTATCAAACTTGCTATATACACACTTGTCTGCTTGGTTAAGTACAAAACTATTAGACAACACAATATCATCAAACTTCTGATGCCATTGCTTAGGGGCTTGCTTTAGTCCATAAAGAGATTTTACCAACTTACAAACTTTATATTCATTACCAGGCATGACAAAACCTTCGGGTTGTTTCATGTAAATCTCTTCATCTAATTCACCATTCAAGAAGGTTGTCTTAACATCCATTTGGTGAATTACAAGATTATGTATAGCTGCAAGTGCTAACAATAATCTAATGGTAGAAATCCTAGCCACAGGAGCATAGGTGTCAAAGAAATCAATACATTCCTTTTGTCTAAAGCCTTGGCTAACAAATCTAGCTTTATACTTGTCTATGCTTCCATCTACCTTCATCTTCCTTTTGAAAATCCATTTACTACCCAATGGTTTACACCCAGGTGGTAAATCAGTCAATTTCCAAGTATTGTTGTGCATTATAGAGTCAATCTCATCTTGGATTGCCTCTTTCCAGAATGCAGCATCCCTAGAAGCCATAGCTTCATTGTATGTCCTTGGATCACCATCAATATTGAAACAATATTGATACTGAAAGTTAATGTCAGTCCTTGATCCTTCCACCAAATACAGTTGGAAATCATCCCCAAATGTTTTAGTTTTCCGTGCTCTAATACTCCTCCTAGGCTCAGGAGGTGTATCAGTCACTCGGTCACTCATACCAGAGTTACTAGAGCTTGCAATCATGTCTCCAGGTTTAGGTAAGGATGTGAATCTATTCTCATTGCCAAAATCAGCATCCCTTGACTCAATAATAGAGTGCAAAGCTACATAGTTATTAGATTCTATGACATAGAACCTATAGCAAACTGAATTTTCAGGATAGCCAATGAATACACAATCTATACCTCTTTGGCCTATGGTTTTCATTTTAGGTTCAGTTAGTCTCACCACAGCTCTACAACCCCAAACTCTGAGATAACTCAGTTTTGGTGGTTTCTTATACCAAAGTTCATAAGGGGTTATCTTGTTCCTTTTATTAGGAACTCGATTCAGTAAATAACAGGCTGTCAACATAGCCTCACCCAAAAAACCTTCACTTAGACCAGAATAGCACAACATTGAATTAATCATTTCTTTCAATGTTATATTCTTTCTTTCAGCTACACCATTTTGTTGTGGTGTATATGGAGCTGTGATCTGATGTACTATACCAGTAGATTGAAAATACACTGAAACATAGCACTCACCTCCCCTATCAGTGCAAAGAGTTTTAATCTTCACACCATGACGGAGCTCTACCTCCTCTTTATAGATTTTAAATTTATCAAGAGCTTCGTCTTTCAAATGGCACAAATAGACATAGCAATATCTAGTAGCATCATCAATAAAAGTAACGACATATTTTTTTATTACCAAGTGACGGAGTAGAATGAATATCACATAAATCACTATGTACAAGTTCTAATAAAGAAGTATCTCTAACAACATGCTTAGTGAAAGGCTGTCTATTAATCTTAGTCAACATGCAAGTTTTACACTTTTTAGCATTCAACTCAAAAGCAGGTATCAAACTCATTTTCGACATATCTTTCAATCTCTTATAATGCACATGTCCTAGTCTAGCATGCCATAATTCTGCTTTGCCAAAAATATTACTAGATTTAGTAGAAGCCATACAAACAGAATTCTTCACAAAAGAAATATCCAAATTCAATTTAAACATACCATTCAGATAACCAAATCCTACAAAGGAACCATGTCTCGACAAGATATACTTGTCACTTTCAAACACTTGCTTATAGCCACAATTATTCAACACAATACTAGACACCAAGTTTTTACGAATACCAGGTACATACAGAACATTACTTAAAGATAAAGAGTTTCCAGAGGTAAAAACTAGACTAACAGTTCCTAGTCCTTTGATTGGTTCGGTAGCAACATTGCCCATCTTTAATAAAGATCCATCTTCAATTGGCTTGAAGTCCTTGAACCATTGAAGATCCTTGCATACATGACATGTTGCACCCGAATCAACCCGCCAAGAGACATCATCATCCTGCATATAAAATGCTTCAGAGATTATGGAAACATAATTCTCAACAGAATGATCATAGGGTACCAAAAATGGACCTGATTGGTTTCCGGGATCCTTGGATCCACTTGAACCAGCCTCGTTTTTCCCTTTTCCTCCACCCTTTCCAGACCTGCAATCCTTCTTGAAGTGCCCGGTTTTACCACACTTCCAACAAGTCAGCTTAGACTTCTTATTAGGAGCCTTACTCTTGTTCCCTTGAAACTTTCATTTCCCTTTACCAGCCTTGGAGCCAGCCTTCGAGGATTCACCCTCTTCTACCATGTTCACAGAGGAACCAACCACTGTTTTAGTATCACCAACAGAAACCTTTTCCATATCACGTATGGATTGTTCAATTTGGAAATGACTTCCAAGTTCAACCAAAGTCAGTTCCTCCTTCTTATGTTTCAAATTATTCTTAAAATCCTTCCAGGAGGGTGGCAACTTATCAATGATACTAGAAACAGAAATGCATTCATCCATTTTCAAATCATATTGGGCGAATTGTCCTAATATCCTAAGCAATTCATTATACTGCTCCATGACAGGCCTCGAATCTACCATTTTATAGTTTATAAAATTACCAACAAGAAACTTCTTGCTCAAGGCATCTTCTGCCATGTATTTGGCTTCGAGGGAATCCCATAATTCCTTTGCAGACTCTACGTTTTGATACACATCAAAGAGGGAATCAGACATACCATTCAAGATGTGGCCACGACATATGTAATCATCGTTCTCCCACTTCAAGCGTCTCCTCGTTTGCTCCAGAGTTTCGTCTTCAACAGCCTCGGGCATGGGAATACTCAGAACATACACAACCGTGAGATTCGTCAACATGAAGTATCTTCTTTTGCCAGCGTCTGAAATCCTGCCCAACAAACTTGTCCAACTTCTCAAAATTCCTCGTCATGTCTTTCGCAGATTCCTTGTTCGCCATCTTCAAAAAATTGATTCGATCTTTGCTGGGGAGAAATATGACAAACGAACAAAACAAAACGGATTCTCTGAAAGGCGTGAAAATACTTTCTGATCGAATCAATTCGACGGTTCTATCGAATTATTCAATCGGATACAATTCAGAGTTTCGAACTTTAGTATGTGATGTTTTGAGAATCCAGAACCAAAAGAAAAAAATGAGAAGATTGATCAGCGCGCAATGAGAAACTGATTCGCATCAGTTTAAATGCGGTTTTTGCAACTTTTCAGAAATTGCAAAATAGTCCCTCGAAATTCCGGAAATTAAATTTCTGATGAATTTTCTACACAGCAATTTAATCGGAAATAAAAAATTTCCAAGCTGACCCCAGCCAGGGGCTGCCGCCCCTTAGACCCCGCTATCGGGGGCGCTGCCCCCGAACCCCAGTCCTTTAGGGGCTTCGCCATTAAAATAATAATAAATTCATATAAGCGTGCACTCCGCACCACCAAACTTATATGATGTATTATTATGACAATACTGATCAAACAAGTCAATCCAATTACACTAAAATATCCAACACGGTCTTCTCTTAACTATCCCAAGCTACATTTTCAAAAATTACTTTATTCCTCAATTTTTACAATACCAAAATAACACAAATCCAAAAAGTAGTAGTAAACTTCTTCCCCACTACTCCAAGATACCAAGATTATGAATAAAATGGTCATTTAAACATCTATACATTACCACATTGGCATTAAACTAATCATACATAAGTAACATAACAACAAGGAATGCATAGAGCTACAACCAATGAAGAAATGCAAGCCGGACTCCGCCTTGTCACCACAGAGCGCACAAAGCAATTCTTCTTCTAAACCGAACACTCTTATTTTTAAGAGATTAGTTCTTGTTGGTATTCTTTCCCAAATCGCTCTCCACGTTGCCATGATAGCCTTCTATGGCGCAAAATTATATGTATCTCTTATTTTATACCTACCTTATGGATTTCTTTTCCAACTCTAATCATCCTTGACATCTTCTTTCGAGGAATACCTGCAGTTAATCAAAGAAGAAAGAGAGTTAAAAGAATCAAGCTATCTCTACCAAATAAAGCTCTCCTCCGCAACCACTTCCAATTCCAAACCCCCTCCTAAATTTCTTATATGCAACCTTTCAAAGTTTCAGGTTGTACAATCTCGGGAAAAGGTTTTTGAGAGCAG
This sequence comes from Mentha longifolia, assembly GCA_001642375.2. Taxonomy (NCBI): domain Eukaryota; kingdom Viridiplantae; phylum Streptophyta; class Magnoliopsida; order Lamiales; family Lamiaceae; genus Mentha; species Mentha longifolia. The sequence goes on from CM038112.1 coordinate 29,371,429, forward strand.
AATCCCCTAACCATACTTCTTCCCAAAATTTGATGTCCCCCCTCGCCTAGATATTCCTAGGTTATACAACTGTCGAAACCACTTGTTCCATTTTTCACCAGATCCCTCCACCAGCTCGACCAACCCGTATCCTTGTTTGTGGACTTGGCACCATACCCCTCATACTCTAAACCCCGTAAAATAGATCTAATCGTTCTCACCGAAAGGCTATCATTGTGAATCGAGAAGTTCCATAGCCATTTACCGACCAAGGCTTCCTTGAAGAGTTTCAAAATTTTAAACCCAATGCCACCCTCCTTTGATCAACAATTAGTATCTGAGGCTATCCATGCAATTTTTACAGCATCAATCCCACCTGCCCAAAGAAAACTACACTGAATGGAAGAGTTTCAAACTTCGATCTACAAATAGTATCCAAGGTTATCCATGCAATTTTTCCAACATCCATCCCACCTCCCCAAAGTAAACTACATTGAATGGACACAAGGGAGTTTAAGGTTTCGCAAGGGAGCATATGTATATGATGGCATGACCATGAGCCCCAAATGGCCGAGCACGAGCGACCACACGAGCTCGTATGGTTGTGTGATTGTCGTGATATTTGGAACAGGTATTCCCATTAAGTTTATATCAGTACATTTGAACAAAAAAGTGGTTAAAATTATATTTCCTCTATCCTTTAAGAGTATTCCAAATTTAATTTTTGGTATGTCCAGAAAGAGTATGTTTTTTTCTTTTTTGAACACTTCCCATAATCACTTTAATTATCTTTATCTATATCATCTCAACTTATTTACCATAATACCACACCACCTACTATTTTATTAAAACTCGTGCTAGAGAAAATAGAGAATAGTTTTTAAAGACAGAAATGACAATTTTCTACTTTTGCTCCATATATGAGAATGGCTATATTTTACTATCATCTAATTTGATTTTGTATAATTATGAAAAGATTTACGAATATATTCAATTATTTACGTTTAATAATCTTAATTATCTTAGGATTTATATTGTATTTAAATATACAAACTACAAACCACTATATTTCAAATGACTTAACATCTAAGTACTAAATCTTTTAATCTCTTATGTATGAGTATAACATAGATTTGCAAATATAGCTCACAAATCATTTAATTTGACCGGTTATAATATTTTCCAATCTAGGCTTCTAAAAAGTAGGACGTGAGAGTTGATGGGATAAGATGGTCCATGTTTTCAAACTAAATGTAGTAATATTAAATAAAATCCCTGGCTTATTAAAGCCCCACTCTCATCTAAATGGGACCGCCATTCTTTTTATTTTTCCACAAAATCTTCAAATATTTTTAAAGCCCAAAACGAATAATTAGTCTGGATGGGACAAATATTGACTTACTTCATTCGTGTTTACTTGATTATGTCAAATTAATATATGAAAATTTGGGTTTTAATCAATCAAGTTGTGATATAAAATAGTTGTTATATAATGTAATTAATGTTGGTGGACTATCTCGTTGGATATAGGGATTCCGCCTTTGTACGCCAATCCATTTGAAAAATGATTTAGTCATCCAGTTCAAAAGTCTCGAATTAATACTTTTATTAGTATGAATGGAAAGTTCTAATTCAACTTTTTAATACCGATCGAGTTGAGTAAATCAAGCGGTTTGACAAGACAATTTTCTATTTTAAATTTCATTAAAAGTTCAGTTTCGTTTTTTTTAAAATCCTCTATGGTCTATAGTATATCACTATTACTATATATTTAAAGTGTTGTTATTAAATTATTGATTAATTACAAATATAGTTTATTGATTATATATACGTTCTGATTATAGACAAATTTTTATTTCAAGTATAGCTTACAATTTTCTATTTCAAATATAGTATTTTTTTGCAAGCTATGTAGTTACCATTTCCATTAATAAAAAAATACTATTTACATCCCTCATATTGGTGTGGTGTGGGAGAGAAGTGACACATATTTATAAAAAAAAAAGGGTAGTAAGTTAAAAAAAGTAAGATAAAGTGAAAAAAGTAAAAATAAAGTGAAAAAAGTAAATAGAAAATGAGAAAATAATGTAAAAAATGAAGAGTAAAAAGTCAATTTGCTGAAGGAATCTTTCCATTTTTATTATACACACTAATATGGGAAACGTCCCAAACGGGTAATAATCACATGAATATGGAGGACGGAGAGTATGTAGTATGTGTTTTTTAGAATGGTCATGTCACTAACTGGCTGGAGATTAGTCCATAAATAACTTAAGCAAATCAATCAATCTATATAGAAACGTTCTCTTACCCACGGTAGACACACTTAATGTAAAATCTATATATTTACATGAATATTTTTTAATTAAATTATGCAATAAAAAAAATATTATGGCTTACGTGAATTAATCAATTAGGAAAAAGAAATTGCATCCGTAATTCTTGATTTAAATTTTTTTTTAGCCCATTAATTATGTTTCTTATACAATTTAATTCGACTTTGTAACATATTTTACTTATTTTTTTTCATTTGACAACACATGAATTGAGATACTTAACGAATACAACTACCCGACAAATGATACCCTTATTGATTTATTTTTAATATAATTTGATGTGTGCATTACTTTCAATAAATTATCACAACCAACGATTCAACTTGACTTGATATATTCTGTTGCGGAATCATATATAACATCAAACAACTCGTCCAAATTTCAATCAATTTCTATCAAGCTTGAGTTATTTTTGTTGGACCCAGAAGCGAGTCTCACACGTAGGGGGTGAATACGTGTGAGTGAGAAGTATGAACTTCTCAAACTTTTTAAAAAAACTGTTCGCTTTTAAAACGGGGAGAAGCGCTTCGCTTTTGAAGGAACTAGGCTTTCAAGAGCGATTCGCTTCCAGAGTTAAAAAACTTAAGAAAACTTGGTGAGCAAAGATTATGCTTGCTTTTAGAAAATCTTGCTTATAAAACTTTTTCGTTGTTTAAATGCGTGTGTGAGTTATGTAATAATGAAGCAGTAAAGAAATGAAATTAAAGGAAAGCAATAACCACACAGAGCGATTTATAATGGTTCGGAGGTTACACTCCTACATCCACTTTGTTGCCTTCACTCAGCAACTGAATTCCTTCACTTAGAATCCAACACCACGTCTCGTTTTATACTTCCCGATGAAGTGATTCAAGTTCCACACGAACTCAAATCCTCAGAGATTCCAAATGGGCTCTCGAGTGGCCAAAACAACAACCTAACACAACCTTCGACCTTCCACTTGAATATGCAAACTAAAACTTCACAATCTCAGATCAATCAACACAAACAAACTACAAACAATAGAAACACAACGTACAACTAGATCTACGAACAAACACGAACTGGGTTTGGGGTTTGGTTTTTGAAAGTTCTAACTTAAGAGATAATCATTTTCAGTTAAGAACACGAAAAGGAAATAAAGGATTCTCCTCCTAGATTGAAACAAAGTTTCTAGTCTAGGGTGAAGGGGTGTAAGGTGTTGCTTACTGAGAAAAACTTTTTAGGGTTTTCTAACTCAACTAAGCTCTAGAACTCGAAGAACTTTAAGTGTTGCAGAAAAAGCTCGAAGTTCTTGCTGTATACTTGTGCGCGAGAGAGTAGTTTTGAAACTTTGAAACGTTGAGGTAGCAGCCCTATTTATAGTGGGAGACGGCCATCTTCCCGTTAGAGAGGTTGGTGGCGCGTACTCTTCACTTCTCTTTGGTCAAGTGACAGAATCACTTTATGTCAAAGTTGCAGTGCTTCAGGGCTTGTCTTCTTTCCGAAATTGGTAACCCTAGATATCTGCAGATTTTCGTTGTAGAATTTAGCACGGACAACTCTGAACTACTGTTCCGACGATTTCCGTTGTCCAATCCAGTGCTTTTGTGTGGCCTTTGAATTCTGCGCCGCAATTAATGATACGTACGAACTGTTGCACCTTGTATCAAATTTGAAATTCAACCCCGCGATAGCTTATCGCTTCTCTTGGATTTTCACGAGCACTTCATCGGTACTATATTGCTTTTGACTTTGACGCTTGTACTGATGTCGCTTTCAACAGAAATGCTTCAGCATGGAACTGCTTCACTTCAAGTAGCTTAAACTGAAGTCGCTTTTCACTGAAGCTGAAGCGATCGTTTATGACTTAAAGTTCCTTGCATATTTGAGAGTAATAAGCTTGCTTCTTCTTACTTCGCTTCACTTCACTTCGCTTCAGACTGGTCCAAAACACTTAGATAAAAGTTGACACTCCCCACCAAGTGAGCTTATCCAATACAGATAAAAGTACATAAAGCGATATTGGATTTCATCAAAATAATAAGGGAAAAGTCTATGGGATTTTAGAATCTAATCAAACAAAATTATATTCCATTAAAAATAAAAAGATTCCGCTTTCCCCTTAACTAAATATCCCAATAATTTTTTATTCCGATTTACAAATGGTGAACTGAAACATTAAACAACTATATCAATAATTACAAGATAAAATCTAAACGATAATATAAATAGAACAAACTAATGTTTATAGTTGAGTCGAGGAAGACCTCTTTCAGCAAGACAAAATATATATGATCCGGCTAGTATCACGGTTTGAAGTGTCATCCTCAAAGATAAAATATCTTCATCATTCGAGTAGCAAACACTTCAAACTCGAAAGATTCAACAAACTGAATCGAGGGTGAAATTTGAACTAAGATAGAAAGACTTGAGAGAAGAGAAGAGAAGAGAGCATGCTTCGATTCTTGGGTGTATAAAAGAGATGTTCGACATGCTTTTTATAGTCGATGTCCACCATGAGGATAAATGCCCATCTTAATGAACCATTAAGTCATCAGACCATTAAGAGGGCTGTAGCCGATAACTGGTCATCAATTCTCGGAGATACCACTTGAAACTGTCTATCTATTATATGACAATCATGAAGTCTTCGGGGATTACTCATCTCCTTCTAGAAGGGACGTTACAAATAGCCGACAGGCTATTTCATGCTAACTATTTTGTATAATTATTTTTCACTCACCGAAATTCGATTTGAGAAAATAAATATACCTCGATCATATACTCGAAATATCGATGAATCATACAATATTTAATTCCTTCAAATTAAATATTTAGTCACAAAAATACCGGGTGGTTGTGAAAAGATGAGAGAGAGAAGCTTTAAAATATTTTGAGTGAATTTATATTAGGTTTCGATCGGTTCGGCGAGAACCGAATTACTTCATTCAATAACCGAAAGCCGACCAAAACAATTTGATTTTCAATTTCCTAATCGGGCAGAAACCGAACTTGCCTTCTCAGCCGACCGAAACCGATCGGTTTGGTTCGGTTTTTCGTCTCTCGGCTCGGTTATGCTTACCCCTACTTAAAACACATCTGATCCAAATAAATATTTATTCAAAAATTTATTTATTTTAGGGTTACTATCCAAGATTGTTACATAAATTATTGTCTCGTCACTTGCATGAACCTGTATTAGCAAGTAAAGGACATGTATAAAATTATAGTATCTTCAAACCAGTTAGATAAAAGAGATATACTCCAAATCTGATTGATATTTCCAATGATTTATACGTTCAAACAGTTAGCTAGACATATAAAAGTGAAATACTCCAATCTGATTGATATATAATTTCCAATGATACTATTTCTTTAGGCAGATTTAATAGGTCCAATAGGATATGTACAGCTTTTATGAATAACCCCTATATAGAAGTCTAGATCTTTAACAGCTAACATAATAACACAGCCTGGGAAAGAAACTCGATAAAGGAGGCACAGAACAGAAACAGATGGCAGAAAGTTAATTTTGATAGCTAAGTGTTTGGAAATACTCTTTAATAGTATTATTTGAACTTCGACAGATGATACTATACGTTTGATTGTAATTCTTTTATCAGTATCTTATTTGATGATGTATTAGAATTATATATGAAATTTTAATGCCTAATGATTTTAAAATTTTGTCTCAGTATATCACTCTCATGTTCAAACTTTACCTTTTTAATTACGCTAAAACAAACGAGTGTTAGGTGTTCTTTTCTTTCTTTTTAAAATCTGAGCTTTTATTTTGTTCGGCCATAATAATGTTCTCCCTTGCGATTTGATTTGAGTAATCAAAACATTAATTTAATGAAACCTGCTGAATATTTTATAATACTGAGACATGCACAGTTTCACAGCCACCCCAATTTCATTTAATCACCCTAATTAAAAAACAATTGGCCAAATGAGCTGAAACAGGTAGCCTTATTTTTAGGGAAATTACAGTTCTTTGACTGATTAGACTCAAAATGGCTAGAGTATTTGTTTTCAATTAATCAAATTTCACTAAAAAAAAAAAACAAAGGGTAATTCTATACACAACCCCCGTTTTAACTCCGTAAAGCCTCCTTATTAATTTTCATAAATAAATTTATTAATAATGTACTAATATACCCCACAGCTCAGCCCCCAAATTCATCATCTTCAACAATGCACAGCCCTCCTCCTGCAACTTTTTCTTACAATGTCATCGCTACGGCGGCCGTACGTACCTAACTTTTTTATACATCCATCGGAAACTCTCCAAAACCAACCCACCGTTGACAACAATTCCTCAAAAAGTTAGATTCTTAACTTGAAAAAAGTTCGAGGGCTGGTTTCGAAGCCGTCGACGAGCCGTTCGATCTACGATAGACGGTAGTAGTTCCCCTAAAACAAAGCAAACA